>VXAY01003407.1:877943-948471 GCA_013399855.1 Oxyruncus cristatus
CAGAGACCACTTAAAAGCTAATAGGGCAGAGGGCCACAGCTGGCAGGGGACTCATTTTAAACTGCTTCTTAATCAGAGAGCAGATATATCCATCACCATCTCTAACATCTGTCTGGCAAGTTGGATGGGTGGGGGCAATAATCTCTGAGGCTATTCCATGCAGATTAACTAACAGGGAACTAGGCAGCAGACATATTCAGCACCCCTCAGGGGTTTCCAAGGCAAAGCACCGATTGTGGGCAGGTGCTGCATGGTCCTGGCGAGAGATGGAGGAACACCCCCAGGTGGTGCAGGTATCTCCCTTTCCCCACAGAGCTGCAGGAATCAAATGCTCACTGGGGAAAAATGCCCTCCACTACACGCAGCTCTGCAGGGCTTAAAGAGCATCTTAGCTGCTCAAGTCCAGAGCCAGTGTTGTGTGATTCAATATAAACTTCCAGCTGAGATCAGGGCCTGCAACGTGCACTTGCACACATATGGGGACATCTCCTACCCCAGCAGCTTTCGGGCTGGAGAAGACTATTAAAAGGAGAGAGAAAAAATATTTCTTCCTATTTCCCAAACATAAAATGAAATTATGAGATCCAGCTTAAAACCAAAATAAACAGCACGCAGATATCAGTCTGCACTTTTAGGCACTTAGATGTCTTCTTTCAACTGATCCCGACCGATTTTTGCCCAAGCTACAAAGCATCAAAGGCAGAGGTGCAAATTGCAGCTGCTTTCCCTGGTCCAAGGCTGCTAAACCTGCACTTCCCTGCCCATGCAGAAATCTGCTGCCACACTTGGCCAAAACAAGGGGCCAGACCTGCAAACCTATTCAAGGGGCTCTTCAGAGTTGCTACACCTGAAAGAACAACCCAGATTTAAGGCAAGGTCATGAGCACATGGGAAATACAAAAAGCAGCAGCAAGGCAAGAACCACAGGTGTTATGGAAGAGGCCCAAGACACCTGTCTGGGGCTGTTCTCAGCAGGTCCATCAGCCTTCGTGGTATCTGCCGTGTTTCTTGTCTCCCCAACAGTAGCTGTTCGTGTGGATATCTGACTTAGCACATACACATGCAGCATCAGGTTTTAACTCCCACTGTTGCAAAGACACGTTTGAAACGTGACCCTGAAATGCTGCAAAGGTTCAGAAAGTAAAGCATGCTCACAATTTACTTATTCAATCTTAAACTTTGGGGCTGTGCTCCTTTTTGCGTTGACAAACTGGTGTGGGACGAACAGAGTACTAAAATGCCAGAGGTTATCCCCCAAATCAGGTGTCAGAGGATACATGGAGTCTAATGGCAGTTACAGGAAGAACTTCACTAGATATTATAGGACCCTCAAAGTCATCTAGCAATCACCTGGAAAAACTCACCAGCCAAGAAGAAGGAAGAGGAACAGCAGAACCAGTAGGTCTGGAGATGATCCAGAAGACCATCTCCAACCCGCTGCTGGCACCGACCACTCACTCCCTCCCTCCCTCCCAAAGGAAATTTCCAGCCACTTGTGTGACAAGCTTTTCTTCCCCTGCCTCTCCTCAGGTGTGACTATATCATCTGCTTTTCAGCCAAGAGGATGCTTCACACTGAAAGGATCCAGAGACAAGCCTTATAATTAGGAGGTGGGTGCCACCCACCAGTTAATCCCTCCTCCTTCCTCATTCAGCCTGGGAAATATGTAGCCAGGTTTGTTTATATTGCCCATACAACTTATTATTTGTTCATACTGCTTTCTGTCTTCAAAGCACTTCAGAAGGAGTTTTGCAGGCTTATCCCAGACCCTCATGTGACACAGGATTTGGAAAGGGGATGGAAGGGGAGCAGGGAAAAGGAAAGGTAAATGATTTGCCCCAGGACAAAGAGAGTTGGCAGTAGAGCCAGGATCAACACCCAGCAGCTCCTGCCTCTGAATCTCGTGCTCTGATCTCTGCCTGTACTTCACTATCTTCAGGTTCCAAACTGGTATTGTGTAGCCTGGTGATCATCTTGGTACCAGAGTGCAGGTTTCAAGGGATTTCCTTCAGCCCAGCGCTCCTGTGGTCAGAGTCACTGGATATAGTGATCCTGGACCAATGATTAAACTAAAGAATTTCAAACATCTGGCAGTGGTCAGTAAAACCACAATCAACACGTTTCCCTTATCAGCATCAGAGGAACAACACCGGAAAGAATCCATCAATGACCTCACATTCAAACTGATATTTTGGACTGGTTAAAGCAGGCAGTGGTGGGCCAACAGCCTGCACTTCCCCCTTCACCATACCCGCACTGCTCTTGGTGCAGAGAACTAGATCAAGGACTTGTCCAGCTGTAGAAAATCCCCAAGGGAGAGAATGGTTATTTTTTTTCTCTGCCAGACACATGCCTCTGCATCAGGCAGTTGGAAATGCTTGTGACAACAAACAAGGTGAAGTGAGTGCTTGGATCAGGCTGGGGAAGGAGAACAGCTTAAACTACTTTTCCCATCACTAACCATAACAGTAGAGCAGCTCCAGGCAACTACAGCCAACTACTACTTCACAGGCAACTACAGCAACCTGGACCAGCACTATCATTTCTATCAGCCAGTACCTGGAAACATCTGGCCCACTTGCCCAAAATTCTTAATATATTGATAACCTTGCCACAGTTTTACTGTTGGTACTCCTGACTTGCTAAGCCCCTTAAATCATTGCTGGAGCAAGAGCAGACTCTGTCCTGGGTGGTCCTGGGCCCAAAAAGTACTTATTTTCTCCCCATCACTGGAACAATCTTGTACTTGAGTTTGTTTTGCTGGTTTTGCTGTAATTTTTCTCTCTTGCTACAGAGGGAAAGGAAAGCTCAATAATTTGGAGAGAAGAGACACACTCTCCATCTTTGTCTCTTAATCATGAGACAAAATGAAAAGGTTTGAGCAGATAAAGAGACACTCAACCAGAGCATTCCTGGTACCAGATCCACCTGGTGAGCACCTCCCTTGGCTGAGAGAACCACTATCAGCCCCTTGGCCCTGCTGGGAGAACCCCTACCTAAACCTGCCATTTGCTCTATTCCTGGCACTGTGTGTCAAGGCTCTGCTGCTTGCTTTGTTTTCACCCTCCCAGCTGTAAAATAAATGTAAGGCATCTTTCTCAAAGCCCTCCAGGACCTGATGATGAAGATTCCAGAAGCGTTAGAGGACTCTAGTGTCACCACTGCTTTGGGGATTACTCCTTTCTGGGGAAGGAGAGGGTGGCAATTATAAGGATCGTGTCTTCAGCCCTCTCCTACATGAGCGGGGAGGGCAAAGCAATTTTGGCTTTTCCACTGATGGGTATGCAGGGCAAACAAACACAAAGTGCCAAGGCTGGAGACCGCAGGCACTGGGGGTGATCCAGCACCTGAGACAGCCTCCGACACCAGGACTAGGTGAGGACTACCAGCTCCATGCACGTGCAGGCTGAGTAATATCCCGAGGAGCCCAAACACACATGGAGATGGCTGGGACTTGAGAAATCTTGCCCAAGGGCCAACAGGGCTCTAGTGAGTGACCACACAAACATCTGTAGATCCCACATTCATTAAAAGTAAAATTAATGTCTCCCCTTAATAACCTTGTTAATGATGTCTGCTCTCCTAGGAACCAGGATTGCTCGAACCTCATGTTTATGGAGGAAATCTAAGCTTATGCTGAAGCCTTCTGGTGAGTGAGCTTTTCTGGGGTCCCTCTGCTGCAAGGACTCTCTGGTGTCTAATAGAGGTTTGGTCTACGCCAGGCATCTCTAGGGACAGTGAGTATGTCTTTCTCTTTCCTCCCCTCAAGACCCCTTTTTAGGACACGTGCAGGTGGCCTGAAGCAGAGCATCTCTACTTCTTAACAGTGTTTAAAGGGTATGAAGAGAAGAAAGGGGCGCAGACTGACAGGCACACAAGTCCTACCATGAGTGTCTTTTCTTTAAGAAAGCGACAGGAAAGAAAACAGACCAAGCTTTATTTTTCTTGGTAAGGAGAAGGGGTAATTTCCTGCTCATGATTCAGCGCTGTCATAGGGAGACAATGACCGTCCTTTATACTCCTCACAGCTTTGTCTTTAAAACACCGCTCATGACAGCACACCTCTCCAGGTAAGGTGCAATTATCTGGGAGTTCACTAGCTCATCACTAGCAATTACCCAACTGCCCTGTGTCCCATCAACCCACCCTAATCACCACATCATCACTACAGCCTTAGGATTGGTGGCTCCTACAGTAAATACCATCATTAAACATCTGGGAGTGAATTTACTACCAGCCATGGAGTGGTTACTTGCTGGGGTCACTGCAAACATGCGAACTGAACAGAAGGATTGTTAAAAAATGTGATCCCACTCAAATAAAACCAAATGCTATTAGCAAGCAATAGGCACTGTTTATTCCATAAAATACCAGGAAAGACAAGTTATTTAATGACTATATGGGAAAGTCCTGCTTCAGTGGGGATAACACTCCCAGTCATAAACTCCCTAGGCAGAACTGTTGGGGAGATACAGAGTCAGCTGAATTTGTTTCTTTTTATGGCCTGCAAGGTGTGGGTATGTTTTCCCCTCTCTTGGGTTTCAGACTGACATTACTGTTCATGGGTTTAATAAAGCCTGAAGAATGTACTTGCCTTAACCCTTCAGAGAAACAAGGCTTATTTGAACTAATTGGAGCAGGGAGAACTGCTGGTCCAAGTAGGAGTATTACCCAGTCCCAAGTTGACGAATTTTAAAAATTGGTTCTAAAACATAATTGTTGAAAAAAAAAAGAATGAAAATACCCAATGCATTTTATTCACCTTCAGGCTTCTCGATTTTCAGGTTCATTTAGGTTCAACCTCCTCTTACTACATGGGACAGATGTTTTTTCTTAACTTTTATTTAGATATAAAAAGCATCACTGAATCTCACAGATCTGGTACCCGGGTTTTCCAGGCAAAGCCTATCCTGCCAGAAGTCCACCACCCCAAAATTGTAAACCTTGGCAACACTCCATTATGCAGGACCTTTTTTTTTTTTCAGCTGACAACTTGTGCTACATATTCCCACTTAAACAGTGAAAAATGATCTATGTAACAGGCATGACCCTTTCTCTAATCCCCCTCCCAGTCCTGGGATAGGCTGACTGTGCTAATCTTACACCTCCAGGTCATCAGTGAGAATCCAGGTCAGCAATAAAACACTGCCAGCAAAACCCTCTCTGCTCATTTTGTGGTGTCCCTCTGCCTTTCCCTGACACCAGGATCTTGAGGAACTGCTCTTCTGCTACAAGCATGACAGTAGGAGGGATCACCAAGTCTCCTCGTGCCTTTGGTGTTATGGGTAAGAATTGTTCAAGCAACTCTCAGCCCTGTGCCCCGATAAATAACACAAGCTGTGATCTCAAAGGCCTTGGCATTGTTGCCCCACTTGTGGCACCAAGACCTTTCTGGGTCGTGGTGCTGCTTCTCAGTGTGTGCCACTGAATTCACACAGGACACCAACCCTTCCACAAGCTCACCACCCACCACTGAGCCAGGAAGCTCCTCTGGGATGAAATGTTACCCTGTAAAGGTCGTTCCTCGGCTCGGACAGCTTGGACCTGCTCTGTAATTAATGGCTGGCACATCTTATTACACGTTTGTCTCTGCTAGTTTTGACAGGTGCAAAACGGGCTGCGGTGAGTGCTTGTCTCCCCGTGCCGGCAAGCGTCCTCCCCCAGCAAGCTTCTTACATCTCTGCTTCCATCTCCCAAGTGGAGGAAAAAGCCTTTTCTTTACAGCACACCCCCACAATGCTCCTCGCTTGCCTGCACACAATTGAGCCCTGGGGGCCCTTCCCTCCTCACCCTCCCCCCGGCTCCAGAGGAATGGACGTGCAGGCAGGTTGTGCGGAGACACAACCAGAGCAGCCCTCTATCAGCAGGAAAAGCTTTCATTACAATTTAAAGCCACCTTCTTCTAGCACATCTCGTAGCCCTGGCTGCCCTGCAGGGCTTTTATGAGTTTGGTAAATCAGGCGAACCCAAACTTACCCAAAATCAGCTGCTCCGTCCTCTTGGGGCAAGAGAGCTGACCACAGTCTGAAGGCCGCTTGACTCCCCCCTCCCTGCACAGCTTCTCCCCAAGCATCCCTTCGACAAAATCACTTTCAAGACCCCCAAAATCCCAGGGATTTCCTTTGCCCTACTCCCGCTTAAAACAAGCTCCTCCACTGCCGTGTCGGAGCACAGGTGCCGGCTGAGCGACGTGCAGAGTCAGTGCCGCCGTCGGCCACCTGATACCCACACTGCGTGAAACTCATCCCACCTCCAAAGCTGGGGCCGGGGCATGCCCCGGGACCGCGCAGAGGGTACCTGGAGGAGGGCCAAGGGCCCTCCGCGCTGCTCCTCGCCCTCGATGCCTGCCTTTCTCGAGCACCCGTCGCGCTCCCGGAGCCGAGTGGGGACGGGAAAGTCTGGCTGCTCTGCTTCTCGTTGCCAGGACACCTTGGCGTTCAAACCTGAGCTGGGACCAATCAGCCCCGGGGCCGGGGAGCACCAGCCTCACGTCATCCTCCGCTGGCGTTGATTTGAGCGAAAAAGCGTGACAGCGGTCACACAGTCCGTGGGGAGCTGCCTTTGTGCGGGTGGGCTCTGCCCCCACCCCTGCCGCTTACTGGAAGCCTCTTCTGTCGGGCTGCGGAAAACAAAAGAGCCGCAAAGAAGGGAAGGGAAAAGAGAATGTCTCTCCGACTGCCAAAATTGAGTTCGAAAGCCTGGGCTCTTCTGCATGTCCTCATTCTTCACCTTCTGGCTCCAGCACAGACCCCGGTGGTCACCTCACCAGGGAGAGCCAGTGCCTGTATCGCTTTATTCCGGGAGTGATGGAGTTTCCCCAGAACTGGCAGTGTGCAGCATGCGCACAGACCCACAGACTCACAGCTCCAGGGATGCTTTCTGGCTTGGCTGAAGTTGCAGGGGCATTTTTTCTCCCAGCAAGCCCCTGCAAGATGTTTTTTAAGGAGGCCAAAACTGGAGCCCTAAGCCCCTTATGAGCACAGGGCGTGTCAATACACAGTGCAAACCGTCCATCTTTTGTTAAGGAAACTTTCCCGTCCGACCATTCGGGAGGCACTTTGGCTGTCACAGTCCCAAATTTGAGTGCTTCCCGAATGGTCGGATGGGAAAATTTCCTTAACACCTTGGTGCTGGCTTCTCAGCTCAAACACGTGCAGCTGCTGCCAAGGTGCACACCTGAGTGAAAGATGCAGCCTTGTTCTCTGTGGTGCCAGTGATGGGAACCAGTGCGTTTTGCCTGCCCACAGCTGGAGAGGGTTAGACTCACCAGGCTCCTTCCCAAGGTGGGCAGGTCCAGGTGCCCGGGTAGAAACTGAAGAGAGACCTCCACATCACTTTGGTGGTGGGGATAGGGGGATAGACAATAGGGACCCAGATATCCTGGCAGAGCTTCTTGCCTCGAGCCCTTTAGGCTCTCAAACCCAGGCATCTGTGTGGATCTCCTTCCTGCTCAAGGCTCAAAGTCATAGGATAACATCCTTCATGCCCAGGGCAGATGCTGAGCCTCTGGGATAAGTGTACTGGATTTCTGCTAACCCTGTTGCCTGTAATTTATTCTCCCCACCAGAAGACAACTGAGGTTTTGCCTGTTCCCAAGAGAAGATGACCTGAAGTGCAGTCTGAGCATGGAGCTGGAGGGAGGAACCATAGGATCAACTCCATGTGGTGCTGTGCCTGACTCACTCCACTATACCACCTCCCAACCACTCATTTCACTCCATTAATTGGCTACGCTGCCGAGGTGCAATTCACTCCCATGGCCCACACTTGGGCTGCTTTCCTTGTCACCCTGTGCCAGCAACAATAATGAATCCAGGCTGGCTCCTCACCCCACACTGCTCTGCAGGGGGATGCGAGTGAGCTGTAGCAACCTTTTCCCAGTAGAACCACATTTTTCCTGTACAGTACCAGGCACCCAGACTGCCTTCCTTGCCTTTGGGCTCAATTCAGCACCTCTTGAATGAGGTGTGATTTAATTAAGGACACTGTTTCTGCAGAAGATGGCCCATGTGAGGCTGTAAAGAACTTTAACTCAGTAATTTTCTGGACATACCTACAGTTAATTTGTGGTGACTTTATGCAGTAGACAAGCACACAGGGAGGTGTCCATGTGGCTCCAAGGTTTCTCTGCCCATCCTTAGCACCAAGCCTCCAGTAGTGCTGGTTAGACCACGGTTACAGATGTCCCTTGTTTGGCTCAGATATCAGATTTCTCCATTGACTCGATGAAGGAGGAAAAGGCAAATGACAATCACAGAAAGTGATGGGATTGGTTTCACCCCCTCATTAGCTCCATCACCCCAGTTACAGAGCTTGGGGAGGATGTCAGCTGTCAAGCAGGGCTACAGCCCCACCACCACACACAAAGCAGGAGGGTGAAAACATTGACATTTCTGGCAGCTTTCCTGAAGGGAACAGAGAACATCTCATGAGATCAGGTGGGTAGCAGCATGGAACCCAGGGGATATGAAAGGATATCCCTACCAGTGCTGTCAGTGCTTTTAACAGGAGGTTAGGAGGGCTGAACATGGCAGCAGCAGCTGTGGTGTGACAACACACGGCAGTGAGCTGCGGTGCTGCACCCACGAGAAAGGCAAACAGCAGTCCTGGACAGCAGTAGGGCTTGGGGATGAGGCTGTCAGAAATACTGAGCTGAGGTGGTACCAGATTTTCTCTGGTGGAGAAAGAGCCATTTTCTGCACTTCTTGCATATGATTTAGAAGCATTCCCCTTTATCCTCAACCCATTCCGTCCTCACCTGAGCCAGGAGTATAATTCTAGCCCCATGACTCACCATCTTTTATCTTAGGCTTTAATGCAGGCAGCTAATCTTGGGTCCCAGTCACCTGGTGAGATTTTTAGTCAAGGGAAAAAACACAGTCGAGAGTGATTTCTCTCTTAAGCAACTGACTCAGCCCCTGGAAGTGCCACATCTCCCTCCTCCACACAGGCAGGAGCCAGGTATAATCAGGCACAGTCTCGTGTCAGATGGGAGAGGAGTCTTGCCTCCAGACAAAATCAAAGGATGGGAGATACCAAAATACTCCAGAGAGCCTGGGCCTCACTCCTTAGCTAGGAGTCATCCCCCAACCAGCCCCACGCATTTTGTCCAGGCATGGGCAGCATTGGTGTATTGGATAAGTGAGCTCAGCTCCCTCCTCCAGGACTCACCAGCTCCTTCAAGAGCTGGAGATACTGCCACTGCCAGCATGGGGAGGGAGCACAAAATCACCTTTTGCACAGCTCTCCTGCAGCAGAGCTGTCAGAAAAGCTGTTGTATCACTGGACAATGCACATCCATCCAGACAGCTTGGATGTCTGACCATGGAACCTTTGAAAGTATTATAGTGGAAGAGGGTCTCAAGCAGAAACCTCCTTTCCCATGTCACTACGAGTGCCATGATGCAACAAAGCTACGAGATAGCAACAAAACATGCCAGACCAACTCAGTGGTGGGGCACAGTGGACTCAACCAGCCAACCACAGAGGACAGAAAGGGGGTATTCTTTTCCAGGGTCCAGTGGCTCAGTTTTGCCCCTCGATGCTTCTCCAAGCAAGATCTGTTCTACCTGTCATTGGTGCAGGTGTCCCATTCAGAGGCACCCAACATCACAGGCACTGATGGAGTGGCACGTGGGATAAGACCCTACCTGGATGCAGCAGCACAGTGTGATTTCCCTTCAAGCAGTTACTCATTTGCGAGCTCCCCAAAATCCCCAGCTAGCGACACCAGAGCTGTGGGCTGGTGGAAGGAGAGAAGTAAACCCATTGTTTCTGGAAGAGGGCCCAGCAAGTATTGATTCAATTCTTCATTCAGTGAATGAGTGAAGCAATTCAGAACTGTTCCATCAATTCAACCTTGCGTAATAACATTAGCCACAAAACTCAGGAACTTGGTTCATCTTTCCTAGCAGATCCATTATTCTGAATCACTCTCTGAGTAACAACAATAGAATGATCTTGGCCTAATACACCAAAGCCAACCCCCCCCTAAAAGTCTAGGAGACAAAGTTTTTGTTATCACCTTTTTCTGGACAAGAATACCCTATGGGAATGTGCCAAAGACTCAGTTCCCCATCTCCCCCTTACCTTGAATAAATTGTACTGTAAAAGAAGAAAATAAAAGAAGGAGTAAAGTAAAATTTAGAAAATATATTCTTGATAAGCACATCTTAAAAAAAAAAAAAAGGAAAGAAAAAAAAGAAAATGTGCAAATCCCTTTTAGCACTCGGAACAACCACAGCCAAGGAAAATAGAAGGGCTTAGGAGGAAGATTGTGTGGCCAGTGCCAGGGTGGGAACAGAGTACAGGGAGGGAACTGTGACCCCCATTTTTCTACATGTACGCTTCACCCTTACAATTGACTTGAAATTCTGTATTTCCTCAATTCAATAATACTTCTAACAAACCTGTGTCCATCTCAGCTCTCCCCACAACACCTGCTCTCAGGTGATCATCTCTTCTATCCCATACTTTTGGCTTAGCCTATATATTCCTTGGGCAAACTCCTCCAAGGTGGCAATCTCCCTCTCTCCCCATTCCCCTTGAAGGGTTTTCCTTTCCCATCAGATTTATTTTGTCACGTGCCCAGCAGGAACTGAAATGAGGGCAAACAAGTGTATTCATTCACATCTCCGTCTCCCTACTATATCTGTCTCACAGGTAAGATGCAAACCCTGCTGTGAATAACAGCTTTAACCATGGCAACGCACTCCAGCAACACAAACACAAAGGCACTGAGGTTGTAAAAAGGCTGGAAAAAAGAATGAAAGGAGGAGAGGACCAGGTCCATCACGGCCTGTTAAGAGCCAGGCACCTTGACCTGGGTTAAGCAGCCAGGTATTAGGGTTGGTACCTCTTCTCCCCTTTTTTTATCCCTTTGTACTTACATCTCAGCATCTTGCTAAGCCGAGGTCTTATTCCATCACCTCTGCCACCACTGGGCTTGTCTGACCTGGAATAGAGCTTGTTTCCTTCTGCCCCGAGTTGTAATAAAGGCACACCACAATTGAAGATCCTGGCTGCTCAAAAATTACAGGGATGCATCACTGCATGGTCTGATGGAAAAACCAGACCAGTGGTGAGATGCCATCATCTCAGCTCCATCCTCCTCTTGTGTGATGAGCCAGCGTCATGGCTCAGGCTATGAAAGCCAACAGCCCCTTCTTTGAGTATGGGGTACCCAAGCCCCTTCCACGTCAGACACCAGCATCACCTTGCTGTGCTCACAGGACAGCTTCAAGGGTCCTTGCTGGCTGGAGAAATCAAAGCACTGATTTATTCATGGAGAGGACAGAGATCATTGTTGGTATGGAAGAAAGAGATATTTTAGCTATACAGAAAGCACCTGCAATGCAATTAGGTCATTCCTGGCATGTTTGAAGCCTGCAGTGAAGACCCTGGCACCATTACATGAGGCTCTGCATGGGCAAGGCCCTGTCACACTGAGCTTGCAGGCCAAAGGAGCAAGATTGATGGGAGGTGGAAGAAGGCGTGTTTTATGAACTGCATTTTCCAAAGAGGATGAAGAGCAGTGGAAGGGTTAAGTGGCCCTCCACAGTCAGCCCAAATGCCCATGGCAGTGTCAGAAGTGGACATAGCCCCACCACTGTTTCACCTCCCTTGTGGCTGCTAGTATTCCTCAGACACAGCCAGAAATACAGGACTGGCACCTGGTCTGGGTTAACTGGTCTCCCTCCTCTGAGGAGGGAAGTGAATCTGGACAAAGCAGCAGCCTTTTGCTATCCACAGATAAAATGTCATAATTTTTGGATGATTTTGGCTCTACAGTGACCTCAGACCTCCTTTTAAAGAGTGATGTGGGTTTTTCTGCTTATTCTTGATTAAAATCCAACAAGCCTTTGCAGCCTGCAAAGAGCGAAGGCGATGGTGATGAGACACACTGACTACAGACAGTGAGACTGGAGGTGACATCCATGACTTAGGAAAGTTGTACCCATGCAAATCAGAGAGAGGAGGGAAATCGGAGTGGCATGGGGAGAGGAGCACCCACAAGGGTAACATTAGTGGGGGAGAGAGGTGCTGAAGGGTTAAAGGGTTTTAGTGAAAGCACAGAAGAGACTATGGATCGGAGAGTGAAAATCCAATTAGGAGATCTAACAGGAAGAGGCCAAGCCCTGAAACAATAAAGATAATAGTTTCAGCTGCCAAAGAAAAGATTAGAGTGAGAGCAGATTTGTGGTGGGGCCAAGAGGAAGGAGAAATTGTAACAAAAAACCCATAAAAAAAAATGAAGAGTTATTATTCGTCAAGACAGATTCTCATTACAGTCTCACCTACCGCAAAGTTCATCTTGGGACCCACACTGTGCAGCTGGTTCTCACTTTCATAGTCAGCTGAATGCCTTCAAAGAAGTTTGAAGTTCCAGTTTGAGTCCCTCACTCTTTTGTTGGTCTGAAAGAAGCCAGAAGAGAATTGACCACACTGAGGTTTGTTTGCTTACTTTGCTCTTGTACGTAGTTTTGTAAATACATTTTACCTGGGATAAAAGCAAAGGGGAGGAACTTCAAACGTGTCCCCTTCAGGTCTCAGAGGGGTTCTCACCTACAGGCCCTTACACACCATGGGGCCTCTGCAGGAAAAACAAGGAGATTTAACACTGAGAGCATGGCTCTGCAGTCAGGAGACAGGAGACAGCCCAATGCTCAAAGAAACACTCAGATGAGACTTCTACCCTTCCAGAGGAGAAAGAGTCCTGGATCAAAAAAAAACCCCCAAACCAAAATCCCAAGCTGGTTATGCATGGTATGCTGTGCCAATTACTTAAGCAAGCAGGATCACAGGAGCTGGCACAGCCTGTGGCCAAGAAACAGCAGCATCTGGAGGGAGCAAAAGCTGCGGGGCAGGCATGCTTGCCAAACCACTGTGCTGACCTGTGCCCCAAAAGGCACCTCTTTGAAGCCTCAAACCCAAAATGCAATAGGACAACATGGAGAATGGGATGAAGGAGGATCAAAGGTCTGGAGGAGCCTCCCTGCAAGCAAGGACTCGTGCATGCCAGGCCTTCTCAGTCTGGAAAAGACATGGCTGAAGAGGTTATGGTAGTGGGCCATGAAGTCACACGTGGTCCAAAGAAGGATGATAGGGATTGGTCTTCCTGCCTCCTCCCAGTGCAAAAACTGGGGCTGATCTCAAAGCATGCAGGTTCTCAAGCGGTGGGGGTCAGACCTGGGGATCTCCTTGCCCAAGCATGCTGTCAGTTGTGAGCATTTGCAGGGGTTCAAGACAAGACTGGACTAGCTGGTGGGGGAAAAAAGCCATTTGGATTAATAAATACAGACACATGCTGTTTAGGAAGCCTGGGGGATTGCGCTCTTGACCTGTGTTAGTTGCAAATGGTGAGGGGACATATGGGCCACACTCTGCCCATTTAGACCTCACTCCTGGAGGCCACGACAAGGGGTGAGAGTTGAGGGAATGCTTATCAATGTGCCCTTGAGAGCACCTACCACTCCCTGAAGCCACCCCAGGATGATCTTAGTATAGGATTTTCTACTTCCTCATGGCTAAACAGCCATATGGATCCCAGTCTTGTCCCAGGATCACAGCTGTCCTACTCCTTATCAACAGGAAAGCATTATAGGGAGTGATTTCTCCCTGTAGTGTGTGTCCTCAACTGCTAGCCTACATCAAAGAAACCCAGCCACAGCCTCATCCAACTTATTTCTAAAGTGTGACTTGTTATACTTAAAAACAGACGTCCTCCCACTGAAGAATCCCACCATGCCAACAGAGGATCATCCATCTCTCACAGGGTTGAAGCTCCATCTCCAACCTCATGCAAGCCCACTCAGCTCATGGCCATGCTGTGTTTCTCCACCACCAAAAGCACACCACTCTCGTTAGACAGCATAAAGCCTCTGACTCACTTGTCAGATGGGAATACACTCTTGCCAGTGCCAGCTCCCAGATGGCAAGGGGAAACCTTTGCCAGCCCCAAGCCAACCCCAGGGCAGCAGGTCCCCCTGCCAGCTTCCTGTGTGCTGAACCATATTTGCTATCTCAGGCAACCACGGAGCTTTCATGTTCAATGAAGTGAAGGCTGCAGAGGTGTGGGGGTAGCAGATGGCTGGCTGAAGGTCAAGATGCTCATGTGCTCCTTGTACGTCCCATACAGTGTCTTCCTCGACTATCCCTCTGACCTTCCTTTCCTCTGGATTCACATGGTGGGGATGTGGGATGTGATGAAAAGCCAGAAACTGCGGTGTGGCTTTTACGGCCTTGTGGGATCACCAAACCCCTCAAGAGGTGCCAGGCACTAGCCAAACCCCTGCTGGGTCTGTGTCTTGTGCCTATTGGGAGCTGCGTCATCTCGGCCAAAAGAAGGACCTTGCAACCTAACAGAGAGGTCTTTTGAAGCTCTCAAGAAGCCAAAAAGTGCCAGTGCCTCTGCCCGGCTTACATTTTGCCAGCTCATGATCAGCTTAGAGACCCCAATCCCAAAGCACAGCACTGCAGAAGCTGTGGTAAAGCCCTGCACTGCCAGACATCCTGGGAAGGCTGCAGCAGAGGAGAGCTGTTTGAACTGGAGCTGCTGCACTTGCAGTGCAGGATGGAAATTTCACCTAAGCCAAATGTTAATGAGATGGCAGAGGCTTTGGGCAGGCTTTGTACTTTTTTTCCTCCTGGATTAAGCAGCGGTATGTGAGGATCATGGAGCTGAATGGCTGATAGCTGAAGGTTAACATCAGGTCAACAAGCCCTTTTCCCTCCCTTTCAGTCCCAAGACCCTGAGGTGGGAGGGTTACCTAAAGCAAACATTTTTAAAAAGGCAGTTCTCCTTTCTTCCCTGTCTCTTTCCCTTGCTTGCAGAGGAGATGCCCTGATTTTGAAAGCCAGCTTGAACATTGCTTATCTGTGAACATCAGGATGTGGGAGCAAAGGCAAGCCGTGGCTCTTCTCCCATCTGAAGTCCATTGGTCTCTTTTTCCCAGGACAAGCTCACTCCTACACACCTGCAAGTGTCTGCAAGCACCTGAGCTGTGCACAGAAAAGCAGGCTTCAGCTCCTGACTCTGCAGCTGATTTCTTGGGTGATGTCAGGCAGGTTTTTCACAGACTGACTCAGCCACCCTCGGGTTTCCTTGTATTGCAGAAGCATAACCAAGGTCTGGGCTCTGACGTCTCTTCCCCAAAGCAAAGGTCATCGCCCTCGTGGTGTGTGCTGAGACGGTGACGCCCCCGACGGAGCAGTGGTTTCTGTTTGATCATCTGGGTGGTACCACAACTCAAACACAACAAGTGGCTTGTTTCCCCCTGTGCTGCTGTGCAGAGGGCTGTGGGCTGCCCTGGCCTGCACCCAAAGCCACTCGTTCTCATCAACATTGCTGAGGACAGCAGAGCAAAACAAGTCCCCTTAAGGATTCTTTTTTCCAATGTAGAGTTTGGTGACTCAATTACTACACACCTTTTGAAGTAGTGACCCAACACGCTGGATGGGGAGCTCCAGGTCAACTTCCCCTGCACAGAAAAGCGACCTGTGGAAGCCATTTCCTAAAGGGATCTGGCTGGGCAGTGGGGGAACTTCAGAGGGGACCATGGCTGTCCAAGCTAAATAAAAAACACAGCCAAGTGTGCCACAGGGATGAGAAGAGGTTCCCCAACCCTTCCCACTGCCTCTGCTATGGGTGCATCAATCCTGAGCAGTCAGAACACTGAGAAGCTCGGAGACAAGGAACAGAGGAGGGAACAGGAGGAAAACCAAATCACAAACCACCGCAGATACTTCTGCCATCACCTTCTGGCTGCTGCTTCAAGCCTTGTTAGCATTCATAAGTTGCATCGATTTAAAGCTGTTGGAGTAATTAAAGTGGAATAAATTTCCCAGGAAATTTTTTTTCCATACACACACACACATGAATGTGGATGTATACACATATATATATATATATATATATATATATATACACACACATACCTGTAAAATTGAAGCACCATCCTTTACATTGCCATAGCTTACTCTTGCCTGGGAAGGAGGTATCGGTACAGATTTTTAGGAGATGTGCTAAATCTCCTCAATGTTGCACAATCAAATGTTGCACACCTTATAAGACAAAAATATTTCACTTTCAAAACACCTGCCACATTTCTGATTGGTCTTTATACCAATAAAAATGTCATGTCTCCTCTTGGAAAATGAATCCAAAATGATTAAGACTGTAGATTTAGATTAGTGGAACCACATTAAGTCTGTATTCACTCTCATTTGAAATAAACACTCGTAATTCAGGTTAATTTGCAACTAATTGAAAAAATCCTTAATTCAATTGAAGGGACCCTTAGTCTATTATGTTCTGAATGAGACTATCAATAGAGCTCTCAGCTGATTTTATGCTGCCTGTCATAATTACACCAGAACAGAAGCACCTGAGAGTTTCCCTGGGCAGCCAAGAAACCCTCAGGGTCTGTGAGGGGAACTTGGGGACGGTGATAAAACATCCAAGCCTTTTCTTCAGGCATGGTGCTGTGAACAGAAGCACGACCACTTGAGCAAAAAAATTACCCCTCTTGGTCTCTCTATCCTCCAGTCTCAGCATTCCCACCTCTCTGATGCCTGTTGCCCTCTGATGTGGCTTAGGAAAGGAATTGCTTACTTCCTAAGGGTGTGTGGGGAGGGAGCTCACCCTGCAGCCCCTCAGGGACCCAGACTTAGGGGCATCGCTTGTTCAGAAAGGCGTAGGTGCACATTAAGGTTTTGCATGTGCCCAATGCTGTAGTTCACCCTGCACACAGCAGATATGGCCCCCAAAATTTTACCTTGCCAAGAGCCAGCCCATCATCGCTCATAAGGCAATAAAGCTTATCCCAAAGTCAGGATCAGTTTGGGGTATTTGTGCAGTTCAGCCCAGCCAGAAACAGGAATGGGGCAACCAGCATCTATGCCCCACAGCACCAGAGAGGTGGAAGCATGGCTTCTCTATAACCCAGCCAAGACCAAACATCCTATTGCTTGTGTCTTCCACCCTATTTTTGCTTTTGTTCCAGTGAGCGGAGCAAGTATATAACATTCCCTGCCATCACCAGCTGGGATTTGTTGAGTGTCAGCTGTGTTAAACCCATCCAGCCACGGCCTGTGGTGGAGCCACTGGCTTTGAGGAGGGGGAAAAGGCAGGAGACAACATATTTTGATGTTAGTAAGGCTTTGGACATTGTTACAGATAAAACTTACCATTCTCATAAGTAAGTCTGGGGAATGATTGTTGAAATTAAAAACACTGTACAGGGAGTGCACAGAGCGTATTTACTGTTTTTTCAGGTCAAAACAGAGACAGCCCAAAATTGTTAACCCATTCAGGTATTCAGTTTGGAGGTAACAGCAAATGGGAGGAGTTGCCAGCACATCTGAGAAAGGGATTATGATTCAAAATGATCTTGAGAAATCAGAGGAAGAATCTGGAAAAAAAAATCCCAAAACATAATTGAACAGAAGTGTGGGTGAGGTGAGATGGGATAATCAGTTGGACAAATGGAGGATGAAGAGAGTTGTTCTTGCTGGAATAGCCAGCTGGACAAGAAGAATAATTTCTATAGAAAAGGTGCTTTTGATCATAATCCATGATATGGGTTAATCATGCTGTGTTGGATGGCTTAAAACAGGTCCCTTACTTGGTTATCTCTGCTCTGTGTTGGTAATGCCTCTCAAGAAAATAAGAAGCACTTGAAGAGAGCTATACAAGTTGGGGAGAAAAGCGATCAGACAGGGGTTGGTAAAGGAACAGCGATCATTTTGTCTAGGAAAGGGAAGGCTAAGGAGATGCTTCAAATACAGAAAGGGCTGTGATGAGACCAGAGTTTGTGCAAGCAGAATGAAAGCAATGCTGTGCAGTGGGGGCAAGGGCAGTGTGGCCTAAACAGGGGAAAACATCCTTATCCCAGCTGTCAGGATAGCCAGTGCTGCACTGGTGGGAATTGGCAAAGAAAGTTTCAGGAGAGCTAGTACAGGGCTAGGCAGTATGATGTCACCTCCCCTTGCTCCTTCCCCTTGCTCCCTTCCTCCCAGCCCAACAAAAACTCACATTTCATTTGACTCAGGCAATGAAACAATGCTGGGGATTACTTGCCTGGTATCTGCTGCAACATGGCAGGTGCGAGCAAACACCAACAAGGTTGCAGGAGCTTATAATGAACTTTTTTCATGTTTGGAGTTCACTGATGACAGCTGGATTGCAGTCACTGACGATGGTGGTTTGTTGTGCGGAGATGCTGCAGGTTGCAAAAATGAGGGAACAAGGAACAGTGACGGTACCCAGCTACAAATATTGCCATTTATCAGTGTCCCTTAGCCTTGCATGGTGTCTCTAGGTGATGAAGTGATGGAGGCTTTTCCTAAAGCTACCAGCACAGAGATGAGACTACAAAATTATTCCATTCCTGTATGCCAAAGGCACAGACGATTACAATTTTTCTTCTGACTCCTACTCATCCCGCCTCATGAAGATCATATTAATCGTGGCACATGATCAAAGAGATTGAAATGAAGAAACCAAGAACCAAATCGCTGCCGTTACTCTGCTGAAATGCTTGGGTGCAGATAAGGACTGTAATTTTGCTGTGAAATAGCCTGGGCTAAGAGCGGTGAGGGATACAGTGCTAACCCCATGTGTTTTTATCCTGACAAGTACCCCAGCAGCCCTGCTTCAATAAGAACTCTGTTATCACACTTCTAGCTTCAAGAAAAAGAAATTCACTGCCTTTCGGGAACGGAAAAGCAATGTGTGAGACCTGTGAAAATCAGCAGAGCTGCAAAGAGACCTTGCCATGCAGAAAATGCACATGGTGGCTTGGAGCACTTGTGGGCTGAAGCTCCTGCACATGAAGCCCAACATGTTCCCAGGCCATGGTTATGGACTAGCTGCAGCCCCAGTAGCCCCTCCCCTGCAGCTGAGGACCAGCAACACACCATAAACCGGCCCCTAAACCCACCATCCCTCTCCTAGGACAGAGCAGTTGCTTTAATGAAGGGTGGGCACCCTCCAAGAGAAACCTGGCAGTGTGGGGCACGTGTATCCCACCCACTCCTCCTCATTCTCCTCCTCCTAGCCTGCTTCTGGCACACCACCCACAGACCCCGCTGGCCACCCTTGGCAGCTCCTCAGAGAGTTCCACTGAAGCGGAGCCAGATGGAGCTGCCAGCTCGCCCGTACAAGATGGCACAGGCTTTTCAAGCCGCCTCTTCCTGGAGCTGCCTACTCCCTGTGGGAGGTGTAAGCGAGGCACGTGTTGCTTCCCCTGATGAGCAATCCTCCAGTGTGTCCCATGCCACCAGCACTGGCACTGAAGCCTGTGCTTGGTTGTCCTGCAGAGCTACCAAGCATCAAACTGGCTCAGATAAGCACCGTGTCACGTCTTCCAAAGGCCCTCTGGGTGGAGTGCAATTCAAGACAGAGCATTACAGCTGCTGATCCAAAAGCCAAGGAGTGTGATTTTCGTGGTCACCTGGCTGTGTGAAAAGTATCTGCGTGCACGAAAGTCCTGTCCGTGGCCCGTGACCTTGTCCACCATCACATTGAGACGGTGCCAGCAGCAGAATTCCCAGCCTTGGAAGTGAAATTCCTGGGAATACCCTCCTCCTTGTACACTCCCAATTTTTATTCCCACTTGCAACTTTGGGAGGACCATAGGAAAGAGTATCCACCACTGTCTCTTCGACAGACCTGCCCTAGGCACTGCACGGGATGTGCTGCCTATAAGGACAGGCTGGTGGGTGAAGGGGAAGTTGTCACCTGCTGTGACACACATCTCATGTGGAGATAAGGTGTTTGTGCAGGGTAAGAAAAGCCAAGACCACTGCGGCCTGGTGGCTCTGGCAAATCCCATCCTTAGGTAAAATCCTGCCTTTAATTACCAGCATTTTACTATATCAGTAAAGCCCAGCACACATAATGGAGGAAAAACGGGCACCCTGCCTGCACTTCAGCTTGCCAAAAATGAATTCAGGTGCTGGCCACACTGCAAACACTTGCTTCAGGTTGCCACAGGGCTTCGTCACAGTTTAGAGCCTGCTGCAACCATAGGTACTGGGAATGCTGCCTTTGGAATATGGGAAATGACCAGTATGGGTCTGCAGGGGAGCAAGCAGGCAGGTGTCGGATTTCCAGTGCTTGGGAAGCAGAATGCAGCCTTTTGTGGGCTGGGTGAGCTGGCTTGACACAGACACTTGCACGTCTTGCTGCCATTGCCAGGGATCGGGCTGTCTTGATACATTTCTGGGAATCTTCATCTGTGCTGGAGAAGCACTTCTGGTCTCGACAGTCTTGCTGGCCAGGGAGAGACTGCGATGTTCAGAGATGCAGTGTTTCTTTTGGGGGGAGCAGGCAGAAACAGCTCATCCGGCTGTATTTTCGTGCTGGGCTTTCAGCAGTCAGATAAACTAAATATCTTGTAAAAGGAGAAAAAACCCTTTCACATCTAAAGTGGGAGGGTTGGGTGCTACCCTGGACCCAAGGGCTGCTGTTGAGGGCCTATCATTGCCTTGGGAGCCTGTCAGGGTGGGATGTGGAGTGGTAGAGTGCCAAAGGTGGCATGGAATGGCCAGGGCCATATGGGCTGTGTGCACATCGTCAACGCAGCTGGAGCAGCATGCAGTGCAGGACAGTGATGAGGACCTCCAAGTCACAGGCTCTTCCCTTATCTCTTTAGCAAAGGCCTCTCTGGGGTCAGCCCAAGCCAGCGCCAGATACACCTTTAATTACATGAGTCTGGTTTTACAGCTGCCGTTTCTCACCACCGCGGAGCCACGTTCGGCCCTCTTGGCGCTGCTCTGCATTTTTAGCTCACTTGGTTGTGGTTTGCAGTGCTGGGCTGGGCTGCCACCAAAGCAGCTGAACCCAAGAAGTGTTTTTTAATATAATCACTTTTGTGCTGCCACTGTTGTACAGAAGGAAGGATGGCAAAGCTCTTGTCTGAGGGATGTGGACTTGGTCCACCAGCTGTGATGTGGCATTTACCACACCAGGCCTAAGGCCACCACCTCCTCCAGCAAGAGGGCTCAGGAGGTACCTAAGGTCTGTTGTGACTAAGGGCGGTGGTTGCCACCTGCAGCAGACCCCATGAGTGACACATGATAATAAAACAAATAAACAAGAAAACCCCTTCCACCACCTCTCCACTGGCCTTCACCTGGGATGCAGGGTGCATCCCTTTGCTGGCTCAGCTTTCTCCATGGTAACAGATGGATGTCGGAGTCCCATCCCCCTTCACGATGCTGGGACGGGCGGGTGGGAGACAGATGGTGATGGAGGGGAAAAGAGTCCAGATCCTCCTGAGTGGCAGAAATTGCAGGAATCCCTGACTGCTGAAGCCAAGACGCTGACCCAGAGCCGTGGGAGGGAGGGAAAGCGGAGGCGCGTGGCTCTGCTGAGCCCGGAATAGCAGAGCAGCTGTTAAGTTATCACTTGTAATTATTACAGCATATGGGAGGGAAAGAATAGCTCTCAAAGGGAGAAAAACAAATAAGGAAAAGTCGGGCTGCTGCAGGGCTGAGCCACAGGAGGAGTGACACTCAGCACTGGGGCGGGTCCCCACCAGGTGGCAAGGCCATCGGGGGACAGCTCTTCCTCTCCTCAGCTCTGGCAGTAATTTGGGTGCAAATATTTGTACCTGCAGCACTAGGTGCTCACCCATCTCACAGGGTGCCCACTGCCCACTCAGGGGCATGGATATGCTGGGGACAGGATGATACTAGGGTGGGTGCTGCAGAGGGATAGAGCCTGGCATGCTCCCCTGTGGTCCCTTCTCCCATGCATGATCCTACCGCTTGCTCTGCAATTTGGCAGAAGCCATCGCTACTGCATGTGAGCAAGGCTGGTGACACCACTAGAGCACCAAGTGCCTGCATGCCATGTGAATGAGGAGCAACTACAGTCTCTCTTAAGTTCTGTGCCACTTGAAAACAAATATTGTATCCTCTTATGGCAGTTATTATTCTGGGCTTTCAACATCAGAGAAAAAAAAAACAGCAGTAAGCCCTTGGAAACGTGGAGCTATTGGCAGTTGCACCAGCTGCATCCCACCTTTGGACTGCAGTGTGGGGACAAGGAGTGTCAAGGGGATGCCCCCCTTCTCCTCACCCGGAAAAAGCCTGAGAGACTTAATGAAGAAAAATCTAAGTATATCTGCTGTGTATTACATGCAAATACTTAAATTCACTGATGAAATTCACAGCAAGTGAGCTACAGATTTTCCTGAGAGTGGGAGGGCATTTGGGGCCCATTTTGACATTTGCTTGTCCTGTGCAACAGGCACATAGCCACAGAGATGAGTCAAGACAAGAAATATTACTTGTCCTGTTCCCATGCTCTGATGGCTTTCCCTGGGCAGCTGCTACTGGCTACAACTGGAGATGACGCAGGACCAGGGGCGAGGGGTTAAGGGGTTAAAATTTACTCTGAAGAGATACTTTTATACTCTCTTATATTCACCTCCCTCCTGCTTTTCAGCTGTATTTATTTTCTGTCTACTGTTGCCTTCTCCCTGACAGTGTAATTATTATCCTCAGAGCAGGTGAATTGGCACCTGCCTGCTCACCTAGATCAGCACTAGTGTGTCCCTGGGTCTCTCATTCCAAGCCAACCTAATCCCATTGCAAAAAGCCACTGGCTCAGCAAAAAACACCAATATCTGCTGGAGGAGGAGATGGAGAACCCTGGACACACTGGGCTGATGTGCCAGGACCAAAGCACACCACTCCTGGACTGAAGCCAAGAGCTTGGAGCAATGCTTTGGACAGGCGCTGCCAGCAGGACACTGACGTAGATGGGTGCTGAGCATCTGCTGGTCTCATGGGAGCCTCGGAAATGCCTTCCAGCTCTGGTACTCCACTTGGACATGCAGCACAGGCAGCTGTGGAACAGTGATGACGCTGCAAACAAAGCTGTGATAGAAGCATTGGAAATAGGAGACGGTTCAAACTCTGTGATCCAGAACAGGAGTAAATCACACGTGGCAGACAACAGCCCCAGCACCCATTAAATAAACCTGTCAAACCCTGCCAGCATCCCAGGATCCTTTCCAAGACAGGCACTGTGCTTGGAGATTGAAGGACCAGCTCTGCTGCTAGCACAGCCTGGGTGTAGATCAGGGAGGCAACAACAGTTTGCACCAGATGGGAATTTGGCCTGATGCTTTCTAAACTGCTGGCCCTGCCAGAAGGGCTGACCCCCACCCCATGCACCCAGGCTTGACTGCTGATGTGTGGGGGTGACCCGACAACGCAGCTGAACCTGGAGGTGTTCCCCACTGCACTGACACCTCAGAACAGAGGGAAGCAGCAATGCTGAGATTTGCAGAGCTGCTTGGTCCTTCTCTCCTCCACCTGCAGTGACTAAGGGGCAGGGAACGGCTGCGGCAGGGCAGATGGGGGCTGTGCCTTGGCACAGGACACAGCTTGGGGCATCCCTGACCATGGCAGTGGGGTTGGAACTGGGTGATCTTTAAGGTCCTTCCAACACAAACCATTCTATGATCTAGAATGAAAGGAATCTCACTGTTTCTGCCAGAGCCACCCTGGGGGACTGTGTTGTCTCAAGCAACCAGGGGGAGACAGAAAACCTGACAAGAGCTGCAAATGGAGGAGAATTGCATTTGTAGTTCTTTCTTATGTCCATATTGGCCCTGGATTTGCAGTGGCTGAGTTAGAGCCATCAGGGTCTTGATGGCTAAGCCCTCCTTGTAGCAGGATGGTCTGCCTAGGTGGGGGTAGATCAGCTCAGACTTTACCCTATTTGCAAGGAGTTATCAGTGATGGATGGAGAAGGGGGGTCACGCTGTTTTCAGTGTCAAAGAATGCTGAAACCAGCCTGACTCATCAATCCCAAAGTCAAACATTCTGAGGACATGAAAAACAACGTTTCCTGACAGAAACTGGCACCAGTGAGGAGGTGGCAGACAAAGTTCCTGATAAAGGAACCAACAAGTTATAGTAGTGATACCTTATCTAATGGTACTGAGCTAGAGGCTGCTGAGCTGACACAGCTGGCCTAGAAACATATGACTGACAGGAAATCATTTTATACTATAAAAGCCCATCCCACTTTTTAATGTCAGGGCCTTCTAATACACCCCATCTTGGAGTCCATGGAGATTCCTCTCTTGAGTGGGGACTTCCCTCAAGGTTACTCCTCAAGGCTGAATGAAAGAGATATGCCCATGGTTGTTCGTATGGGTGAGTAACATCCATTTCTACCTAATAATTATTTTGCCAGCTTTAATATTGTTGCTTCAATATGGTCTCAACAAATAGTGTGCTATACTAGTAGTTATGACTCTCTATATCCTGTAGTAAACAATTCTGATTAAAGTCCTTTAGTCTAATCATCATTATCATCACCATTTAAATAATCATTCTATTCATATATTTGGGTTGTCATCCTTAATTCTGTAGGACAAAGTTGTATAAAGACTCAATTACACCTATATAATCCTTTAGACATAAACTGTTGATCAAGTCTGGGACTAGGCTTGGATGCAGATGCACTTAAGACTCCTCTCTGAGAAGTTTAGAAAGCAAGGGCGTCCTTTCTGACCCTCATGACTCCACAGGAGGGTCTCCATGATAGACCTCGTCTGAAAATTCCACCTTTGCCCATGACAATCCTGCATCCCAATCCCCTCGCAGCCCTTTTTCAGCCTCCCAAGCCCTCCATTCTTGAGTCAGGGCAAGGTGGCAGTGATGTTAGAACCACCCCAGGGGGTGACATAGCAGGGAACAGACATACATACACACACATACACACATTCACATACAGAGGTGCACACACAGAGTCCTCCTCTTGCATTTTTGGCCACCTTCCCAAATGCCAGCATGACACAGCAGCCCCTTTCCATCTCTGTCCCTTCTTCTGTAAATCACTCAAAAAGTTACTTGATCTTAAGCTAATCACTTTTTCCGCAGCAGCAAGGGCCTCTCATTTGTTTTTACATGCCATTAATCTAATCCAAAGGTTTGTGTTTGGATTCCTGTTTCCCCTGGATTGTTTTTAATAAATCAGGATTGGGCAATAGCAATTGAAAGAGGAAAGTAAAGCCCTCTTTTTCTACCAAAATTGACACTAGATAAAATAAAAGGGATAGGAGGACTCAGGGAAAGTAGAAGTTTTGAACTTTTTTTTCCTCCATTTAAAAATTAGTTTGTTAATGACCATCCAGGGGAAAAAGGTATTTGTTGCTTTGACCCCACAAGACCCCTGAATATTTTTAATTCCTTGCTATTGCTGTGAAACCCCACCTAGGGAAGCAGCAGGAAACATTCCTTGGAGGATCCTAGCAGCTTTTGGAACTGAGCTTCTGAACAGGGGAAGGTTTGGTGACTAATCCAGGAAATCCCCTTCTCCTGGACAAGACATCCACATCCTGATCCTGGCGGCTGTTCCTGGTGTGCAGCATTTTTCTGGTAAGCGCTGACAGATTCACACCCAGACCCTGGGAGATGCTTGCCTTGGCAAGACATTAGCAGTCATTCAGGTGGTCTGGAAAACACGATCTGCTCTAACCCCTCCCCTCTTGAGGAGGGTGTTGCTTTGCAGGGTAGTAGTTTTGGTACTACTTTTGGAAGTAGTAACAACCCCTGCCTTGTTACTACTTCCACATCTGATCCAGTAGAACATGCTTTCCCTCCTGTGACAGGATTGCGTGGTGCTCCCAACCTGACTCCCGCTGCTGGCACATCCATCTTCCCTGTGCTGACCACTGCAGCCTGTGCTTCCTCTTCTGCTTGCCAAGTGCCTTTCTCCTGGGGCATCTCCCAAAGGTTTTCACTGCTTCCTCCCACGGCAGTTTCCCCTTTTCTTTCTCTCCCTGAACGTGACATCTCCTTTACATGGCAGATGGTGCAGCCATGGGTGCCTGTACCCTTTGTTAGCACCCAGGGCACAACAGGAGACAGCACATGCTCAGCACTGTCCCTACAGGCAGCATGGCCGGAGCAATGTGTTTTGGCTAAAGAGGAGAGAGCAGGTACTGTGGTACTCACCTTCAGGCCCCTGTCATGGCTCTAGATGTCCCCAGGGACATATGGATGATGCTGGTGACAGCAGCCTGCAGCAGCAAAGTGGCCCAGAAATGAAGAAGGGACTGTTGGGGAAGAAGGATCTGATCATGCCCACAGAGCAGCAGTAACAATGTGGGTGTGGATTTTTGCCAGGCTCCAGATGGGGAAAGGACTGGGACAGAAACGACGTGGGCTGGGTGGTGGCAGATACTGATCCCTTGGGACCTGCCAGGGTCTCCCAGGGCTGTCCTGACATTAGGAGGAGGGCCAAGATCCCTGCAGGTGGAAAGCCACGGAAGAGGGAATAGCAGCAACAAATTCAAACCATGCCTAGCTTGGTTTGCACCACTCTTCCAGCGAGGTCCTGCCAGGGAGGTACCAGGATGCCAGCAATTGCTTGCAGGTATAGGGCTGAGCTGGGTGAGAACCAGGAGCAGGGCAGGGGAAGGATAGAAGGGCTGAAGGTGGGGATAAAGGGGAGAGAAGTGGCAGAGAGCTTTCACACAGCTGGACTGGGAGAGGACTGACTTGCCCAGTGGCACTGAGGAGCACAGTCCCCAGGGAAGTTCTGCCTGCTCTGCTGGGCTCGGAGATGAGAGGTCCCTGGACAGCATGGGAGGAGAAGCTGGAACTCAAGCCATGCATGGTTTTGAGCCTTTTTGCAGCTTGTAGCTATAGTCTGTGACAAAGATCATACCTTTAAAACATGTTGGGATTGCACATAACATGATCACATGCCCTGTAATGCCTGAAAGCACCACAGCTTTTCAGTGCCGAGGCAGGTCTGGGATGTTCTCCATTACACTTTGAGGGCATTGCAGGCTTCCTAAATTTCCAAATAAATCAAAGTCGTGTGTGATACAGCAAGCCACTATCAGTGTAGTGCATTTGGGGGCATCATACGAGGCAAGCACACTGGGTGCTGATAAGGTAAAGAAGAAAATGTTGTTTCTCTTTGAGACTGTCAAACTCCTGAGCGCCCTGGAGTTGCTTGGGTTTGGTTTCCGAGCCTATTACAGTTGTGAGACTCTCTTCTTCCCTCTAGCGTCCATTCCAAGGTGTTCCTCTCGCTCTTTAGCTAAAGCGGCGCTTGCCTGGTTGCATGTGCAGTAACTCCCTTTCTGAGGCACGTGTTTAATATTTATAAATGATACTGCAACTCTCCACCCCGGAATCCGATGGTTTATTTTTCGGTTTACACTGTGCCATGCAGGAGGATCCCGTTGCAAGGCCGTCATCCCCTGGCACGCTTGAAAAATGATCTCAATTACTCCCTTAATTTTAGCACGATGGTGCTGAGCTACAGCTGGGGATGCACAGCCACAATGAGGTTACCGATGGCAGTGGGGAGCGGATGTGACAGTGGTAAATGTATTGTTTGAGGGGTGGGTCAGACCAAGCCCCTGCTCTTGTTGCTTTGTAAGACTGTGCTACATCTCTCAGATCAGGATTTGTAGGAAACCAGTGCAGAGCTGAAAACTATTCCACTGCTCCTAAGACTGGATCAAGGCTGTCACTGAAAGGTTGTTTTATTTCTGGTGACAGCAAGAGACCTCTCAGGCAGGATCTCCATTACCAGGGTTCCCTCCCAGATAGCTGGACTGGTTTCTGTAAGTCCAGCCAGCCTCCTTCTCTTTGAGGACAGAGATGACAGACATCCCCCTCTTCTGGGGACTGGGCAGCAGACCTGCACTCCCAGATGCATCTGCAACAGGCCAGCTCTCTGCCTGCACTCATGGCCTGCGGCACACCTTGAATTCAGTCCAGGACAAGTCCTCCTTGCTGTCCTGCAGCCATCCTGACCTACCTGCCCCACTGCCTGTGCCTCCTGGAAGGTCCAAGAGCTTCACAGGTCTGCTCAAAGAGCCATGTGCACTGACTTGAGACGTGCTGCCCCAGCAGTCACAGGCTCCCATGCTGTCTCCACTCTCCATGGCTGATCCTTTAGCTCAGCCAGGACATTTCCACTATCCCCCAGGGTAATTTTAGAGGAGCAAGACACAATAGAAACATGGCCAAGATACTCTGGCATACTGAGAAACTGTTGCAGGGTAGGATTCTTCTCACCTGGCAGGATTCATCTCACCTCCATTATCAATGCAGAGACTGTATTGGAGCACAAGCCATCTGACTAATCATACCCCAGGAGAGTCTGTGTTCGACCATGGGTGCAGACCTACCCATGGCAATGAGCCTAAACATGTCAGCTCTGAACAAGCCAGGGAACCATGCAGGAAATAATCCTGAGCTGACCTGTCATTTGCACATGTTTGAAGAGGAAGCATGTACAAGACTTTCCCTCCTGAACATCTCCTTGACAGCCAAAGAAAGCATCTCCTCTTCATCCTTTAATGAAGGTGAATTTGTTCCAAGTGCAAAGCAACCCCAAGCCTTCAATGGGAGTAATGGCCTCTGTAACAAGCACGACAGCCATGAGCCCTGTGGCAGGGCACTCTGCACACAGCTGCCGTGGGGACACTGTCCCCAAATGGGATGCTAAGGTCTCTGCAAGGGGAGGGGCTCTGCAGAGCTAGGAGGTGTAGAACATGGTCTAAGTCTGAGCAGGAGAAACCTTTGCTCATCAGGGCCCATGTGTCTGAGTGGGATGCCATCCCAGACGTGCTTCCCTTCAGGAAGAGGGACAATTTTTAGACACTGAAACAACAGGCTGGCTGGCACACAGCTCCCTACTTATTTCTCCCATTTTTTTTTTTAAAGCTCCATCTCAGTGGAGCCTTTCAGCATGCAGGACAGCACCAGCCACTCCCCCAGAGCTGCTCACAGGACACCAACTAAGTGATGCTCAGAGGCCTCCTGGATGGATCATGCTTCTGCTAATGCCACAGCATTGTCACTTTGAGCCAAAACCTTCTGCTCCTAGCCCTGCTCCCTGCAGGGCAACTGGTCCCAGCCACTGCCCCCCTTTCCTTAGCAGCATGCACTGATGAGACTTGGCTCCCAGCAGAAAACTCTTCCCTGCAGTGCTGATTTATTAATAGGTGAGTGGAACAGTTCTCACCCCTCTCTCCAGCTTACACACTAGACATCAATTTGGCAGCCAGCAGCAAATGCCATTAAGGCAGTGAGATACTTGAAGGCATCAGCAGCTCCTGGCCCATTACAAGAACAAGGAGATGGACTCTGGTAATGCACATCTGAAACTCGTCACATCCAACTGGAAGCAAGGATCCTACTGAGACAAATATTAAGAGTCTGCAAAGGCAAGGGATGGGAATAAGATTGTTCATTAAAAGACTTTCTCCATATTCAAGGGACCAATTCAGGGAAAACAGCAACAAAAAAACCACAAAATGAAACTCCCCATATATTTCCGTTTTGGGCCAAGAGAACTAAATTAATGAGTAGCCCATCATACCTGACATTTCCTAATGTCACGTATTAAAGCCTATTAAAGCCCTGGCTGACTTTTGCATTTTCTAGATGAAAAAGGTGGAATATGGACAAGCACAGGCTAAACCAGAGCAATAATTTTCTCTGTGGATGTGTTGTGGCTGTGCAGACAGCAATGGCCCTATTTATTTTGCTTGTCCTGGAAACTGCAAGACAACAGCATGGCAGCTCTGGGAAACCCGGAGGCACATCCACTACTGGCAGACAGGAGACTACCAGCCCTCCTTCTCCCCATCAGGTCGGGCTGTGATCACAAACTTGTCCCCTTAACAAGCCTCCCTGCTGCTCCATGCACGACAGCCTGGTGCTGGGTCCCATTACCCATTTAGGTTCAGAGCACATACTCTTGCCCATAACCACTCAGCAGGTCAGATCGCCCAGAGGGGACACAATGAAGGAGGCACACAAAAATCGGATGCCTCCAACACAGCTGTCCAACACTGCTTGGCTCTGCTACCTTCAGTGTGTGAAGGTCACACACTGCCTGCACCCCTGAGAGTTACCACTGAGGTACCTGAAGGGAAGGTAAAACAGGCAACCCTGAGTTAAGTGGTCTGGACACAGCCCTCAGTGACTTGTGTTTCCCACACATGAGGGCAGAGCTGTTTTTTTCTGACCATTTCTCCATGTCCTCTCTGCCACCTCTGAGAAGCTTCTTGCTCCACGCACATAAAGAGCAAAGCTGGGTTTGTGGTGAGACAAGCTCATAGGTGCTTTTGAGAGACTTTCCAGATGTGTACCCAGAGTTTTGCATTTGCAGATGCACATGTCCAGACCCATCCAGATGCCACAGTTTACAAGCACAAACCCCAGTGACCCTTTTTTCCCCCTTCACCCCTTTGAAATCAAAGATGCCAATTGAGAAGGAGGCTCTGAGTATTTGGAGAAGACAGTCCTACCCATTGCCCACTAATACAGCCCTGGATATAGAGAAGGGCCTGGTTGTCACCAGTACTGACTGACAGCAAGGCCTGCAGACTTCAAGAAGGCAGGGAGGGCATAGACAATTTCTGAAAACTATGCTGTCACTATCTTCTTTCTTTTACAAGGTCAGATTTTTTTTTTTTTTTGTGATGGTATGGTCAGTGACACTGGCAAAAAGTCAAATTTAAGAGGCCCATGTAAGGACACAGGCACTGTTGCTGGGTGACATTTGCCAGTAAATCTTGCTTGCATCCATAGTACTGCACAGAATCACATAGTTTTTAATGATTTTTGATGGATGATTTCCACTAGGGCTCACCAAAAGTGGGCAAACTAGCTTCAAACTCCAGACTATTCTGCAGGAGAAAGTGGTACAAGGAGCACCATGACAAAAGGAAGTTTTAGGGCTTTGCCTGTTATTTTGCTTCTCTATGTTAGGGTGGCCAGCAGAAAGGAGACAAATCAATTCATTAACTCATCCTGTAATTACTGTTTTATAAGCTGATTTAAAAATGTAATTTAACCATAGTAATTTAAACTGGAAAAAAATGTGATGATGCTTGGTTTCAGACTGCAACATCAATAAAGTTGTAAGGCACAGTCATTTGGAACAGCAACTCACTCTGCAGTCACTAAAACAAATGTTCTGAATCTCACCCAAATATAAAGCAAATGCCCTATTGAAAAAACAGGATATTATTCCCTTACTTCCCTGCCTTGTCATTGCTGCATCATCACTTAAAATCATTCAGTCATATTAAATTGGAAAGTCTATTTGGTCTGAAAAAGCTAGAGGTAGGATGGAGGTGAAAGGCACAGGCAGGGAATGCTCTGACACCTGGTGACAGAGGTCAGCTCTGCTAAAGAAATTCTGGAATGCAATGTCTAAAGTCCTTCCAGGTAGCTGTGGAACAAACAAACATGCTAATATTGGGATGAGCCACTTGTTCAGCATTTGCTCCCATAGCAATGCATCTAACAAGAACCTCTGATGCCTGTAAATGGGGTAAGCTCCTGGGGGGGCATAAGCTCTGAAACCATCCAGCCTTCCTGGGCTCTTCTCCAGGCAGTGCACCCCTCCCTTAGAACCTGCTCCAGTCAACACTTCTTCTCAAGACCTCGGTTTTAGCCCTCACATGTTAAACATCCATGACTGGAAAAGGCAGATGGCATGACTGCTGCCTCATCAGCTCCTCCAGCCCACTCCCAAACAGCAGGCTCCATGCTCTGCTTTGTTCAGTGTCCCTGCCTGACTCCCAGAGAAGGGTATGGTGTGGTGGAGAGGAAATATGATAGAATATGTTCTGTTTTAGTGCACGGAAGTTGCAAAAATAACCACGTTTTTCTGTAATAAGAGGTTCATTAGCTCCTTGGTTGATCAGCGGTTGCTCTTTAAAGTATTTCTGGACCAGCTGTATCCTGAATTGAGGCAAATCATGTCACTTGTTCGAATTGCTCTACTTGCACAGCTCTGTGTTTAGCTTGCAGAAGAAGCTGAAAGATAGCATTGATCCTTCATGACTGTTCTGTGTACATGGCTCCAATACATGCTGAAAACTGGGTATTTTCTAGGACTGAGGACTTCTGTTCTGAGATGTTGTTGTGGCAGTGGTACTGTCTGGCAATGGCTCCAGCACGGCCCTGGCAGTCAGAGGCCAAGCAGCACGTGTTGGCCCAAACCTCTCTGAGGCTAGTGTGGATGAGCAGACAGCTGGATGCTGGTGAGCGATCTCTCCAGAAGGGCTCTCATCCATGATGGGCCTGAGGAAAAGAGAGAAATGCTGTGGCGAGATTGCACTCTGGATCTGGGTATCTGCATTCTCCTCACCAGCTCTGAAAACTGTTCCGAAAGCTGCCAAGCCTGGGAGAAGCACAAGGAACACCAGCTTCCCACATAAGGCATGTGTTCTCTGTCTATACCGACTCCATAATGACTATGTTAACTGAAAATCAAGCTGTCATGTCACAAGTCCTCAGCTCTACTTCTTCAAAAAGCAACATGATGCTAATCTTACAGTAAGCGGGTTCAGAAATAACAATGTTCTAGTGCATGTGACACTTCTCTAATGCCCACTTCATTTTCCACAGCTCATTCTAATATGAATTCATGTCAGGGAAAAAAACCTAATTGGGATGTCAGGATCTTGTCCTGGAGTTTACTTGAGGAGAGCCTTGAACAAGTGATACAACAAGTGCTGTGCAACAGACACAGCATTGGCTCTATGTGGGGAACATGAGAATGGATCAGTAAGAACACAGCAAAATTCTGGGCTATTATTCAAGAAAATGCAAAATTTCTAATAATCAAGCTATAAGGAACATGACAAAATGTTTCATTTAGCATTAGACAGACAAAGGTAAATGTCAGCACAAATAAAAGGAATTCTTTTTACAGAACAGGGAGGAGATTCCACAGACAACACATAAATCTGCTTTTTCCTGCTGTGAAGTCCGTTCTGTTTTCCCCAGACAAATTGCAGGCATTGCTGCCAGCAGTGCACATACCTGATCCTTGTTGATCCAACAGCTGTTGGTCCTGGAATAGGCCTTTGTTGGCTGGTGCAGCCATCAGGCTGGTGTTGCCCTTGGGATCCAGAGGCAGACGGCATTTTGTGCAGGCTCAGGAAAGCAAGTTCCTTGTGCAGAGGCTGGGCTGAATTTTCTTGATGAGCCCTTGACTGGCATCGCTGTGTACACTGCCTGTCCTTCTCTTGGCTGGGTATTTTTGGGCATCTTACCCTGTGGTTTCTTGTTTTCCAGGGTCTTGCTGCAACACTCATTACAGATGCAGGTGAAGGGCTTTTTGGAGGGGATGGAATTAAACACAGCCTTGGGTTGGAGAACACTGCACCCTCCTGAGTCTGTGAAGAACCTGAAACAGAGTGAAAAGTGCAGTGACTTACCAGTTCATCTTACTCCTACATGACTAACCCAGTGAGTGGTTTTGGAGATGCTGTGTGACGGAGCTGGGTGGGCAGATGCGTCCTGGGGCAGACAGTGAAGCTTGCCTTGTTGAACTGCTTCCTCTGATAGTCAGGGGTTTGGGTTCCTTGGCAGCCTCCCTGCCAGTACTGCTGATGATGTGCCAAGCACCACAACTGCTCACAAGCCATGCAGAGCTCAAGAGGGACAGACCAGCTCACCCGCCCTGCTGTTCTTAGGCAGGATCACACCTGCATCATTCCTGGCCAGTGTTTGCACTAACTTGTTTCAAATACCTGAGGACTCCTTCCAGCGATCTGAAGTGCAAGGCACAGGAATAATCACACATGAGTAGATCTACTTTTTTTTTTATTTGGCTCCGAGATCATAGAACCTCATAATTTTGAGATTAGCTTTAAAATTACAGAAAGTGCCTGACTGCCAGGGAATGTATTGCACTACCTGCAGGGCTACTGTTTGTATTTGCTGTTCGTATTTCAGCCCATGTAATCCTCAGCTGCAGCATATGGAGAAGAAAAAACTTGTTGCTAACTTATAAATATAACGAGCATGCATATATGCTTAAAACCATTCTATACATAGCAGGGATCTGATTGCTCTTGTCTATTGAAGGAACCAGCCATTCTATATATAGCAGGGATCCAATTGCTCTTGTCTATTAAAAGAACCAACTGCACCTAAGTGCCTAATGTGCAGGGTCCAGGGCAGGAACATAATCTAAAGAATGTGCCATAAAAAAACAGGCCCAGAAACTTCAGCTTCGTAGCTCCTAATTGATGGGGATGTATTTTACTAGCTAGGTAACCACATAAAGCTGGTATAAAATTTTCAATGAACAGTTTGCATCATACTATATGCTTTTAAAATGTCTAAACTTCATAGGGTTTTTTAATTTAGTTTTAAGTATAGACACACTGAGAGACTGGTATGCCTGACTCAAGAGCCCGAAATAACATTCAGTGCCTTCCAAAGAGTGCAGTTTATATGGATGTGATGCTGTGAACACACTGCGTAGGAGTGGCTTCCAGCATCAAGTTCTTCTGTGAGAAACTCACATTGGGCAGGACACACTTCCACTTTTGATTTGGGATCTGGGTCATTCCCTCCTGCCACCTTAGACAATAACAGATTTCAAACCACTCCACCATGTCCCAGCAGATTTGGTTACAAGATGGTCAGATCTATGCCCAACCATTCACTTTCTCAGTGCTATAGGGCATGACGCTGGTACACTGTGAGATGTTTGTGACACTGCCTTCTCAATCTACAGAGATGATGAGACCATAATACTCAATCTAAAGAAATAACATAAAATCTAAAAAGATAACATTAAATGTAAAGAGACTATGAGATCATAATCTGAAGAATTCTGTGGTCACTGGACAATAGGCCATTCCTTTAGATTTTTCCAAACAGCTTCTGTTGTTGTTAACGGGATATTGTTTACATCACTGTTAATACACACAGAGGCTTTGAATAGTTTAATGATATTTCTGGGTTTTTTTCCCAAATATATTGTATTTTTCCAAATGAAATGCAAAACAAAAAACTTGAGTGTTTTTATTTACTGAGACAAAAGAGTTACTGTTAACAATAGAAAAATATTTAAGTTGTAATTTTGTGAGGTCATCTATTTGATATGTATTTGGAATAACAGTTACTAAGGTTTCTGATATTCTTAAAGACAATATTCAACAAGGGCTCATTCATATAAATGCAATTTCAGAGAAGCCTTTGGCTTTGTTCCTGAGTTGAAGAGCATGTTCTGTTTTTAAACTCTTGAGACCAAGGGAAGATCTCATCACAGCCTACAACTTCCTTGTGAGGGGAAGAGGAGGGGCTGGCACCAATCTCTTCTCTGTGGTGACCAGGGACAGGACCCAAGGGAATGGCCTGAAGTTGTGTCAGGGGAGGTTTAGGTTGGATATTAGAAAAAGGTTCTTCGCCCAGAGGGTGGTTGGGCACTGGAACAGGCTCCCCAGGGAAGTGGTCACAGCACCAAGCCTGACAGAGCTCCAGAAGTGTTTGGACAATACTCTTGGGGATGGTCCTGTGCAGGGCCAGGACTTGGATTTGATGATCCTTGTGGGTCCCTTCCAATTCAGCATATTCTGTGATTCTGTGATCCCTTTAGTTGCATCTCTTTCCAGAACTCTCAGTTGCCCAGTTGAACCTTAATCATTAGCTCAGTCATAATTTACATCAATGCCAACTGGGTTCAAATATAGCTCAGTTGGAATGATAGTGTTTTAGACTCACCCGGCACTGTCATAAATTAATGACACAAAGTAAAAGACAGAGGTATGTCCTTCCTCTATACTTGATGCTAAGTTAGTGTATGATCACCTTTGATCCTCTTAATTCTGTAGATCCATGATGAAATATATCAGCTGATGGTCAACACAGCTGGCTACCATGTCTTGCTTAAAAACTGGAATGGATTACTTAGGGTCTGGCTCCAGAATGGTATTTCCAAATTGCTGCTCTAGAGCACAGAAGCCACATCTCATAAAACTCCAGTTACCAATACATGTATCTACAAACAGTAGCCTGTGTTACTAGCCCGATGCTAACCCTTCCTCTGAGGTTTAGGTCCAGTACCTGAGGAAGACTTGGAGAGACTGGAGTGGCAAGAAGAATCAAGCAAAATCCTTTCAACGAGGTCCTCGTCACAGGCCTTCCTCAACTCATCTTCAGAGCTGTCAGTCAGGCTGCAGTCTTCACCCTCTTCCTCATGACTAAGAATTACCTTAGATGCTTGGTTGGCTTGTTCTTGCTGACCTGTTTCCAGGCACCTGGACAACATCAAGTATCCCATTTTAGTCAGCCCTGCGAGTGGGTTTATGCAGCCAGTCAAGTGCAGTTTTGCATGGCCACTCAGGCAAACACCTAGGCAGTAGATTTAGGTATCCACTCCTATTTCATTATTTTCAGGAGACGTGAAAAATAATTCTAATTGGATCAGCCATCTAAGATGCCTGTGTCTGATCATCTGAAAGTGTCCTACAGTTAATCAGGTGAAGTGGGGCAGATTTGAAATACTTCCTAGCGAAATAAGCTCAGAGAAATAAAACCATTTTTACTTCCAAAATAACTATTACCTGTCTGTGAGGAGGCGGAATCTCAGCACGATGCTATTTGTCTTTCAGCCTTTCGTTTGGTTAGGCCAATGTGGTGCTTGAAGAAAACCTCATCAACTTTCAGCTCTTTTACTGTCTGAAGGTATACGCCGTCAGGGCCAAGAATGGCTTACCAGTTATGAAAAGTCATTTCCTTGCTCTTTCTAAGGAAGCAAGCCTACCCTGCCTATGCTGGACTGCAGTCTGCTCTAGAGAGAGGTCAGAGGGTTTTTCTTCCTTGACCAGATGCTCCAGGTGGGAGGACAGGAAAGATTGCCAGCCTGTCCCAAAGCAGGGACAGGAAGGCAGGAGGCCAAGATTATCCCTCGAAACCACCACCAGGTGGCCAAAGCGCTTATTTTATTTTTGCAGGAGAAAATGAACGCCGACTTCATTGCATGGCAGGAACTCTCGCACGGTCTCACCTCTTCTGCTGCTCTCTCCACGCTCTCAGTTCAGAGGACACATTTTCCTGGTGCACATCTTTTCCTCCTCCAGAGCCATAAAGGTTTTCTGTCCTCAGACAGCTCAGTTTCAAAGGGCTCACTGCAGGTGGCTGTGAAAACGACAGAAGTTATCTTGATAACCTTGGGAACTCCCCCCAGCTCTGTTTCTAGATGTGGATTTTAGAAGGCATGAAAGTTCAGTTACCTCTGAGTTTTTAGACAATCCCTCACAATTTTCTTACTCTTCAGTTTTAAGAAGATCAACACCCCAGTCACATGCCTGAGGAACCCAGGGCAGCAGTGACAAAATTGTTGATTTACATTTCACTGGCATATAAGCCTGTAGCATCTATATCAATAAACATATTAAGACCAGTACCACAAAAATGGTATATGTTCAATATATGACCCCAGTCCCATTCCACATCCCAGTTTATAACACACAGTAATTCACTCAAATGTTCGAATTTGTTTCAGAAAAGCTTCCAACACTCAGGCAGTGGCAGCAGAAAGACAAGGGTGGGACATATTTTTTCCTGCAGTTCTTTAACATTTGTTGTCAGCACTAAGTCAGGTTGCTGACAGTGCAGTGATGCAGGTGTCCTGTACACGCTGTCTCCCTGATTTAGCACAGCCTGTTGAAACCTACACTCGTGTGTCTTTGCTGTGTTGAACCTCAGGGCCCACAAATCGTGACGAGCTGGGCTGCACCCCTTTCCATACAGGGGTGTACTCTCATGGGTGTCCTTTCACTAAGGTATGCTGAACTGAGCAGGCTGACCCGCAGGGCTGGGCTACCACCCCACTGCCAAGAGGCACAAACTTTGGCTTTGTGTTTGTTTAGTCAATGGGAACGACCTTGCAGAATTAGCAATCTGACTATTTATGCCAACATCAAAGAAACACTGAAGTCTTTTGCTTAATAGCTATTGTAGAAATACCATCAAATTTTGCAATCCCGCCTTGCTCTTTGCTCACTGCAGGATGATAAGAAATCTGCCACCAGCAGCTGATATGTGATTTTCCCGTGTTCCTTTAAAGGTGATGGTTAACTGCTGCTGGCACATGGGCGTGTGCAACATCATGGCAAGAGATACTCGGTCCTCCTCAAGGGCAATTGTGGGGCTTTTGGGCAACAGAAGAGAGTGAGCTGACACAAGCCACAGTGGGACTTCAGTTTATCCCAGGATTTGTGGGGGTCACCAGGCAGGAATATGAAGTATACAAGGGAAACATACACCTAGCTTTTGTCTCCTTTCACGAAGGGCCTTGGCGGGGTTCCCACATATAACTTGACTGAGTCCTAGGAAAGAGAGGAAAAAAGAAAACATTGTACTGCAATAAAATTAACAAATTATGCTGTCTTTGAAATCAGTCATCATTTTCCAAATGTGCACTCAGCTGATTGACTCTGCATTGCTTCATCTAATTCATCATCCTGAGTCCTACCTACAGCAAGAACTGAGGAGGGACTGGATCTCACAGAAGCAGCCCACAATGTCTGGAAACAAATAACACCTTCCTATCTAGTCTGCACTCTATGGGCTGGTGGAGTTGCACCATCAAGTTGCTTCCAGAAGCCAGGTAAGGATGTCTTGGGTAGTGCCAAATATTGTTGCATAAGTGAACTTCCTTTCTATCCAGCTGTCCCCAGGACCTGCTGACTTGGTAGTACTTCCACGTACTAGTGCAAGAAGAGCAGTGCAACACAAGTGTTTTGAGCTAGCCTGTAGATCAGGTACGTGAAGTCAAGGAACTGACTCCTCTTGCTAAGGGATCAACCACAGTAAACCCAAAAGAAAGTGCTCATTGACTGCAGCGATGCTGCTGCAGTGTGAGACTGCAGAACACATAGCCTGAGCACATGATCCAATGGGGAGTGAAGGAGCATCACCACACCTTTATACAGGACTACCTTGGACCACATTCCAGGTACAGGATGTGCCCAGGTGTTAGTGCAGTGAGCCCCAGCTAGGTTGACGTATAATTTAAAGGGCTGAGCAGGACAGCTTCAGTGAAGTATGAAAGGCAATGTCATCAAGGGAGCACCACTGCAGTATGGGGCTGTCAGGAGGGACAGCAGCATACAATGCATGAAGGTGAGGGGCTGAGGAGTGCACAACTTGCACCTTCTGCTGCAACAGGAAATAAAGGAAAGTTTACAATGGAGCAGGTGAGTCTCATGGAAGAAAACATACGCTGAACCTGATCTAGCATAGGTGGGTGGTATTCAAAGCACCCAGGCTTTCATCAGTAATAATAACATTCAGAAGGAGGTGGAGGTGTGGGAAAGAACAGGATTAAAAAACACATTACCATGTGTCAAATCACTGGAGTCATCTTCTGAGAACAGTGCATCAGAAACAGCAGGATCTGGAAGAGGACGGCTACCATACGAGAGGTGGGCATCGCTAAATCTCCCTACATTAGCAGACCACTGTGCATTTCCAGGTCTGGAAATTGTTGGGGGTCTTGGGCCACATCCAGACTGCCTCGCTACTGCCCCAAGATATGGATCTAAAAGAAAGATTTCACTAGTGAAAGCATAGTTGTGTAAAGCTTCAAACCACACCATCACTGCACATAGCCAATACAATTGGCTGCTGCACATTTGGAGCTATAGGGCACAGAAAAATAGGTAATTGCAGCTACAAGAAACATGCTGGAATGGGTCAAGCCTAGAGAAAGAGGGTTTCCTGTGCTGCACACAATCCTTCTGTTATTTGCAGAACATGGGATGCCCAATCTAACTCATATCCCTTTCCACTCTTCTGCTCCTGGGAACCAGAGACAGACTACTGGGGTCAAGAACTGCTCTGTGCTCACCATCCACCTCTGACTGTCCCACAGCTGAACCTGAATGCATCCTGGGCTCTGCTACTTCCCCTGCCTGCATGCCCAGGATAAGTGTAAGCTGCCTCTCATTAGCTGCTCACTTCCCCATGGGGTAACCATTGCAGACTTGCCACAGGCACAGCCTAAGCTCCCACTCTTAAAATGTGTTGCTTAAATGTGCCGGCACAATGCAGATGGTTATGGCCACCTTACCAGAGCAGCTAGACAATCTGGGCAAACTGTGTACCAGCAGTTACAGAAATCTGGGAATTGAAGTGATAGGTTTTTCCAGTACTGTCCCAGACACAGATACTTCTCTACCACATAAAGAAAGGTGAAAATTGCATTTTTGTGATGCTAGAGGACAGTGTGAATTACACAAAAGCTAGCAAAGGCACTCAGAGCCTTGTCCTCTTACCTGCCCAAATGCTGGCTGTCCTGGGAACACAGCACAGCTGTTAGAGCAGTATATGCAGCAAATAACCCATAGAAGAGGGAATTTCATTTCAGTGCCTAGATGAATAAAGCCTTTATAAAGTGCTAAGCATCTACCAGCTCCACAGTGAGCCATCAGCTCTGTGATAATATGGCCATTTCCTTAAGAGCTGAGTGTCTTTAATGTATCTCAGCCATAGTTGTTAACACAAACTCATGAAATAAGAGCACGCGAAAAGTACCCAAGTCAACATTGGTATAGGAAAGAAAAAAATATGGGGATGTCTGAACTTGACCATATGAGCTCATCATTTATTGCTGACAGCAAGAATGTAAGTCTGGTTACATGAGGAAATGACATGAAGTCACCATTTTGTGCTCTGTCCCTACTGTTTCTGTCAGCAAACTTTGTTAACCAGTTTTCTGAACCACAGGTGATATTGCCAAAGCAGGATCACTGAGGGATCAGATTTTAATGGATTTTTTTCCCTATCATAACTACTATTACAGTTAATGATTTGGACCCACAGGGATTAAATAAATGACAAATGTACGTACTTATTCCAAAACAGATTAAATTTTTAATGGAGTACAATTGGCAGGCAAACCACAATTGAGGAGTGGGGGGCTGGGAAGCCAACTGCATTGCTCACGCTAATGGGAAGCAACAGGAGCAGTTATAGGAAATACTTTGCAATATTTAATGGTATGTGGTAAAGTGCATGTAGCATGACATGTAAAAGCATGGACATCTGAACTAGTACCAAGGCTGTAGGTAAGGGGACAACAGATTTACTTTCAAACCATTTACTCTCTACTAATGAATTTAGTGGACTCAATCACAGTAGAAGAGAAAATAGAACAGATCTCTTACGAGACCATGCAATCCTGATGGGATGTTACTACTGCTGAGGGGTGATGACCAAATTCCCTTTCCTATTATTAAACTTGAATAGGAAATACTACTACATACATGCTACATAGGATCAACTGTTCCCATGGAAAGGGATGTGAACAGCTGTTATCGAAACATTCCTTTCCAAGCTTTGCTTCTTCCCATCATGCAGAATGAACCCTAAGTACGGACTCCCAGCTACGGCTGGATTTGCTTGATGCTTGATAAGTTTTCTGTATTTTCCTGATCTTGATACCCAGCTTAGGACAACTTTCATTTAAATCTGCACTGCTATCTGCTGAATTAAAGCTTTCTTATTTCCCAAGTGAAGAAGACAACATCCTTTGTTCCCTCACTATAATTAATTGTTGGCTTTGAAGAGGCCAGCTTGCTCTTCATCTTCCTTTCTTCATATCACATAACCTAAAAAATGAACCCCAGTAGGAAACCTGTCATACCTAACCACGAAATGTCTCCAGCTAAACCACCTTCCTTGATGGATTCCTTGATGATTAGAAAATCTTCATACGTCTTCTTGGAAGGAAGGGGAACAGTCTGGCTTGCTGGTATTTTGTCCAAATACTTCAAGTGGGGAATAAGCTTTTTTACCTCCGCTCTGTAATTATAACCTGGTTCCTGAAGAAATTGAGAAAGTGGTCAGTTTAACAGCCTGTGGACTTCCACCAGCAGCACAGCACTCTTCAATTTGTATGACTGCCATATAACTTGAAAGGCTTTCTATGAAGCAAACCTATTCAACTCATTTGACAGACACAAATACAGTCAAGAGTTTCATTTCACTGTACTTTCTCCTCACATAATTTCTACTTGAACTGATCATGAACCCATCCTGAGCAGTGGAAAGACATGGCCTTCACCAAAGGCTCATTTGCTGTTTACCTACTGATGACTTTGGCATTTGTCTTTGTTATATTATGCATAATATGGAAAAGTATAGAAGGCCACTGATGCCCATGGAAAGCCTAGGCACCCTCAGCATTCAGCCAGTTTGTTTCCCTGCTTTTCTGATTCTCCAGTTTTTGCATCAATATTCAGGTGATAGGAAGATTTGAAAACATATTATGATTGTTGCCACACCAGCTGATGGGAAAAGAAAGAGCATTTCCATAGATCATGTTCTGAGGCACACCCATAAATCATCTACAGTGAAGGAACTGCACTGATTTTCTGGGGCAGTCTCCGGGGCTTGGTGTCTGATTTTACACACAGCTAGAAGTAAAGGCTTACTTCAAACGATATTTTCTTCTGTAAGAGGTAGCATGCCAACAGCAGGTGCACCAGTGTAGCCCCTCTCTGCATGCATGGGTGGAGATGACATGTTATAAAATGATTCACGAGCACAAGCCAGAGCTGGGGGACCTCTCAGCAGCAAGGCCAATCCAGAACAATTACATCTGTACTCAGAGCACAGTGCGAATTGGGCTGTTTTGCTGGATTCCAGCAGTAGAGAGAGAGTTTCTTGTGGCACCTTCACCTTTGGGAAAACTTAGCAACACCTCAGGGCTAACTGGGCTGTACTGACTTGCAATGGGAATACGTTTGGTTAAAGCAGTCTTGGATTATAAAAAGGCAGCGAACGGTGTTCAATTTCTTCCACTAAAAAAAATAGAAAGCCAGAGTGGACTACTAGTAGCAGAATAAAAATTGACAGCTACCTACAGATCAACTGCTTAACCCAGGTAAACATTACACTTTTTGGGACATTGCATACCATATTAGAAAACCCCACAAAGTCCTCGTTCAATACAGAGTTGCCACAAACAAGTCTTTCTGTGGGACCTGACAGGCTGGATGCTCCCTCCCTTTGTATGGTGCAGCACTGATGCTGGCAGAGGGAACTCACCAAATAAAATGTGTTTGTTGTTGTTCAGAGGCAGACACTAATTTTCTCTAACTAAGCCTTTAATCTTAATTTAGAAAATGAGTCAACCATTCACAGCTAAAGCCACTTTCCAGCCATGTCCTGTTGGAGGGAAGAATCATGTTATGTTCATGTTACATTACTGTAACAGAGCCTGCAGAATTTATCAGGTTGTTGCTCTTGGTTTAGATAACAGGGGAAGATGAGCTCATCTGAAAATCTAATTACAGGGAGAAAACAGGCCATCTGAAGAAAGAACAGTAAATTTAGTTGGACCATTCTGTAGATTAAAAGGAAATAAATAGGAGAGCTTTTACAGACCTGTAGCAAGGGCCAGACTACAAGAAGGAGCTTGAGAAATTAGAGCTAGCCATCTAGGGCACACCAAAGTAAGCCCACATCTATTCTTTTCTATATTTCAAGTGGCTTTTCTATGCCCTGAAGAAATGCAAACACCAGCTGAAACCACAAAAGCAACAATGTCCATGGAGAAACTCTCGGCAGCCAAGGGCTGGTCCCACTTTGTAACCATCTGAGAGCAAAGCAGCTTCCCAATACAGACACTGGGTGGGAGACTAGAGTGAACTTACAGTCTGCATCTGCTACAACTCAGTGTAAAACACACAGTTGTGCAGACTCCCTCAACAAATTCTGCCTGGCATTTGAATGCAACTCTTTGCACAGAGACAGCCATTCTGCGTGAAGAAGAGCAGTAGGGCACGCCACCACATACCACTCCTCTTTGCACTCCCATTATGTGACAGCATGCAGCAGCATCCCAAGGACTGATTTCCTCCCATGAACAAGCCACAGGAAATCTGACATTTCTCCCTTACAAGAACATTTAAGGACTGAAGATGCCAAATGAAAACTGTGTCCTCCAAAATCACCATTTGCATTGGGCAGGAATGACAACGGAGTAGAATCAGACTTTCTGCACCATTAGGACACACTGAACCATTTCCACGGTAGGAAGCTACAATAAGGAAGTGTCAGAAGTTGTATTTATCTTCATGGGAGTAAAAAGAATAAGTAGGCATGCTTTGTCCATCACAAGCAGGCAGTTCTTCCTTCCTGTGGGAATATGTTTCTTTCCGCTCATGATTGCATCTTCCATAATGGAGGAATGTTGATGGAGAAATTATTCTGGTTACAAGTAGTTACAAGTGTGGTCTCTTAAGTATACTTCCACCATTTCAAAACAGAAAGGCAAGTATATAACATTTTCTCTTGAATTCCAGAGAGGAAAATTATGACAGCTAAAGAACTACCTTCCATGGCCCCTTTTATGGAGTGATATGACCAAGCCAACAATTACATCTGAAAAATGCTATTAACTCATGCATCTAAAAAGTGCCAAGATCTAAAAAATACACACAATATGATTGAGTTTTACTGTTAGCACCTGTTTTCAAGTCCAAATCCAGGAAAAACCAAACCTTTTAGGCAAATAAACAGCATGGGCATGATTACTTTGAAATGCATAGTGAAGCTATGGAAAATGGCACAGTGGGATCATAGAGTCAACTCCTGCTCTGATTTTTGAACCCTGCATTATCAGCTCTTTGTGGTGCCATTGGGAATTGCACCATCCTTAGTGAGTGCTGTGTATTACATAGCTCTGTGTGTCTGTGCATAGGCCTCTGACCTTCCAAAAGACCTGGATGCCAATATGTTGGTGCCCTGGCCATAAACAGTCAATGACATGCATTAGAAATTATGTGACCAAAATGAGGAACAGTCTTTAGTGGCCAAGTGTTTTAAACTCTTAGTTTCCTCCAGTTCCCTTTTCAGTACATGCCAAGATGCTTGTTTTAATAATCCAGCAATACTTTTTTATGAAGCAAGACAAAGAGAATAATACAGCTCTGAGACTGTTCACGTAGAATTAGATCTCCCCTGCTTTGCTTTGTTTTGCTTTGCTTGTTGAGTGCCCTGAAACCCAAATCAGATCACGTATTACTGTGTTCTCATCTTTGTGACACAGAGGATCTCATGCCCTCAACAAAATACCTCAACAGAAATTATTTTATCATTTCAGTACATAAGAGGTGAACCACTGTATTTTGTATCCTCAGCTGGCTGAAGGTCTTTTTGATCATTTGATTTTAACATTTCAGGGGAAATGGCAAAAAGCAGTTCCTACCATATAGTTACCTCACGCATCATTTTCTGAGGGTTTAACTTTTGAGCATGGTGGTGTGGAAGCACTTGCTTTTGGACTGAAGAGCCTCCAAGGGAAATGCAAAAGCCTCAAAAAATGGATATCTAATCACAGAATAACAGAATGGTTGGCGTTGGAAGAGACTTCTGGAGATGTTCTAGTCCAACCCCTCTGCTAAAGCAGGTTCACCTAGAGCAGGTTTTACAGGATCGTGTCCAGGTGGGTTTTGAGTGTCTCCAGGGAAGGAGACTCTACAGCCTCTCTGAGCAGCCTGTTCCACTGCCCTGTCACATTCCAAGTAAATAAGTTGTTCCTCATATTCAGATGGAACTCCCCGTGTTTCAGTTTGTGTCTGTTGACTCTTGTCCTGTCACTGGGTGCAAGTGAAAAGAGTCTGGCCCCATCCTCTTAACACCTGCCCTTGAGATATTTGTATACATTGACAAGATCCCCTCTCAGTCTCCTCCAGCCTAACCAGTCCCAGCTCTCTCACTCTTTCCTCATAAGCAAAGGGCGCCAGTCCCCCAATCATCTCCCCGGGCCTCCGCTGGACCCTCTCCAGCAGTGTCTTGTCTCTGTGGAACTGGAAGCCTAAAACTGGACACAACACCCCAGGTGAGGCCTCACCAGGGCTGAGTAGAGGGGCAGGATCACCTCCCTTGACCTGCTGGCAATGCTCTTCCTAATGTACCCAACAATATCATTTGCCTTCTTGGCCACAAGGACACACTGCTGGCTCATGAACAGCTTGTTGTTGACCAGGACCCCCAGGTCTCTGTAATCTTCCTTTTGCTACTGATGTAATTGAACAAGCCCTTCTTGCTGTCCTTGACGACCTTTGCCAGATTTAATTCCAAGTAGGACTTAGCCTCTTTACATTCCTGTATACTAAATTCCTATATAGTTGATATACTATCTTCCTGTATTCCTTAAAAGTAGCCTGTATTTTCCACATTCCATAAACTTCCTTCTTCCTTTTGAGTTTCGCCAGGGGCTCCATGCTCATCCATTCAGGCCTCCTGCCCCTTTGCTTGATTTCTTACTCATAGGGATACAACAATCTTGAGCTTAGAGGAAGTGAAGCTTGATTATTAACCAGCTCTCTTGGACCCCTCTATCTTCTAGATCCTTAACCCATGGGATTCCTCCAAGTAGGTCCTTGAGGGGGCCAAAGTTAGCTCTCCTGAAGTCAAGGGTTGTAATTCTATTCACTGCCCAGCTTCATCCATACAGGATCCTGTATTCCACCATCTCATGGTCACTGCAGCCAAGGCTACCCCCAACCTTCGTATCCCCAAACCAGTCTTTCCTTGTTTGTCAGTACAAGGTCCAGCTGCACACCTCTCCTCGCTGGCTCCTCCACTACCTGCATCAAAAAGCTGTCATCAGTGCTCTGCAGGAACCTCCTGGACTGTGTGTGCTCAACTGTGTTGTCTTTCCAGCAGAGATCAGGGTGAATTGAAACCTTCTGATTGGCACATCTTGTCAGAAAAACATTGACTACGTTCTAACCTGCTGCAAGATCCCTACAGTCCAGAAGGATCCACACAGCTGGGGTCCATGCTCTCCTTGGTCTTCCTTTCAGATGCCTGTTTGCACTGCAAGCAGTGAGAAGACAGATGTGAACAGCTTATTCCTGGTTTAGTCCTGTTCTCACAGGTAAGAAGGAACACATTGCTAGGAAACAGGCCCGAGTCTTTACTAGCACTCCTGTATTTCATTTGTGGTCATCTTGGACACCACACTCATGAGACCACAAAATCAACAGAAATAAAAGGAGAGAAATGCATCCCATGCCATTACTTAGAATGATACAATAAAAAGATGCAGAAAAGTTCCTCATTTCCAATTCAAAGTTAAAAAGTACTGACAAAAAATGAACACTGTATGTGCAAACCAAGTCCTCACCTCTGCAGATTCTGCATTTGGCTTCAGGCAAATAAGGTTGCCCTCCACTGTCAGGTGGCTTAGCTTGCAACAAAGTCTCAGGTACTGCATCTGGTCAATGTCCTCAATATTGTTCCCTTCCAGGTCCAAAACTTCGAGGTGATCCAGCCAGGTCAGCTGGCTCAGCTCAGAGATATTGTTATAGGCTATGTAGAGTTCCTCAGCAGAAGTAAACAGAATAAATATGTAAACCACAGGCTTGCACAAGTAACACTCAAGCTTTGCAAAATGTTTTCTAATACTTGAAATACTAGTATTTACAGGATGAAATTAGCAAGGAAGTGAACATTTTTCAAGTGTGGCTGCTGCTGCCCTAAGCTGCTGGGTCTAATACAGCAACAAACACTATCTTTATGTGTATTCAGGTTCAGACAAGACTGTTACAGCTCATTTTAAAAAAAGCTATATCGTAGCGTCTTTTAAACATGCAATTCAAGGCATCAGACCAAAACCATTCAGGAAAACAAAGGATGAGAACAAACACTACAAGCAAAGAGTATCAACTGAAGATAGTTCTGAGATTGTCATTTGGAGGACACATGTATACTTACTTTCAGAGAGCTGCAGGAAGAGATCCCATCTAAGTCTGAGAGCCCACAGCAAGCCATCCACAGGACACAGAGGTGGGACAATGAGGTTCCAAGATCCCTAATTAAAAAAAAAAAATAAATCAAGCTCTATTTGAATGGATGAAGAAAGTCAAGACTTGCTTTCTTTTTACTAAGACTAGGCCACTGCTATATCCTTAAAATCTCACCTTGCTTATAAGAAATGTCATTAAAAATGTTCCCCTTCAAAAGTAGGGAATAAAACTATATCCCTCTACTTCTCTCTCTTAGACATCTTTGGTTTTGTATAACAACATGTCACCTTAGTTCAGTTTGATTAAGATTATTCCAAGTGCTATGTCATGGTAATTCTGCCATAAATCACTGGCAGCTGCTAAGGATTAAGTGAGGTTTTCTTACGCTGGCATTGTTTGATCCACACACATAACACATATGAACATATCTGAGCTGACTGCAGAGTCATCTCGCTCTGTCCTCTTACAGAGTTACCTTTCTTCTGATTTTGCAGTTGAAAGGAATAGCATTCTTGCCAAGCAACATTTTTTGAATTAGCAGAAAATTATAATCCTTTCCATCCTATTTTCCCACTCCTTAGATGTAGCAAAACATAAATGAGGGATCATTTATATGAATTCTAAGCTTTCCGGCCCTAACCCAGGAAACCACACACTGACCTGCTTAACTCCATGCATATGTGATATCCCACTGACATTGCAATGGTGCACAACACAAAGATAATGCAACAAAGGTGGCAAATCAAATTGGAGCCTTAATCACCTTCCATGTTTAGTAACATTAAGCTGCATAAAGCCCCTACTCTAACATAGACAAAATACAACACTTTTTCAAATCCCAGACCAACTAAAAGCCCGGAATTCTCTACTGTAGTCATGATATCAGACTATCTGAACTAAACAGCAGGGAACAAAATATGAGGACAGTTTATCAGAGGAAGTAGAAACTAGCATGGAGTTCACAGAACCACAGCAATGGCTGAGGTTGGAAGGGACCCCAGGAGGTCATCTTCTCCAACATCCATGCTCAAGGGGGGCTTGTTGCTTAGGTCCACATCCAAACAGTTAAACAGTTCTTAAATATAGATTCTTGGACTTTAGAATTGTGGATTAACTATATTTTATAATATCCATTCTTATAATACCCATTGTAATAAACTTTCTAGGGAAAATTTAAGAAGATAAAAGTCATGGGGTCCCTTCTGATCTTGGAATAAAGGTAACAGTTCCTGTACTCATGTCTTCTCTTTATGGATGACAGGGAACACAAGCAGCTTTGCATTGCCCTCTGAGAACATCACACTGCTTTGATACAGTTCTGCAGCAAAAAACCTGTAGTCAAGCTGCCTGCTTCAGAGATACTGTGCACCCAGTCAGTCCAAGAGGTCAGGAAGGAGTGCTTTAACCAGTGGAGATAGATGTAGACTTGTCTCTGGCTTTTGTTGTTTTTCCACCAACTGAATACTTGTGAAAGGCCATGTCAGGAGGAAGGAGACTGTCTAAGGCTGAATGGAGGATGGATGCCCAGAAAAATATCCCCAGATGCCTCTCTCCTGTGATGTGCCAAAACTGGGGATTTTCATCCCTCTGCCTTCTAGGGACTGGTATGTCCATGGACATCATTCAGACCTATCTCACTTCATCCATCCTTTATCACTGTAGGGGCTGCAGGCATTGGGTGCCTCTAATTATCCCTTCCCTGAATGCTGCCAATTTAGGTAAGCTCACAACAGATACACCATACAATGTGTTTATGCAGCATTTTATAACTTGTGAAGTACAAACAGTGCAGCTGAATTAATGGCCAGAACAAAGAAGAAAAGAAAAACCTCAGTCACGTGACACATCTCCTTCTGTCTAATTTTTTCCTTACAGGAAAAAATTCTCAACTGACATAAACCACAATTTCTCCATTGAATTTTGTGCATATAGGCAGCTTGCCTGTACTAACACAAGAATGAAGAAAGCACTTCCCCCCTGAAACTCCTTTCATGTATAAATGATACGACTCCTTCTGCAAACTTTACCTTGCCCCTAAGCTATATGGGCAACAGGGAACCCTTGCCCTGGTGTCATTGTTCCTGTGACCAGATAAACCCCTAAAAAGATTTCTTTCCAAGTCCTAATTCAGATTTGCCTGACCCGAAGGATCGTAATGTCCCTGTATGTCATCACATCCCTGGCCTCGCACAAGATCTTCCAGGGACTATTTACATTGTGTATATTTTATAAATAAAACAAAAAACGGTTCTAAGGCTTCCTTAAGGAACAGATGCCTCCCAAAGTAATATTTACAGAAAATTTATTATTAGATTTGCTGCATGCCTATAATAAGGAAGAAATTAAATTACACAAACAGAACCTACCATCAAGCAAGGACAACTCATCCATAAACACAAATATGGCATTAGGAATAATGTCAAGGGATTACACTGCTCATTTCATGACCCACTTCAAGCACTGACGAGATTTTCAAATTTCAGGCTAATTTTGGTGCAGAATTTTCTTTTCTGTAAACCACTGAGTATGCATAAAAGGATGTAGTCACTCTCATTTTTGTGTTGTTGAAACAACGTTTTTAATAGATGCTCTGTTTATTAGGCCAGCAAAACTGAAGACAATCCTAACCTGATTAAATATGGTATGGTAAGATATGGTTAGTGGAATTTATTTTCATGTTTTCTTTGCCTTGAATTTTCTAACTGAAGGGTTTTTTACCACAGAAGGAGATTGCAGTAATATGCTTGTTCCTAATGTTTCTCTGTCAATAAAAAGAATGCCAAAGCAGAGTAAAGGATTAATCTTCATTCAGTTTTTACACAAGGCCCCAGAGAACAGTTAGGCCCCTCTAGTCCTAAAACCTTGATCACTTCATGTGTTTGTAGGAGTCCTCTGCTCTGACTCAGAGGTCAAAGACTTCCAGAGTTAAATCATATTTCCCTCTGTGTGTTACGGTTTTCAGTTCCAGTGCCAACTATGGCTAAACCCAGTGGTCACAAATGGGGCCAGTCCCTACTCCCACTCTCTGCTACACCACTCAGAGCACAGATTAGCTATGAATTATTAGCTAACAAGTCTTTAAGCATTCTCCTGCTGTGGACACCATCAGAAGAAGACACTAACTGAAATGACTTAGAAAACCTACTTATCTTACTCTTAACAATTTATGCTGCCAAGTGTATAGTCTCAAATCCATTGCAGTTTCATTCAAGGATTGCAGCTCTGACTCTCCTACAGCTAACTGGTGCAAGTCAGGAGTAGCACATCTAAGGCTGATACTAATCAAAGTTTAGTATCAAAGATTAGTATCTGCATTCCAGACACAGGAATTAGGTTGTATATCCCATATCTTGGGTACTTGCAAAAGGCAGAACTGCTGCATGTTTGTAATGCAGCCCAGTGTTCAATAGCAGGGTCTTTGTTACTACAAAAGTCCTTAAACAGATACTTCAGGAAAGAAAAAAACATGGAAGCTAACGTGGTTTCTTGTGAGGCTGAAGTTGGCCCTCTCAAAGCTCATCCTTAACTCATGAAACAAAATACTAAGAAAGCATGAACTTTGTTGCAATGTTTGGTATCATTTGGCCTAATTTTGCTCTCTATTTGAGGAAATGGAGTTAGCAAGCCAAAGTATGTTCTCCCCTGCCCCTCAAGAATGGCATTCCAGCTGTTAGGAAGAGCAAATGTCTGCCATCTCTCCGTCATTGATAACGTGGTCTTTTTCCTCTCTCTGGGCCTGACTGCGGAACTAAAATTCCTCTCGTTGACACTGGGGTCATGGAGCTGCTAGAGTAGCCTAAAATTCTGGGCCGTGCAGTCACATTTTGGCCCTGCAGATCTTTATTGCTGCATCCGTAATGAGTCATCCCCAGTCAGAGATGTTATCACATCTAAGTACATCTGCAAATATTTTATTCAGTAACTAACAAACTAATCTTTTGGAAGCTGCATGACTCACACTGCAGCATCAGAGAAAATTCCCTTGTTAATTACTACAGAGATAATTGCCCTCGAGAGCACGGTTGCTGTAAGGTGAAATGGCCACATAACTCAAAGCAAGCTGCTCCTGACAACTGCGTGCACCTGCATTTCTGAAAATTCTTCTGAAATATTTTGGCTGGTGAGAAGACAACTTAAGAGCTTGCAAGAGATGGGAGTGTCTGCTCTGGGACCAGCTCTACTGCTGGCACATCCACCTTGGGGGCGGTAAGAGCAACGTGAAGAGTTGTGTGAGCAAGACCACCATGGGAGCGCAAGTGCACACACAGGCATGTTTTCATTTATTTTAAGTGCAGAGGGTGAGATCAACCCAAACTGGGGAGATTCATCTCATTACTTTTTAACAAGAAATTGATTAATTAATTAATAGGAATCTGCACTCTAATAATGACCTACTGGGGTAAACTATTTGAATATAATAATAAACTCTTAATAACAATTTATCAGTGTAGTAAGAGAGAAAATCCTCTATAATTATACACCTAGTGTAACAAAACAGTCCCCCCCTCCCCCAATAATCATTGGCTGAGACTGAAATTAATGAGACACATCAGAGACCAGGGCTCTCCTGTATTAGGCATGATATAAACGTATAGAAAATTACAGCACCTATTCAAAAAACAGGGTAGAGAGCATGATTGAAAAGTTTGATAGCCAAAAGAAAAAATACAAAACATTGTACAAAGCTGGTGGTAATGGGTTATATGACACAGCACAGGAGTGCTCCAGTAACGTGCCAACAACAAAGAACCTACAGAAGGAACTAGAGGATGCTATAGAGGAAACATAGCTCCCATTAATATACACATTGGGTAATCCAATTCCAGTGGACAAATGTCCTGTCTCAAGTGACACAGAAGTTGGGAACTTTACAAGAAAGGCAAAGAATTAATAAGCAAAGCCATTAGATATCCTGCTCACCTCTGCTATGGTTCATTCAAGCCACGTTTGAGGCAGAGAGACGGAGCATGGGTTGGGAATGTGTATGTCATACGTGTGGTTGTGATAAACAGAGAATTACAGCTCCTGAAGTTGCCAAACCAGAGCACACTCCACACACACACGCTACTCCACATACACTCCTACATGATTGCCTGCAGAACATGCACTGAATACTAGATCATGTTTTTAGTATCCAAAAGCGCCAAGGAATCAACATAGACTTTAACCTTTAACCCATAAAGTTGCATTTATAATTGATTTTGAGAACATAATATTAATAAACTGAAGGGTTTGAAACCTGGGTTCCAACTATCTCCAGATACTGCTGCAGGGATGGGAACTCATCAGACAGCTCTGCGTTTCCGTGAGGGTCTTGGCAACACCCTCCCCACTTGTGCACAACCATCTAGGATTTTTCCCACGAAATCTGATGTTCCCATCTTTTCATCACCCCCTCAGACTAGGGAGAGAGCAGAGGGGCAATGAACAGTTTGGCTTACACCACCTAATAACAAGTTTGAGAAATAATGCGTTATTAATCCAACATCTCTGTTCTTCAGGGATTGATTTGCTCCAGCCAAAATTTTACTGGATGAAGACCAGACCTAAAGAGCCAAATCCTGCTCTTGGTTTCACCACAATAAATCTTGAATAGCTCCACTGAGCTCAAGCTACCCAGTAAACACAATAGCACAACCCTGAACACATTCATCAGCTTGAAACCCATAGTTTCTTCTGGAAATAGGTTTTGAATCATTCACCTAGAAATAAAGCACTAAATCCACTGAACTTGAAAGCAGTATCTCAAAGCAAGTGTGCATCTGTTGAATAAGTCTTTAGAAGCAATACATCTAAAATAGCCATTGATGCGAATTTTATTTACTTTAAAGGTCACTCTGAAAATGAACACGCTGGTAATCAGAGAGATTTAGATTGTAAAAGAGTATCCAAACTACAATCTTACAAAATAAAGGAAAAAAAGAATCCAGTCTCTGACCTACAGAAATCAAGTGGAATATGTCAAGCTGCTCTGTGATAATGACAATATGGTCCATGTCAGCACACAATGGTTTGGTTGTACAGATAATTCTGACATCTGAAACAAAAACTTCTAAAGCCTGGATGTTTTTTAAATTAGTAACATATGTTCTAATAGGAAGCTTACATAATAGTTTCATTGTGTTCTCAAATAGCTGTATTTCAAATTGTACAACTGATTGTATGCATGTGTCGCTCATACTTGATCAAATCTACGACACAGCCCCCAACTCTGCAAGCAGCACTGAGACTACATCCTTCGTGTCCCTGCAGTGCCCTTTCACAGTTGAACGAATGTCATATGAATGTGAAGACCTGACTTGCTTTGCAGTATTGCAATCTTTGTTGGTTTTGTATTTGCCCTTTCAAATTCAAGTAGCAATATGCCAAAAACTGTTGGCTTGCATCTCCTCTGCTTTGCACCTTACATCGCCGTGACACACAGGTTGCCTTTAGCTTCTTATGCTCCCTTGTGCCAGTGTGAACCATGGCCCAAGGTGCAAGATAACAAGCATCGTGTCCCATCTTTTGCTGCCAGAAGCTCAAGTTTAGGCTGAAATACCATGGAAATGTAGCAGCTAATCATCTGGCCTCATTCTGTCTTCTGAAGATTAGCTCAGTTGGTCAGAGCATGGTGCTAATAACACCAAGGTTGTGGATTTGATCCCCATATGGGCCATTCACTTAGGAGTTAGACTCAATGATACTTGTGAGTCCCTTCCAGCTCAGAATATTCTGTATTTGTGATTCTGTGCCATGTAACTGTGCAGCTTTTCAACAGTAAGGGTTCCTAAGCATAGAGACATGTTGTTAGAGACTTCAAAAAATAAGAAAAAAGACAGTTTTGCTAGGCAGTTTTTAACTCATATGCTTAAACACATCAGAGGAAGCCTAGTGTGTTTTAGGCTGAACAGAAAGCATGTATTTACCAAAGGTCTTCTTAAATAAAAATTGTGTCTATGAGATTCTGTTTTCATATCTCCCTTTTACAGGCAAATGAAGAATTTCTGTATGAACAGAATAACAACAGTTATTGTTGCCAAAGGTCTTTGCAGTAGCATATCTCTGTTGTCCCATATTTTTTAGGCAACCTTACTATGAATAAGTAGCTGTTTTCAAAATGGGCTGCAGTGCTGATGCCCCGGCAATATTTCTCCCAACAAACAGATTTCACTATTTTATTCCAGGGTTGAGGTGGTTTTGTTTTTTTTTTTGGTTGGTTGGTTGCTTGTGTTTTAAGAGACAAGTTTGAAAAGGGGTAAAGATCCGGTATATTGCTTTTTTTACCTGTGGATCTCTGCTGCACACTTTTCTGACAGCAAAATGGGTGTCCGTGAGGAAACACAACTGCCTGGTGCTGCACGAGGGGTAAATAAACCAGGGAGAACATTCAAGGCTTCACGCTTTGTCCAACCCTTGACTTTGCCTTCTCAGCTTTGCTATGCCAAAGGAAGAACCAGCTGCCACAGCTTTTGTGGGCCTATCAACACAAATGGAGATTATCAAGGAGCCGTGTGCTTTTGGCCAGCACTTTCTCTAAAGCAAAAGCCTGAAAAGAAGGACAGGAGAATACCTGGCTGTGGCAGTCAAACCCACAAACTTCAAGGCAGTTTGGCTGTTTTCCAGCACTGGAGCCGGAGACCACACTGGTGGTCCTGAGAGGAGTACCTGAGCTCTGCCATGGACACATCTGTGACCACTGCCTCAACCAGAAACACTGCATAAAAGTCCTTGTTGCACTAACACCAGTGCCCACCTCCCTGTGCCTTCAGTAGGACTGAGATCTCCCCCTCCAGTGCTGGCAGGTGAGGATGGCATCTGGATAGAGGAGATGACAACAGGGGAAGAATCCAAACCCAAGGAGACACATCTCTGGGCCATTCCTGACTTTTTCACTTGTCATTGTTGCTTCTCCTTGCCTCGTTGAACTCACTGTAGTAACTGCAATAATATATCAAGTGCTAAGCTACTTGCAAGCACTTTATTTGCCATGTCAGATTATATCTCATTTAAACAAAAAGTGCTTTATGAGACCAATGGGAGAGAGGTATTTGCAAGTGAAACATGGTGCTGATACACACGCTTCTGTAACTAGTGATAATTGTGCCTACCAGAACCCAGATGTTACTTCTGTTAGAGTTAACAGAGATGAAATGTAGCTTTAATTTCAGGTGCTCTCAGTTCTAGTTGCTGTCAAAAAAACCTAGAGCAGAATAACGGGCTTGATTAATGCTGATGGACTCAGGAACAGCAAATCCCTAACACACAAATATACATGTGCGGGAAGGATAATATAATTTTGTGTTAATTTCCTTTTGATTATTAAAACTACTTGTCAGCTTAGTTACTGCTAGCATTTTAACAATGGTATATCAGTTGCTTTAACTCAGCTCCCACAATTTGAAAAGAGTAGGGGTTGCCAAAGCGTGTACCTGTGGAACAAGACCTGTCCTTGATTTTTTTTTTCCACCCTACTCCAGCTCCCACCCTTGGCATAAAGCTGCATCCCAGAGATGGTGGAGAAATCCAACACACCATGGCTGCATCTCACCAGATACATTGTATCTTCCACAACACCAAGTGAATTTTCAAACAGGACAAAGTTGAGAGAGAGAGTAAATAAAACCCTCACACCCACAATGCCCCTCAATTTAGCCCCAGAGCTACTGACAGTTCCTACAGCTTTGGCAATTGTTCATTCTCATTGCTGAAAGCTTACATATAAAAAACCCCAAAGGACAGTGAAACTGTGGTTACAGAACGAGTTACTTACATTGAAAAATTGAATCCCACAGTGCTTTGAAATTTCCTGCAGGAATAACTTTTCAGTCTCCCACATGTTGTGTGCCTGCTTCAAAGTATGCTCCAGGTCTGAGCTTTGACAGAGTAAGACAGATATATTCCAACTTTAATACAGATCTCATCCTTCAAAATCAAGACTTGAAACTTTTAATGCTGCAGGGTAAGCAGAAGAAATATTCTGTAACAGATCTGAAAGGTTCAGTGGTGTTAAGACACACACCACTAAAGAAGTCCCTGAAACCTCTTTTTCTGTGTTCCAGAAAAACTGGAATTCTAGATTAGTTGACCACACACAACTACAGAATTGGATCAGCTTGGAGTAGCTGTTCAATTTTTGTCACGGTAATGACTATAGAGTTTCCACTGGAAAAAAATAATTGAGACATTGCAGAAATGGGTTGATACGAAAACCTAGAGAGAAAGTGTAATTTAAAGTGATTTAGTCTGAATGTGCAGTGGCGAAAATGCAGGTTCTTGAGATTCTTTAGATCAGGCAAATTTGTATGACATTAATGATTTTCTCCTGTGGCTAAGGATAGTTTCTTTGTAACTCTTCCTTTTTTTCCCCTTTTAAATCTGTATACATATATAATAAGAAAAACAAAAAACACAGGAGCTCACAAGGAACAGATACAGGTACAACTCGGGCCTGTGAACATCAGGTGATTTACTCCAAATTTCTTTTCTCTCTCAGCCTCTAATGTTCATTCTAGATTTGGCATGACAGACTTGTCTCCATATGTCCCAAGCCAAGACTTTTTCCTTAAACAATAACTTCTAGGGAGATTTTCTCTGCTTCTACTGGCAACCGGATGTTCTTTCACAACAAGCAAACAAGATGCATAAGAGAAGTTTGGGGGACCTCAGAGCCCACCAACCCAGCTGCTGAGGCAGACGAGACGTTATAGATTTCCATATTGATGGTGTTACTACAAGGCAGAACCTCAGCACTTATTGCACAGTACACCAACACACATCCCAAATCTGGTGCAGGTGTGTAGGCTGGACATTTAGCAAATTCCACACCCCATCCTTGACTTCTTTCAAACAATTTCCCACTCCAGGAGGATCAAGCAGTAGATGTAATCTGTCCTCAGTCATGGAGATGGGCCTTATGGCAGAAATGCAGAACATCACAAGGGCTTTCAGCTGCCAGTAGTACCACTGATCATCTCCACTGACCAACAGAGAGGCTTTATCACGTGTGAGCAGACTAACTGTTCTCAGCGACCTCCTGCCAACAAAAGCCCCAAAAGGCCTGCATGAACAATTTCCAGGGAGCTCACACAAAATTCTCTGACACATCGTGACCCTGCTTTTGACCACCCACAAACAGTTCCTTTTTAGACTAATTTGCAATGTTTCCTTTCAGGAATAACTAATTGCAATGTTTCCTTTGGGTTTGCAGGCTACCAACCATCTCACCAAAATGGCACACAGTTTTTGTGCAAGTGTGCATGCACACCATGCACACTTATTTTGTCACTGTAGTTACAAGACTCATTAAACAAATAAGCATATTTTCAAATATTTTTAAAATCCTCCAGTATGATTTAGCAACCATATTTTAATGTGCTTCTTTTATAAAGGATAAAGTTTATGCTACTGATTCTTCCTATTTCCAGGGTCAAAACAATGTGGTGATAAAGCTTTTTTCTTAAGAAGTTCTTATGGAACAAACATTACATCTTAAAACTGGGTTTATATTGGGATGCTGAGAAAAAGAATTTGAAAAAAAAAGGTCTCTGAGACCTTAATAGGGACAATTACTATAATTACAAATAAGGGCAAGACAAACTAAACAACAATAAGTAGAGTAAACCAAAACACTGCAAGGTCTTGCCTATAGTGAGATGAAGCAGTAAAAGGCAGAGTGGCAGGACCGTGAGGCTGACAAAGTTCAAACCAGGAGATGCCACAAATGGTCTTTTCAAATATATAATCCTTCATAAAACTTCTACTACCAAAAGTGGAGGTGACCAGTTTCATTATCAGGCCTTTGTGTTCAGGTTCTCAGTTCCACAACAAGAACATGCAGTGTAGCTTAAGGCAAAGGGTGAAGAATATGCATGCATTATACGTGCTGATGAAACCACAGACTTCACCTCCTAAACCACAAAGGCATTTCTGGATTTCTTTCTTGCAGCTATTGATCCATCTACTGATGCATCTGAGAGATCTGATGCATTGTTTTAAGATGTAGAGAAAAAGTGTGCAGGTATTTTAGGGTAAAATAGCAACAGGCCCTTTGTGTGCAGTAACACATCCACAGAAAATAAGAACAACTAAATCAGCTCCTGCGTGGAGAATATTCTGTGGAAATTAGATCATAAAACTGATTGTATACTGAAATTCTATTTAGTCATTTTTTATTCGTATCGCTTGGCAGTTACCAACTGATGAATAAAACCATGTAGCTTAATTTCTCCTCCAACCTGACTCTCTCCCTGTTTAAAAATCAGCACTTATTTCGCATTCCAAGAACGTAATTTCCCACTGAACATAATTATTTTCAATAAAAAAACCAAAGCTGCAGAGACGCAAAAACTCTCTTGTAGGAGAAAATCAGAACACCTACAAACCCATTAAAGAGCAGGCTGGCTGGTTCAGCCCAGAGAGTGCTGGTGAATGGTGCTGCATGCAGTTGGCAGCCGGTCACTAATGGTGTCCCCCAGGGATCAGTGTTGGGCCCAGTCCTGTTTAACATCTTTATTGATGATTTAGATGAGGGGATTGAGTCCATCATTAGCAAATTTGCAGACGACACCAAGTTGGGAGGGAATGTCGATCAGCTGGAAGGCAGGAGGGCTCTGCAGAGGGACCTGGACAGACTGGAGAGCTGGGCTGATTCCAATGGGATGAGGTTCAACAGGGCCAAGTTCTGGGTCCTGCACTTTGACCACAACAACCCCCTGCAGCGCTACAGGCTGGGGACAGAGTGGCTGGAGAGCAGCCAGGTAGAAAGGGATCTGGGGGTGCTGATTGACAGGCAGCTGAACATGAGCCAGCAGTGTGCCCAGGTGGCCAAGAAGGCCAATGGCATCCTGGCCTGGATCAGGAACAGTGTGGCCAGCAGGAACAGGGAAGTGATTCTGCCCCTGTACTCGGCACTGGTGAGGCCACACCTGGAGTGTTGTGTCCAGTTCTGGGCCCCTCAGTTCAGGAAGGATATTGAGGTGCTGGAGCAGGTCCAGAGGAGAGCAACGAGGCTGGTGAAGGGGCTTGAGCACAAGTCCTATGAGGAGAGGCTGAGGGAGCTGGGGTTGTTTAGCCTGGAGAAGAGAAGGCTCAGGGGTGACCTCATTGCTCTCTACAACTCCCTGAGAGGAGGTTGTAGCCAGGTGGGAGTTGGTCTCTTCTCCCAGGTAATTGGCAGTAGGACAAGAAGGCACGGGCTTAAGCTGTGCCAGGGGAGGTTTAGGTTGGATATTAGAAAGAAGTTCTTTACAGAGAGAGTGATCAGGCATTGGAATGGCCTGTCCAGAGAGGTGGTGGATTCTCCGTCACTGGAGGTTTTTAAGATGAGGCTGGATGTGGAACTGAGTGCCATGGTCTAGTAATCACAGTGGGGTTGGATCAAGGGTTGGACTTCATGATCTCGGAGGTGTCTTCCAACCCAGTTAATTCTATGATTCTATTATTACTTTTTATCAATAATATGAATATCCCTAAAACCATCAATGCTAAATAAAACCTGACGTCACAGCAATTTTGCCAAGGTTTGTAATGTTCCCAGGGATCTGCAGGCATTAATACAGAGAAGACTCATTAATACAGAGATTAAGATTCAATTTAAATGCTTTCCTAGCTCCTGGAAAGCACCCAAATTCCTGAAAGAACAAGTTCGTAAGAGAGACTTCATAGCAACCTTAACCAGTGAAGGACTTTCAGGCTGGCTACACAAAAGAAGTAACAGAAACACTTCCTACAGAAACTAGCTTGCATTTGAAATTAAATGCTTTCCCTACCCTGGAATGCAAATGTGAAAATAAACAGTGATGCTCTGGGCACTGAAATAAGGGCATGAAGCAATTCACCCAGATCAAATCAGAGCAGTGATTCTCTGACTGCAAGTGTAAGTACAACGCAGAGCAGGAGGACCCTCGGCCCTCACTAAACACTGTAAGAAACCACTGTAATACAAATGAATCACCTGTTGACAAAAATTTGCACCCTTAATGCAAACTAAGCAACTGAATTGATTTTAGAAAATATTTGTGGATTTTATCCATCATAAAAGCAATGCTGATCCTTGTTGCACAAAACTCGTTGCATTTATGTGTGGTACCTGTGTTACGTCCATCAAACCAGTAATTGCAAAAGATTAGAAATGACAGGCAGAAGAAAACTGGAAGGGGGAAAAAAAAGAGACAGGAAGGAAAGGAATAACTAAAAATGACACGGAAAAAGGCAAATTTAGGGCAATGATGCCCCACATTTCTCCTGTTTGAGGGAAAATCATCCAGCAAATAGTTGGTGTCTAGACACACACTATCAGCAATACATCAAGTCTTGGGGTGATAAGTATCACAGCTCAGCCTTATACAGGATGGTGTAACTTGACCCAGATCCAGCAAAGCACTTGGATCAATTTTTAATTTTCAGCTTGTGAGCAATGCCACTGAAGGCAAACTTTGTGTGACTTTAAGAGGTGCACATTTCCTTAAACTCTTTTTTGGATAAGTACCAAGGAGTTATATTGCTAAGTTCAAATACCTAAAGATCTTGATGCAGGTCTCAAAAATATTTTTAAACATTAAAGCCCTTAATTAAGAAAGAATTTATTTGCCTCTGGCTTCCTAAAGTCATGAAATGATCAGCAAAACCCTTACTTAAATCACTTGGCTCACATTTTCAGTTATTTTTTCACAGCCAAGAGGGCTCAAAACATTCCAAAAAGCAAATATAGAGATTCCTGTGTAGGTAGCCTTGTCTCCGGGAGCTGGTGCTAAAAACCAAAACCAAACAAATACCCTAAGGCTCATAAAAGCATGAGAATTGTTGATTTTGAATATAATCTGCACCTTGTTCATCTGAACTTTCTGATGATTTTACTGACCAGAATGGACCAAGATTACTGCCCTCTTGTTCTGGGAGATGCTTCTGCAATAGTGCCAGACCAACTTGAGAACTGCAGCAATGAAATGTTAACCCTACCTGGATAAAGAAAATCTGCTTTCCTTTACCTATATCCCTCATACTCTCTTTTGTCCCCACATTTTGAAGTCTTTGCACTTCATCTCACTTAAACTATGACCTCTCCCTGTTACAAGCAGTTGCTCAAGTAGCCCTGAAAGCAGATCAGTCTTCTGTTGGCTTCAATGCGTGGAGCTGAATGGGAGGAAATGAACTTCAGCTGGTGAAACAGCTTCTGCTGTAAACTTATGGGAACCAGTTCCTAAACTCCCCTTATCTGATTTAAAAGCCCTTTCGTAAAGATATCTATCTGAACATTTTTAAACAGATCTTTTCATTCATCCCTGAATTGAGAATAAAAGCAATCTGATAAAAAATATATAGGCTATGTGCCAAAGCAGAAGTAGTAATTCATTGGCCTTGAAATATAGTTCTTTTACTGGAAACATTACAAAGATGAGGACCATGGTCATCACACACACACACACACAAAAAGTAAGGCAGATTTTAACAGGCACTCTTCAGAATAGGTTTGACTTTTCATCCTCGATTATCAGTTCTTAAATCTTGAATTTCTCAGCTGCTAGCAGAGGGGTGAAGGCCACCAAACAAGGACATAATAAAATTATTGTGATTTAGAAAATTAACAACAATATGAACTAATTTCTTTTCACAGTACATTGAATTTTCCAGAGCTGTTCCCCTTTAGCAAAGGGCTAGTAGAAAACCCAAACCCAGAAACAGCCAAAAAAGAAATTTCCTTTCAACTGCCAAGAACAATTATCTGCAAATAAACTTGGATATATTTTCCTTATGGATTACACTGTTGATAATGATATCCTACACTTACATATAGCCTTTTGAAGTTTCAGGTATTCAAAAGTAATGCAAGATTTAGGAAGACTGGGGAGGGACTATGAACTGACAACTAAAGTAGCTCAACCACATGCCCCATCAAAGGAATCAGAACTTCTTCAGGAACTACCAGGAGAAGCCAATATCCAAATTCACCGGCCTAGCAAGCCTTGCTCTCCCATAGAAAACTGTAATACATGAATACCCTGGTTCCTCACTGTCAGAACATCCCTCCTTTGATTTCTACTGAACGGTGAATGGCAACGCACACCTCAGCATCCTCAGTTAAGCTCCTATGTGAGGCTGACAGGAGTAAACATCTCAAAAACTAAAGTCAGGATCATAGATCTTCGTTTTGACATCTCCCTATATCCTGTTTACTATCAAGTCAATTCTTTCCCCATTTTCAAAATGAAAATACATGTTTTAATTCCATTTCATCCTAAAGTAATTAGGTAATTCTACTCTGCAAGACAAAACTAAACAAAAATAGAGTGTCAAAAAACAGTTTCCCATCTTATTACCCACTCATGTAGGCACACAGTCTTTTGTTCATAATAATTCACAATAATAGGTTTTTCTCCCATAAAATAGCATGAAAAGAATGTCTGCTTTTAACATTCCAAGTATGTACAAAACACCCTCTATCTTTTCCCTGCTTTTTTTGTCCTTACCTTCTTTTTAGTAAACAATCTTACAGTCTGACCCTATGAGTTGTTATCTGCTGCCCATTTTTAAATTACAACCACAATTACTCTGACCTTATGGCTGACAAAATCTGAGGGAATTACTTTGAGCGAGAAGGAAGAACACTTTTTTCTATCACCCTCAAAAGCCTCAGTTGCAAAGGTTTGGTAGAATACAACAAAATAATCGCTTTTTGGAGAGAATTCAAATATCAACAAGATTAATTCAGGAATAAGATTTCTAAAGTTTGGAGTAAATGGCAACAGCCTGCTAGAATGGAAGCAGCTATGTTACATTAGCTATAGCAGGCATCACTACGGCTGTGGCAGCAATGCTGCTTTAATGGGCATTACATTGACAGGATGCAGACATCCAAAAATAAAGTTCAAGTACCCAGGCTGTGCTTGCATGGATGTGTCCTTAGATGATACATGTTTATCAATGACCAATTGTCAAAGATGGGAATTAATAAAGGAAAGCTACTGCTGTAACTATACTGAATGAGTTCAGGTCTGGGAGAGCTAAAAAAGTCATCTTCTTCTTCCTTTACCTATTCCCTGAAAATTGCATTTAACTGGCACACAGGACACTTATTTAAAAGGAGGAGTAGGTAGCTTCTCCTGGGATTTGTGTGCTTGGGAATCGTCACAATATTAGACTTGATAACCAAGCCTAAACATATTTACATTATAGTGGGTCAAATTAAAAATCAACTTGAGACCAAACATTACCTGCACCAAAAAACGACAAAAATATCAGGTCAAAGAAAACAGTTTGCCAGAACTTCTCATGGCAGAAATCAGAGTCTCAGAACACAAAGCTGCAAAATCCTGCTAAAAGCAGTCAAACAGTTTAGCTTTCCTGAACTGCATTCTATATTCAATACCAATAGAACTGGTCAAAACATTTTCCATTGACACACTTTAAAGTGAATATGGATTTTTGACCAAACTAAGAAACGCTTTTCAACTTTTTTGCTTTTTAGTATAATATCTTCTGATACTGTCAAAACTGTAATTTTTTTACCCACTACTTACTCCTCCATTGCAATAATGGAGCAATTTCGTGCTTATGAAAATGGTGGGTTTCTATTAAAATAATTTCAGCAATGTAGAATTACCACTTTTAGATGTTATGGACTACAAGGTGGGAAAAGCAAAATTTAGATTGCAGATACTTCATCTCATCATTAGAACAAGGGAAAATAAGATCAAAGTGTGACAACTGAAGTTTATTAGCAACTGTAGTGAGACCAAAAAGAATTTATTGTCATTTCTTATCAGGGAACATGTTCTCTTTAACAAGACTTTGCAAAACCATTACCTTTTTCTCCTACAAATTTAGCAGATAGCCATACAAAGCCAGAGAGCAGGGTTCTGTTTAAAATACAGATGGCCTTTTATGCAGTCCTTTTCTGAGATATGAACTGTATTTTTCCACTATGCATTAATTACCAAGGGTAATACAGATATCAGCACAGGATAAAGAAGACAGCTCTACCTCCTCATTGTGATGGTTTTCACTTCTACTTTTCCAACCAACCAACTCCCCAGTTGTCTGGGAGAAGATAGGTGATGATTTCATGAAGCTCAGTAAACCAGAGACATGCATCCTTCATAGCAGCTTTTATAAACCCAACTTCATTAACTTCAATAAAGCCAGAGTGATTTTCATCAGCCGAGGAACTGGTCTGACCTGTATAGAACAGGCTACTGTGCACAATAAAAGCCCAAAGGCTCAAACTCTGCAATCCAAGCACCCAGACATAGATAAGAGGTGAGATTTTAGCTCCTTTCAAATTTGCAATGAATTTCCATGGATGTGGAATGCATGGCAGGAACTTCCATGGTGGCAGACTAGGGCTAATTCATTGGCACCATTGCAGCTACACTGATTTATTCCAGCTCAGGTCCTGTCCTTAAACTTATGTAGTAGCAGAGCATATATTCATGACCTAATCTGTTATCATAGCATGGAGAAATGGAAGAAATGAAAGCAGCAAAAATGAAGATTTTACCATTTAAGTAAAATCGTGGGCTGTTATTCTTTATACTTATTTCAGAGAATCATTCATTTCTTACCTCACAGACACAAGCAAGCTATTGTTCAGCTTCAGTTCTCTCAGATTAGGTAGATGCACACCTATGGGAACAGAATAAAGAATCACTTTGCAGAGCTGGGATGAGAGTAAAGGAAACTTAGGACAATTAAAAGTTGAAGCATCTAATTCTACTGTTTAGCTGTTTCTGCCAGATCTGCACTGCATTTCTTCTAAAAAAATCCATGGGATTATTTCACACAAAAAAAATTTCATCCTTTGCATTTTTGAAACATATATGTATTGTCTGCATAACTACCCAATTACAATTTTTTGAACCCGTCTCTGACAGGGCACCTTTCCAGACAGACAACAACAGAAACTGGCTTCAGGAGTGTCTGTTTTCTTTGGTCTGATTCCACACCCTTATTGACTATTACCTGAGTGATGCTCTGAAGAGGTAAGGGATGCTTTAGAGTATAGCATTCCATGACCTATTTAAAGGAAAGTAGTGATGGACTTAACTGGAAACACAGCTAAGTGACAGTTCTTCAAAATGTAAATTTGAGTCAAACAACAGAAACATAATGTTCCATGTCACATCATCTTTTATAGTTCAGAGGTCCCCAAAACTCTAGTTCTATTTTTTTAAACATTGCTTTCTCCTTTTTTTAATTTTCTGGATCTGATCAGTTGTTTACAATTGAATTGTACAAGTTTCATATCTACGAAAACCTCAGTTACTCTGTTATTATTACTTTAATTAATGGGTTTTTTTTTTCTATCTCTGAGAGACATTTGCCTTTTTGGCTGCTTCTAAAGGTGTCTCTGAACCAAAATCATACACCAAATCCTTCCAACATACAGAATAATCTGGACATAAGTCTCAGGAAACATTTGTTATTGACAACAACAAACTTTTACCCTTTCCCACTAGCAGAGCTTACCCAAGGCTGGTGAGCATCCCCCAGTATAACATGCAACCATGTAGAAGTAATACCAACTTTAGACAAACTGGATCATTGCTGAAACATTCAATTGTGTTCTCAGCAAATATTTTTATGAGTCCTCTGAGTAATCACTCTCTGGCAAGGGTGACTTATCAATGTCCAGAAGGACATCATTCTAGCACTTTGCAAAGGATAAAAATTAAAAAAACCCAAAAAACAAAAAACAAAAAACACCAAAAAAACCAAAAACCAAACAACAAACCAGAAACTAACAACAAAAAAAGAAGTTAAAATTGCTATCCTGCTTCTGATAAGGACAAGCTTTTTTTTTTGGGATCTCCAAAGCAAACAAAAGAGGTTCTGTTGTTCATTCCCCAAACAGAACAAGAGCAGTTATGGCAAAAACGTTTTAATAAATCGTGTTTTAGTAGAAGCATCATCTACATGCAATGTTATTTGGGAGTGATTATAATGCATGTATTGATCTTCATGCTATACTGCAAATACTTAACTTCATGTCTTTGAAAAGGTCTTTTGAAAAGCACCAAGAAATTCAAAACACCTTGTACAATTTTTTTAGCCTTGTTTTTTTAATCAATTTCCATAATCCCTAAAAAGTGGAATACAAATTATAACACACAATCCTTATTCTGGAGGGCATACTTTCTCATGTCAAACAAGTTTTATACATTTATAACAAAATAATTTGAAGTCCTGGCAGAGGAGATATCAAGATCTCTGTAATTATTCACAGCAGTCATACTAGCTATTGAGCAAATACTTCCTCAGATACAAACCATGGCCTAAGAAACTCCCCACAGGAAGAAATCAGAATCCAGACTAAAAAAAAATTGCTATCCTGCTTCTGATAAGGACAGAGAGATAAAATGATGTCCCCCAAACTGTTAGAGGAAAGAGCAAGAAGGATGCAGTAGTGTCTCCAGTCCCAGCTCAGCCTCGGGTAATAGCTTTGCCATGGATTCAACCAGAGAGGTGAAAGGGTTACCGAGCAAAGGCTACTGCAAAGCATCACAAAGCAAATGTGTTTTAAGAACTAGTATTAAGCAGAAGATTTGAATGAGGAGTCAAGAAGAGTAGCACAAGAGAAATGGAGAGACTCACCCGAGAAAAAGCTTTCTACTGAATGCATTTAGGGTTGATTCAGGAAAAAAACAATCCTATTAAAGGACTCAAAGAAACAGAGTGACAAGCTGATAATACAATTTTCACATCTGGTTATTTCATTAACGTAACATGATCCTCCATCTCAGATATTTTGGCACAATCTATCCCTAGGAATTTCTAGAGTGCTACACTCTAATGTGCGGTTTGCTAGACTGAAATAGAAGTATTCTATGTGTGGTCATGCAAAATTCTGCCAACAATATTCTGCAATGTATTTCTGCAAGTCTGCAGGTTCTTCCCTTCACTAAGTTTTATATCAATATGTAATTGTTCTTTGGTGTTAAAAATTCATTGTACAATTGATTTTGCTGTTTTTTACAGTCCCAAGTGCTTATATATACATTAGAACCTGGAAGATTAAATTAAGAAGAGAAAATTGTAAAATGAAGGTGACAAAATAAGAGATCTACCCAAATGTAACAATATATTTCTAATTTTCTTAATTTTAACCCTCATGGCATCTTTCCTGAGAGCAAGAACACAAATTATACTAAAATAAAAATACTCTAAAATATCAACAACATTAACTTCTAATATTAATTTTAAAACCACAGACCACATATTCTTTATTCTGAAACTGCCTTCATGGTGTATAATTTCAAATTTCAAAAGCGAGAATGGTCCAGAAAAATGCTGACAATTGCAGGACAAGGCTGAGAATTCGGAATGACAAGCAACGTTATCTCATCTGTCTACGATTCCGTTTTTGTTATATGGCTCTGAAGTTACTAACCACCAACAATGTACTGGTGTTAAACTACTCTGCTATACTGTCCCCGTGGAACAAAACTAAATGAAGAGTAGAAAGAAATCAAAGTGTAAGGTAGGTGAATAAAGGCAATACAAGCACACTCAACATCGCCTGAAGTGCTGCACTTCACAAGCAGGGTAGCAACGCAGATATCTTTCTGAGCTGCCTTGGCACAGCAGGTGACATTTAGAAAACTGACTAGGAGTAAGGAGAAGAGAGCCAAAACGCTGGTTTTATTATATTCTATAAGCTATAACACTTATAACACTTGCTGTTTACACTAGGAAGTATTCTTTAGGTAGATCATATGATATTTCTTGGTATTCTATTGTTAACAAAAAACGTCATGGCTTGACTTCTTATGTCTTTTGCAATACAGGCTAGTGAAAAGAACACAAAAGAAATTACTGATAAGTACTTGCACTGCCAGCAAGCAACCTTCACGCTTTGTTGATCTTACAATACAAAACAGGCATGTGAAACAAAACAGGCCATACTCTTCTAGCAAGAGCAACCTGATATGTAAATTAAACAGTCTACTTAATTCACTTAAGCTGTATTTGATCAAGTAAGATACATCACTTTGGTGTTATTTCTACACATTTTCTCAACTTGCCTTTTTTTTTGCTTTTTTTTTTTTTTTTTTTTTTTTTTTTCCCCCCCCACATTTCTGGGGTGAACTGTGCAATACAACTGGAGATAAGAAAGCAGCACTTTCAGGCCAACCCAAGCTAGCTGCAGCAGAGCTACCTGAGATGTGAATCTCCCAAAAAACACATCAGTGCAGGGTTTAACATAAGCATGCTGCCCCAGTACGTACTCGTGACTCACGGAGACCCTGCTCATCAAGCCCTGCTGCAGTGGGTTGTCCAAGCCTTACTCAGCAAGGTCTGTCAGTTCCAGCTAAACCAAGACCAGCATGGGCCAGACTCACACTTCCAGCGCCTGTACCGGCTCCCCGGCGGTGCCAGCACCTGCTGCTGTGACACCGGCTACCGACAAACATCTCCCAGCTCCGCACCAGGAATGCCAACAAACAGGGCAAGAGGAAAGAGAGATGATGACCCTGTGTGAAAAACAGGGCATGCCTACTTCTGAAACTTTAACAGAGCTTTTCCTTGATAAAACGCGTGCAATGGAAGTGGCAATCTCCAGACACATAATCCACTTAGCCTGGCCACCAGCAGGCAACAATTCAATAAGTAGCAGCGAACAGCACTGTGGGTAACTTGATTTGTAGGTATTGAAATTACTTAGAAATAAGAAGACTATGTAGTGTCTTAAATGACTATGCTACCATTATTTTCAAAATTAATTTCTGTGAGCAGCTCACAAATGCAATCCCATATCTGTCAGCAATCGAAACTGAGGGATAAGCTAATGAAAAGGAAATAGTCCCTCTGTTTGAGTACGAACTGAAGTCTACATGCAGTTGAAGAGCACAAAAATCAGCTCCAAGATCTGCAAAGCTGGCTACAAGACCTGCCAGGGTTTTCAGTGTTTTCCCTGTCACTCAGCAAGGCACACTGAAAACAGCTAGAGATTTCACCAATTACCCCAAACCCGGCAAATACTCAGATTCAAGCTCTGGCATGAAGCCTTTCCTAATTTTAAAAAAGATCACGTAAAAATATCTTGATAACAGTCTTTCTGTATTTTAGCCCACACCCTATCCCTAAGAAAAGTAACTGTTCCCACCACATCACGCCACTGTGTAGAAGCAGGCATGGCAAACTGGGGAAGGTTAGCAGGATGGTGCTTTAAAGTTTACCCCATCCCGAAGTGGAATGGTATCAAAACATCAAGTAATAAGTTTTAAATCACTCTGGAAATCTTTAGGCCCTGAATGTTTGTGTTATAGTCTGTAACACAGGCTGTGAATCTTGAAATGTTTCTCAAGTGGAAACTGTGGTGTAAATTTGGGATTTGAGTGCTGCAAGGTTCCAGGTGACGCAGTTACGTGCAGTCCAGTACCTTCTAACACTTTTACCTGGCCATCTAAGTGCTTGCACAGCCTGTTTTATCGTTACACATAAAACCAGTTAAAACAATATACTGTGTGTGGACTAATCAGCCAACAAATAATTTCTCAATGACAAAGATGCTCCTTCCACAGCCAAGGAATACAGTAAGAACAAGGTTAAATGGTTTAATATGGCTAAAAATTAGACAGGTTTGACATTCAAAAAACCCCAAATTACAGAGCAGTCCAGACTGGAGGGGACAGTTGGAGGTCCGAAGCTCAGAGCCAGGTTGTCTGTGAGATCAGACCAGGGTGCTCATGTCTTCACCCAGCCAGGTCTTGAAAACCTACAAGGATGAAGCCTCCAAACCTCTCTGGATACTCCTATTGCTTGATTGTCCTAGCAGGGAAAAAACTTTTCATTCTGTCACACTGGAACTCCTGTTGTTCCAGCTGGTCTGGTTCTTACCCCTACTCAGGCTATTTCTCCAGACCCCTGTGACCAGAGACCAGGTCTGCTCCAGTGTAGCAGAAGTTAGACTTGGTTGTGGTAGGAAGCCAAATGACAGAAAATGATTGCCAGGAAGGGGGGGG
>VXAY01003407.1:948499-988545 GCA_013399855.1 Oxyruncus cristatus
GGGGGGGAGAGGGGGGAGGAAAGGAAGGTTTTATATTCTCAGTGTTAACTCTGCTACAAAGGAAATTCCTTTGGTACCTTCACTTCCCTGGTGCAGTGATGATGACATAGAGACGAACCACAAGCATTAGGGCTATTTGTGGCTCATCAAAATGACGTATCTACAGGACCTTCCTCCAGCACATCTTCCAGCACACCTCAGTGAGGGAGTACAAGAGGCAAAGACAGCCTGCTGGCAGCATGAGCCACCTGATACCGCTGGCAAACTCTCAGCCACAGGCAAATCTTACAGTGGAGGGAACTGACCTTTGGCTACTGTTTCCCTAGAGACAAGTAGTCTAGAGGACAAGGTAATCAGTCGATGCCCATTTAGGGCCTAGAAGCATATCATACAAGAAAAATTTGTTCAATCTAGTTGGCTTTAGACAGAAGTGGTGTCACTCATCCCATTGCCATAGTTTTCAGTCCTATTTAGAGCCCCACACAAAAAAACACATCAAGGAGTTTGAGGTACCAGAAAGATCATGTTTCAAGAGCTTTGAGCAGGGCAGTACTTTATATTGGCTGTTGGTCACTGAGTTCCCAGTCCAAGACATGATAAAGGAAAATTTGAGATTGTGAACAGATCTTACCAAAGTTTCCCAAGCTGGTCTCTCTTGTATCTACTCGCATCTCTAGGGCCTTCACTTGCTGCAGATCATCTACCCCTGCCAAAGCTTTCTGTAAAGATAAGCAGAAATATATGTGTACTCTCACACAATAAACCAGATGTCACAGCAGCAAAAAGCTGTAAAAAAGCTTTCAACCAGTGTTTTGTCAACATATATTTCAGAATAAAATGGCTAGACATGCAATCACATTGAAATAAATTTAGTATTCAAAGACCTTCCTTTCTTGTAGCCCCAAAATATTCTAGTCTCCCCTAACTTATACACTGCTTAAAGAGTCAAGGCTAGGATGCTACATTCAAGCTGCAAATAAACAACAGACCTACATGCCCATTAGCTTCATTTAAACAGTACGCCCATATTTTACGATTTGCACAAGTCTTGCACTAATCCTCGGCAGATAGTGTTACCCCGAAGCATCACCTGTAATCAAAAAGGCAAGAGGTATTAAAACTCAATAAAACACACTGTTTAGCCTTTTAACCTCAGTGAAAAGAAAACATAATTTTAGCTCAAGCAGCTAACTTTTCTGAGAGAAGACAACACTGGTTACAAGAATATGAATTCCTTTGAAAATATCTAGGCAATGCAAATAGATGCCTCCAAAATGCTTCAGTATTTTTACAAAGTCTTTGTAGTTGGATCAACCACTGCATTAAGCAAGGATGTGTGTGTGAATGCAGACTCTTTCCTATTTTATCACAAGATCTTTCCTAATACCCTAAAGTCTGTGTTGATAGATACATGTACTTTTTGCCTTGGCAGGGTGAGCAGAAGGAACAAAACAAGCAGAAGCTGTACACAGGGGAGAGAGGGAAGCCCTTGGACCACCAGTGAAAACTACAGAAAGGCTGTGAAATCCAAAGATGCCAGGCTGCAATTCCACAGGGAGCTGAAGTAATCTCACATTACCACTGTTCTCATCCCCTATTTCATCCTGCTATGATCCAGCTTCTCTCTCCTCAGTTTTTGGGCTTTTACTTAAGTTGAAGGCAGGAAGTAATTCAATAACCTCCACGTACAAGAGACAAGTTTTCTTAATATTAAACAGTTACAACATTGTTTAGTTTTTTTAATAAGGGGGAAATGATTCATTAGAAGGGAAAGTGTGGGACCACCTCAGGCTTATGAATTTTGTGAAGAAAAAATAACCACAAGAATATCCAATTCATTTTGCAGGGAAAAATATGGTGCTTGCAGTCTTCCTGCTCATCAAGTAACATTTTTATTGTGCGGTGAAGTGGCTGCAACTTCATTCACTCTGATGGTTCCACATCCTCTTACAAAGGACCAAACACAGTCTGTCTGTAACTGAGATGACAGTTTCAAAGAACATGCTTTCCAGAAAAACCTGAGCATACCTCCTTGAAAAACTGTCTCCCTTTATAAGGTGTTGACTTATACTCTTAAGAAACAGAATTATCCAATATCTTCAACTGTTCTTGAACTATCTTTAAAACATTGTGTTTAAAATTATTTTTAATCTTGTTTTTTAAACTGTGATTTTAGGCAGGCTTAATATAAAAAAGCTTCCAGACTGTCTTGTCTCCCCACTAGAGTATGAGAAACAATGGTCCAAGATGAAAATGTGGGAGTTTCCCATGGCACCCAGAAATTCTCTTCCTATTCCCAGATGCAGCCACCACAAAATCTGTTTTGCTCCTGCAAAGGTAGCAAGCTTGCCAACTACAAACTGCTTTCTCCTTCCAACTAAACACAAGATCTCTGCAGTGAGAGTGTCTTGCTCTCACTGCAAGACACATTTTGCAGTAACCCTTTTCAGCAGATGACACTGTCTGTCATGATCATGTGTGAAACAAGAGCTGGCTGATGTCCTGGCACACAACCATGCACTTGGATCGCTGGATTTGGATGTAAGCTTATTTTCATTAAAGGAAACTGCATCTGAAAAATACCTCCTTGCTCCCCATCGAAACAGTCTTAAGAGCCTGCATCAGAACAGGAGGAAGTCTCAGAACAAGTAATAAGCTTAGGGTCATACACTTTGTCAGTAGAGTAGGAAAAGGTCCTGACACCACAAGGAGCTTTTGTTCCTTTTTTGTCCTTTTCTCCTTGCTGTCTGCAACTTCACTGCCTGCTGTGCTTCCTCTGCTGTATTCCAGACAGCTTCCCTTCACAGTTCTGTTCCCTGTTCTCTTTCAAAATCCAAGCATAAAAGCTGCCTCAAGTTATATTCTCTCCTTTTTTAGGGTTCCCTATTCCTTTTTATCATATCAGGGATTACCAGTGTGATTCTTTGCCCTTCTTCTCCTGTTCCAGATCCCCCGTTTGTACTTTTTTCACTGTCTGAGAGTTGAGCTGCTTAGTGCATCCGTATTTTTGTACTGCAGCAGGCAGAACTGTGGCTCCAGTGCTGGAAGGGGTTATTGGCCATCATCACCAGCTCTTTGAACTACAGATAGCTGTCTTGAAGAACGTGCTAACCAGATGCAACAAACTCCATGTATTCCTGGTGCCCACTCCCCTGTTCTGCATTTCCAAGAGTCCCTGTGAAAACCATGGTCCTTCCACCTGCTGATGCCAAGGAGATGCTTGCAGAGCTTGAAACCAATTTGCTGTGGGATGCAAAAGTTAGTGCAGTACGTGAAGGAAATGAGAAATGCTCCTGGGTGGAGGATCTGAGCTCATTTAAAGGCACTAGAAGCACAGAGGCCCCAGGTGTTGACTGCAAGCTAGTCAGCAAGCAAAAGGCCAGGGCGGCAGTTCAAGAGAAGGTTATGTGGTGAATGGTTCCCATGCAAGATAGTTAGGATATTACTACTCCCCAGACACCATTCTTGGCACACTGACACAGCTGCAAGTGTGACACATCTCGTGTAAATTCTGACAGCTAAAATTCCATCACCAGGAATCGGGGAGATTGAGGGCAGGATGAGGAAACATTTAAACCAAGATGATACATATTTAGCAAGATCTTTTTATGCTGTTGTTTAATGTCAAAGCACAGGAACCTTCACCAAAATTTGAAAGGATGCATATAGAGGAAGAATTTTGCTGCTATTGGGTAGCAAAAAAAAAAAAAAAAAAATCATGACCAAGCACTCCGAAGGGTCATCAGCTTGTACAGACAGATGTCTGGCACCACGTGGATAGAAGGGATGCTATGGTGCTCTGGGTCTCTTCATTCCTAGGGCCATCCTAGGTCTAGGACAGGCTGCTGCCCTAATTCAGAGGTGTCTCACTGTGGCTTCAGGTAATGACTGCCTGTCCACAGCTCAGCTGGCTGTTCTCAATGTCCCTGCCTGTGCCCCAGGGGTGTTTACAGACAAGAAGGTGCTGTACCATCGAGGTACTTCTTTGGCTGTTTACAGCTGTTCAGCCTCCACATACAGCAAACAAAAAGGAACCAAGGATCTGTTCTAGGCAAAGAGTGGGATATACTCAGTTATTTTTAGTCAAAAATATACCTTGAAAAGCCTAAGTATAATTCCAGGCTGATTGTTGGTGTTCAGAGAGGATTCTGCTTGACACCCACCTGCAACCCAGCAATGGAGGTATCAGTTATACAGAGAAGGGGGACGTTTTCTGAAGAATCAAATATTAAAATCTTCTGGAACATGATGTCCAAGAAGATGACCTGACAGCTTGATTCTGAGTAGCAAGTGTTACACTCCACTGTAAATTCATTTCTTTGAAAGGATACACGTCCATGGTAAAGCACTGCACAGTTCTTTGAAGATGAATACACAGTAAGTAAAACAAAGATGAATAAAGTTTGCTTTACATATTTTCACCTTCTTCAAAATAGGAGTAAAACTATTTTTTACGATGTTATGCAGAAGTTATTGGTTAATAATTTAGCCTGTATTTTAAGAAGCAACTGCATGATGGCTCACAAACCATTCTCACCATGCAAAATGTCTGGCCAATATCTAACCGGAGAGCATGTGCTGGTTTGGAAAGCTTTTCCTCTGACTGACGAGTCAAGCCAGTAAAAAATTTCTGTAAAAATTTCAAATGAGAAACACTTCCGTGCTAGCAGAGCTTCCCAACTGGCAGGACAGTCACCTCGGCATGCTGGGAAGTCCCACTTGCAACTATCTGTAAATTCCTTAACTGGCAAATAATATTTGTTCAGTTAAAATTGGCATATACAACTGATGTCTTCTCTCTTCGCCAGATTTTTCACACAGTTTAAGAAAAGTAGGTATGTTCCTGAGGAGCATGTTGCCTGCAGCTGTCAGCAAAATATTTCCAGCTGTGCATTTATTTTGCTGATCCTGGTTAATTTGGCTAAGACAGGAATTCCTGAGTGGTGAGCTTGTTTTCTTTTAATACTACACCTGTATGCAAACACGAGCCTCATGTCCATTCATGTGTTCATTGCCTTTTTTTTCCCAAGTTCTCAAGTATAATCTCTCTGCAAAAAAACCTTCTGCAAAAGGAAAGAGGAAACGACCAAGTCATTTCAGCAAGAAACCATTCTGTTATTCCAGGACCCTCCAGCATTTTCTTTTCCCCACGAGGATGAGTGCATACCATATGAAATACACCCTAACCTCCTGAGCAACAAAACCAAACACCACTTCCGAACATGTGTTCCTAAGTTTAGAAAACATGATTAGCTGGAGCAGGATCAATAAGTAGCCAAATCAGAGAACACTCCCTTTCTTCTCTAAAGATCACACACAAATGTGATTGTTTTTTATAATGTGACAATATCTGGAAGATCATTTGACCTTGTAAAATGAGTTTCTTGTGAGAAGTGGAATGCATTTTGTGGAATTCAGGAAAAGATCCTTTGCAAACAGTGGGGAGAGGATGGGGGTTAATAGAGCAAAACAAAAACATGATTCAAGACAGGTGGTACCCTTAATTTCAGTTTTTCCACATTTAATGAAAAATCTGTGCCGCAGCCCTAGGAGAGTTAAAAATGAATTGCCTATTATTATCTAGTTTGCAGAACAAAGTGAGAATTTGCTCACCCTGATATTCTACAATATCTGACAACAACACATAAGCACAAGGAAAAGCAGAGCACAGAGCTGGAAATATTATTAGCACAGGTACAAATGAAAAAGCAAGAATGCCTATTCATATAGAAGAATACTAAAGAGTACAAGAGAAAATTGACATTGACACTAGCAGAAAGAATAAAAAGGACATGTAATGATACCAACCCCTGCATCAAAAGCTTTTGACCTGTAGCTTGGATGAAGAACATTCAAATATAAAAGGGTGTTACATGATAGCTCAGCAAGAGAGTTGGCAGCAAGCAGAAACTAGATGATGTGATTAACATAACAGGGACATGGAATCATACAGGATTTGAAGTGAACATTATGCTGAAACAAGGCCACAGAAGACCAAACTCTGCAGTGAATGAGCATAAGGTCTAAGTGAAGGGATCCGCTCTGGAGAAGAGGAGAATGGGCAAAGATCCAGTGGTTCTGTAGAAGTTCTACAGGGTCCAAGAAGGTAAAAAGGAAAGAAAAAAAAAAAATTGGTCTAAGCCAAACTTTCCTTTCTTTGGAGGAAAACAACCCAGCAACTGGATAAAAAAGTGAAGGGATAAAATTATCACAGCTTTTAGAGAGAGTTCCTAAGGATCAGGAGACTGATAAATGTTTTCACTACAAAATAGATGGCCATTCCCCTGGAAAAAAGGACAAAATGAGTCAAATGTGCAGGTAGAAACAAGGCTGCAGGCTGCAATTCAATCTTCACAATTCTGCACAGCTAGACCTTCCAGCCTCCCCAAACTCCAACTGAGCTGGTGCAAGAGAGAACACTGCAAGGGCAAGGAATAAAGCTGAGTATGTATCTCAGTACAAAAACCTTCCTCAGGAACCTCCATCAGGTGTTCGAATATCCACCTACACAGCACTGCAGAACTGAGGCCCATGTCCTTATTTGAATGTAAAATAATTTTACTTTATTGAGCATGTATTTTAAAAGTGTCTTAGTTTCCTTCTCAGAGCACCTCAGTGAATACAATCAATAACTCCTAAAATATTCACAAAGAGACAATCAAGAAGATATTGCAATTGTATTGATTTCAGCAAAACAACCTTTCAAACCATTTGATTGTCAGTGGCATGTGGTTCCTTAAAGAAATATGCATGTGAAAACTTGTTTTGTTAAATGTTTGAACATTCTGAACATTTGCAAATCCCGAGGAAGTAAACTTATGGAAGCAGTGGTTTCCATTTGATCAACATAAAGGTCAAAGAATAGACAGATTGGATATGTTATTAAAACAAGATATAAACACTGTAAATGTTTCCTTGACAATGTCATATAATTTTTCCTCTGAGCAGGAAGTATCCCAGCTATGCCAACACAAATGTGAGGTTCCAGGGCAGGAAGTAACTATTCAGAAAAATTAGCAGGAGACTATGCATCCATTTAAAAGAATCTTTGAAATAGGATTCCTTACAAATGTTAAAACACACAATCTTAAAGAGGAAAGGCTCAATTATTTAACTTACCTGCATTTAAAAAAATACGAAGTAATGAACAGTAATGTCATGGGATGCGGGCAGCATTGCCTTACACTTTTCTGCTTACAATTTACTGTGAACTAAAGCAGCAGAGCTTCAAAAAGAGAACTTTATGCCAGTGAAAGAACTTTCTACGGGTTTAATTCAGAGTTTATTGACTCAGAGGGCAGCTGTTTTGGTTACTTTAATGGGCTTTGGTTCACACCCTAACAATACAGACTAATCTGAGAGGTTCCCATTGGATTAATACAGAGTATTGAAGGCCACAAACACATTAGACTGGTCAAACTTTATGCCAGTTTTTTTTTTTTTTAAAAAGTTGTGAGAGTTCTCATGAGCCTAAGGAAAGGGAATGGCATAGATCATACAATCCTGTAGCAATTTTCCTCCAGAGTTCTTAAAATATACACTCCGCAGAAACTGATTTTTGCATCTTCAACCATTCTACAAACACTAAAAGACTTAGCTACTAAGGGAACAACAGTTCTGAGAACAATTTGCTGTTTAATCTGCAGCACACGGTCAAAATGGGGACTGGTATGTGGTTAGGGAGTGGTGTAAACCTGCAGCTGGAATACGCTCCCTGCGGAAGCTCACGTCTCTCTGCTGGTGCAGCGGATACACGGAGCATTACGGATACTGCCATCACCACCCAGCCTGGCATAGGAATGCCTGCCAGCATCTGAACCACAGTCTCGGCAGCCCCACCTGCCTTTCATGAATTCTACCCAGCAGAAGAGCTACTCTTCTGTAGCTCTGCAACACAGAAAGCTTCTCCCCTTAATTTCTGCTCGCAGCTCTCCCTTCCTTTAGCAGGGGAAAGTGAGGTTATTTTCTCGGCTTCGGCACCTCCCACAGGATTTCACCCTTAATTAGTCCTGAGCAAGTGAAACACAATATGCAACCAAGTGTTCTTTCATGACTATTTCACAAAGTGAATTCCTTCATGAAGATTTCAGCATGTTACTTTCTTTCAACAGGCTGCACACTAAAATAATTTCCCCCAGTCAAAAAGGAACACGGCTTTCAAATATGCTTTGAAATTCCACACACTTTGATATACATACCAAGTACTTTTAGCATTTGCAGAATCTTTTAATTGCCTTCTTAACACGACAGAGGATTTCACTAATTCAGAAAAAAAAAGCGCTGTGCTTTTAAAAGTTACACTTCCAATCTCTAGAACAAGGTTAATGTAATTTTTCTTTTCTAATGCTAAGATTCAAAGTACTCTGGATGGCATTAATGAGATCTGCGTAGATTATAATTATGCTACCTGTATTTCATGCTGCTTCAAGAAACGGAGCAATAAAAACAGCCACATTCATGCTGGGAGTATTTTTGATATGAAACAAGGTGAAAGGAGGATACACTTTCATAAGACAGAATTGACTTCATGCAGAAGTCTAAATGTCAGACAGACAACAATCCATAATCAGCACAATAGCAGTTGGAAGGTTAATGCAGCTCCGTATATGCCAGTTTGCCTCTTCCACTTCATTAAAAAGTTGGATGCCTACTCACCAGTTTCCTGGGGGAAAGATGTTCCTCCATAAGCAGCTCTCCATCATCTTTAATCAGCGGACTGGGATTTCGGTTGCCTCGCCAATTCAAATCAGTCACCTGGACTCCAGACGAGCCCGGATGAGAAACTCTGTCAGGATTCCACTTCAGGTCCATCTCAACATGCTTTGAACAAAAGGATAACAAGCTGTCTGATTTTTTTACCTGTATTTATTATTTTCTCTTTAGTAAAATCTATTTTGACTTCCCTTGCAAGACAGCAAATGCCTATGGAGATAGTTTTCTTTATTCATAAAAAAACGCAAAGCAATGCATCATGTAACATATATTCTTCCTTTTCTTCATCCTCAAGAGCCATTAGAGTCCCACACCTCATTCAGCTTTGAGTGTAGGCTTTTACAGCAAACCATTGTTTGCAGTTATACAAAAAGCCAGGCATGCCTATAGCTCTGTACAAGGATGTTAGATGAGAACAAACAACTCAGAACACTAGCTCTTTCCAGTCTCCTCACTATTCCACTCACCCTTCTCCAGTGGCAATGAATTTCCAATCCACGTGGGCCTCCTACCTACCCATTCACTCCTGAGAAACATGAACAGCACTCAGCAAAACTTTACTGGACTCAGCAAGTGCCTGTACCTGCTGCAGGCAGCATGGACAGAAGTTGTCTGTATTTGCTGCCCTAAATTAAACATACCTGCACTGTCACTGACTCTAGGTCGGGCAGGCTATGGCTATTGATTTCTCATTTTGAAGACAGTCTTGGAGAAAATAAATGTAAAATGCAATTTAAACAAAACTGTGTATGCTTCAAGTGAGGAGTGAAATCCAAAGTTGGAAGAAGAAGCACTTCAAATGTGTTCATTCTTCAATTCCCAAAGCTATTACTTTCACAGAAATATTAACAATTAACTCTGAAATATGAGAGTAAGCACATGTATACACTTGTTAGAAGCAAAAAGCAATTGGCTGTTCCCAAACAGTATAAGCACTACTATGATTTATACAGCTATTTACTGTTACTTGGCAGCAAGGAAGTATCACAGCTGGAAACACTGCTGTAACAACAAAAGGCTAGACTAGAGAAAAGCTGTCTTGCTCTGCTAAAGGGACACCTGCAGTTTTGTTCTGTTCTCCACTGTGAAGCAATACTTAGTCTTAGCACTGGAAAAGTAATTAAATGATCAAGCTACTCATAACTGGCTGACAAAGCTTCAGTGGTGGCCAAGACCTGAGAATTACCACTTTCCTTTCCCCTCATACTAATAAACAGTTAAACACAGGAGTAATTTCTGTTAGGACAACTAGAAGAAGTTCTCACTGCTCAGCTAGTCACCTCTGCTTGAGAGGACTGTCTTCTTAGTAGGTGAGAGAGGTTTAGACTGAAGAGACTTCTTGCTCTGACTACTCATGTCCAGTCAAAATTCTTCACTTGCACAAGAAAAAGAAATTCAAAGAACTCAGTACTGTCAGCAAAAACAGCAGCCCTTACTAAAAAAAAAACCAGCAACAAAAAATTAACGATCCACCAAATCTCTCTGCAGAACCTCCTACCATTAGGAAGGGAGGAACCAAACCCTCAGATCCTAAGTGCTCCTTTCATACATTCACCAGGGGAGAGGAAGGCCATAGAAAGCAAAAACTGTATTTTCAGATCACTGCACATACCTGGCAAGCACTCCTACAGGAGAAGCCGACTTCTCAAATGTGCTACATCTAAGCCACAGCAATATTCAATGCTTTAAAAACATATCCAAGAACAAGTTCTTCAGAGACACATAACTCCTTTCAATCCTTCTCACCAGCTTATAAAATAACCACCATAAGTGAATTGAGAGGTGATATTTGCAGCTTCTAGAACCTCAGCATGCCTACAGTAGTATAAATCAACTTCTATATTTTCGTACTTCCGCCCACTAGGAGGGACCTCAAAAACACTATGTGTCTTATATTTTGGAAGAAAAGTTACAACCCATAAATTTCTATTACCTGTTTCTTTTTCCAAAGAATTCTAGAATTTCTCAGATTTTTCTCCTCTGCTTTCTTTAGAGCACGTCAGTATGATTCAGTCAGTAAGAGTTGCAACAGTCATCAGTTGTTCGAGGAAATTAAAGAATCTTCTGTGACAGGAAGGTCTTCTGGTGTTGTCCTTATTTTCCTAAGAGGGAATTATTTTGGTCAATAACTGACTTTGAGTAGAATATCTATCGTATAAATTCTGGAATACTTTGCCAATTGCACAAGATTTGTGTTGGATCATGTGCAAGTACTGGTGGTTCTTTCTAATTCAAGTGAGGATTGTTATTATCCAGAGATAATCCTGTATGTTACCAAAGCCAAGTGCAGCAATAGTCAGAGAGCACTAATGTAATGTGTGAGTGTAAAACATAATGAGATAATCGCAGGATTATGCAGATTTGGGCCACAAAGAGTTAACACACTTGCATAAAACAAATTATTGTCCTCCCTCTGTTGGTCCATCACTATTATGTTTCAGAATGTCCTCAAACCTTTGAAACGTTGATACAGCACTTACTTTAGGCTTGACAGGGAGATCAATTTAGGGCTTAATATCCAAAGTAACACTTTGTTTTATACTTCCTGCTATTGATCTGCTCTTGTAATTATTGTAACAGTAGATTAGTGAGGAGAAAGTATTTTCATTACAAATTGCCTGGGATCAAGTTGAATTATTGTCAGCCATTTTTAAATGCTTCCATCACTTCAAAACTTTCTCCAGAGAAGAAATAATCTTCTCCTGAACATGGATCAAAATATCATCCTCAAAATGAGGAATACAGAAAAGTTAAGAGTGCAGGAATCCTAGTGGTGAGGTGCCAATCCTACATAAAATCCGTAAGCCTCTGAAATCTCCAGCACTGTGCAGAAGCGAGAAGAGGGCCTGGCACAACACTTGTCCTCCTACAGATACAGGGGACATACCGCTCATTTTCATCAGATCCACCTGACTTTCTGAGACAGGTAAAACCATTCCAGTAAAGCCACCTCACCCACTCACTTAAAATGCTAAAAACCAAATGAGAGACCCGTGGCTCTGTCAAATGCACGGGACAAGCAACCACTGACCCTAACTAGTGTTTGCCTCAGTGGGACAATTTTCAGGGACTGGAAAGATTTTGTTGTCATTAAAGGGGTCTGAGAAGTCACGAACCTGAAGATTTCCTCCACGGAGAAGATGGTTGCATTGGATAAATATTGGATGTATGAGCTGAATGGAATGACCATTCCTGCAAGACTCTGTGGGACCAACAAGGGTGGAAGCTAACTGCACGTAGTACAAACCTTCAACGAATGCAGTGGGACAGCAAAGCAATACCAGTAAGTAGGTGAGTGTCAGGGAAAGGGAAAATAGACAAAAAATAAAGGAGTTTTGTCCTGCATGTGAACACTGAGAAGAGTAAAATAATGAAAGAAATCAAAGAATTTGTTTTTGCAGGATTTGCATCAAAGGTACTAACTTGGCAGACTATTACACATGTGGATAACTAGAAGCAGATAATAATTGAGTGCAGGAGAAATTAATTAACAGAGCAGTAACATGGAAGATGTTGAATTCCACAAACTGTTAACCTGACAACTTTCTCCACTGCTGCCACTCCCCTTACCAAAGTGAGTGTGCATGATTATGGTAAGCTATTCAAATCTCAGACATGTTGTGAAAGTCTATTAAAAACTGCAGGACATTTTCAACATATATAAATACCACTAATAAAGATAATTATTAAAATTTAATGATCCTTGGAACCACATTTTATTTGAAATCCCCGCAGAATACTGTAATTTGCTAGAATAAAATTGGCAGAGAAGAGTTACTTGATGTTCTTAGAATGTGACACTGGTAAAACTCCAAGATTTTACTTTCGTGCTACAAGATTTATTGAAGAGTCAATGGTAGGATTGTGTACTCTTCATTAAATATATATTAATACACATTTCAAATCCAGCAATTGCCAGAACTGTCTGACTCAATATTATGACTTCTTAAGAGTGGGAAAGACCTCTGAATTGTGTGACAAGGCAGGTTTAAAAACAAACAAAATATCAAACAATAGTAATCAATCCAGATTTAGTCTAAGAAAGGCATATACCTTTATATATTAACATCCCATAAAAAAAGGAATCTCTACTCCCTTAGGCCAGCTTCTCAGCCAGCATCCTCTCCTGCTCTGTCGCTACTCATGCCTTCACGGGACAGGGAGGGTACCATTTCAGGGGGGGTTCTCCAATCTCTAGACCCTTATCTGTATGTCACCAGCCTAAAAATTCTCTAGGAAAAAACATCTGCGAATGACTGTGCTATGTATCCCTTCACGACAGGAAGCTTGCACTACAGATTTCCATTTCTCTTGTCTTGCATAATATCTTTTTTATCTTTTTAATTCAGAATCACACATTTCAGCAGTGCCCATACTGTTACCACTGACACAGAAGGAAAACAAAGAATTCTGTGTTTACTAAGGATTTGACAAAAGGTTTGGTTTATAAGTCCCAAGGGAACTATGAGTGCCCTTTTAACTGTAATTTTGTGCAAGTGCACTGCAGATAACCTCTTCTGGAAAATAACTGTTTGAGCAGCTGGAATTTACTATGATGTCATCAGGAAACTACTGTTACAATAATCCACCCATAATGGCAAAAACAGTTCCTGCAACATTTACGTAATATGAAGCATCCCACAACACATCAGTCTATTTTAGCAGGTGCGACTTCCAAAAAGCTGGAAAATAAAACATCTGACCTGTTATTAACATGACTTTTTTTTCTGTGCACGACTGGACAGTCTGATTCTAATCTTCTCTTTTTGTTAAGCAGAAGGAGGTAACAACTACTTCAGTAATGCTACTTTAATATCATGGGATCATGTAAACACTATAAAGAACATTCATAAATATTCCACTTGTATGCCCCACTAAAGAAAAAAAGCTTTTAAGAGAATGCTGAAATATCAAGATATCAATGTCCAATTTAATATAAATAAAAATTCACTGAAATTAAAGACACCAAATGACTCAAATGATTACAATGATAGTTTTGTGTAAGTCTTCAGTCAATTCAAAGCCTTGGTTCAAGCACCCAAATTTACAGATAAAGCAAGTGTACCGATTTGTCTCATTTGTTTACCTTCCTTATTTGTGGTTTTACAAGCTGTGAGAGCTCATGACAGTCCTTTGCTATTGCATGTAAATCCTGCTCTACAATTACCATGACTGTGGTAGGTAAGCCTCGGGACTTCTGTCGACCAGAGTCCTCAGGGTAAGTTCTTGAGAGCTTCGTGGACTTTGCATTACCCCCATACACAGAGTTGAGTTCAAACTGTGCTGTCACCCAAAGCAGCAGTGATGCCAGAGAAAAAAATGCATGCTACAAACCCAGACTAGGTTTGAGCCAACCCTGTTGAGATAAAAGATGCCTAACATTCTTTAAAAACATCGTAGTAATAAACAAAAAGGCAATGCACTTCAATGTCACCTGTTTCTCCTTTATAAACCTACAAATTGCATGTATTAAATTGTATAATTACAATTGCAAGTATAATACTTTCCCAGATCCTGCTGAAAAGGTTGTAAGGTGATGAGAAATGTTTTATCATATGTGCTGGAAATGCCTCTATATTAAATCATTCTGGAGCTAGCTCATCAAATTGTTAAGGAAACTTTCCTGTCTGATCATCCAGGAGCCATTCTGTCAGTCACATTCCCACCATCCCAGACTTTCACTGCTGGGAAGCTCCTTCACAGGGGTGGCTCCAGTGACCCGATGGGTGCCCCACTTGACTCCCTGCACATCCCACACTCAACAGTCAGACAAGGTTTCCTTACCAGCTCGACCCTGGGTTTCCCACAGCAGAATCTCAGATGTCTGGTTACTTTGAGTAATTTAATTGTGGAGCAGCAAGACAAAACCAGCTCGAGCTGGTGCCTCTAGGGAACGACCCCCAATGAAGGAATCCCTGGCATTTTGTACCCTTACAGTCTGTGCATCCGACCTGTTCCTCACATGCTCTTCACGTCCCTTACACGTGCCTCTTGATCCAATGGTGATATTCGATCTGGAGTCTTCTTGCTTATTTGGAATCTACAGTCTCTGGGTGACCAGCCACCCCCCCAGCCAGTGCCACAGGCCCCTGTGCGCTTTGTCATGCAAAGGGTCAGTGCCAGATCACAACTGTGGCCCAGGTCTCACAGCATCTACCCATACCCAGGGCACAACCCGCATCTCTCACTGCAGGTGCACACCCAGCTCCTGGCACTAAATGTATTCCTCAATAATATATCCTTGTAGCAGAATAAACAGCAGATCACTCTCTATTATATTTTCTATTACATGTCAAAGAAAAAATAAACCGAATTCCAATCAACTGATTTTGGTTTTTAGAGTCCTGTGGTGGGAGGGGGTCAGTGGCAATTTCTGTCCAGTTACAAACGTCCATTGATTCTCTCTGCAGTGCAAGTCTCCATACAGTGGCTGTGGATGAGGATGGATTATCTAAATCCTTCGCTGAAGCTGCAAGATGCTACAGATTGAGGGGGGGGGTTCCATATATACGTGAATTTCCTGCTGCAAGAACATGTCTCAAGATGCTCTTCGGCTGTCTGTTCCCACTCCTCGACACAGTCAGGCCAAGAAAAGCAAAGCAGGTAGCACGATGTGGGGGTAGCTGGAAAACAACAGGGGTTGCAGACACTAGGCATGTTACTAGACATACACGAAGCAATGTTTTGCAGAATTAGTATCTTTTCAAGATCAACAAATATATTCTAACCCATGGACTCAGGAGCAAGTGACAATCCAAAGTTGCAAAGAAGAACAACTCTATGGTTTTGGTCTTCAAAGCATTTTGAAATATCCACGGTTTAGAAGCATTTCCAGATTCCAGCCAAGAAAAGGACAGTAAAAAGGGACCATTTTTCTGGCTACTGTTGCATAGTATTTATGAGCCTTTTGAAAAACAAACTTCTGTGAAGGATGAAATGCTTCATATATGGCATTTCTGAGTTTCAACATGCTCTGGTTGTCCTCAAACAATTTTCAGTCCATTTTGTTTGGTAATTAAGCTAATTGAAGCAAGAGATTACAAGGCCTGCAAAGCCATTTGAAGAGCAGCTGTGATGTTTCTGATTTCCCATGTGTTGCTCACATGGGACAGATTTTAAAAAAAGAGATAGATTTTAGCTGAACTTGTAGAAAAATACTAAACAGTGGAAGATGCTGCAGGAGCTTATTTAGTAACAGACATTCCCAAAATTTTAGCAAGAGCAGAAAACTCACAGGGAAAAGGACCTTGCAAAATCAATTTAGGCTACTGATGAAGATGCATTATAACTGTCCTGCTGGGTCAAGACAGATCTCCAACAAACTACTGTAGTCAGAAATAAATCCTTTAAAAACAGCATCAGAAGTAGGGGTAGCCCAAAGTGATCTTTCCCCTGGCATACTGCTGTAATTTCTGGCAATCAGCTGCTCAGTATCTTCGCAACCCCAAAGGTGTTGTGTTCAACGGCTGGGGAGGGTATACAGGGAAGCAATTATTTATCATGTATTGAGATGTGACAAGTAGTCATCCAATGACTAAAGATGACATAGACATTTTATCAGGAAGCAGGTTTCAAAAAAGAGAAAGTGCATTTTTGCACTGTATTTATTTAAATTGTGGAAGACACCGGCATAGGTTATTGTGGAGGCTAAAATTAGAAATTAGGTCGAAAGCAGTTAGCATTATTGAGGATACATCCCACTGTCCATGCCATTCAATAAATTATAGCTTTCTTTCACATCATCTCATTTTTCATCTCCTCTTCTATCTGAAGTATTTCATGGAATTAATTTCATTTACCCTCCAAGATGATCACTACTGCACACAAGTTTAAAGATGTGGCCACAGAGACAGTCCATGAATTTCCACTGTTTTCAATTCCTATTCTCAGAAGTTTTAACAATGTCTGTGTGACCAGCTGCAAGATGGTATTTTCAGAGAACAATCACAACAGCTGAATGCTCTTTCCGAAGTAACAATAATTTACTTAAAGCCCTTCATTCTATGTATGTTTCTTTTTTTCATGTTCATCACTTTGAACTTGGGTGGATACTCTGTTAAAATAAAGTAAAACCACACCCAACCACTACATCTGCTAATAACATTAAAAAAAAGAAAACCAAAGTAGTTTTAGAACTCCATTCTAAAAATTAAAACTTAAGATGAAAAAAATGTAAAATAAACAGCCAGGGGTTTTTTTTATACTTCAAATACTGCTTCCTGATGTTAGAAGCTACAGTCAAAGGAATGCATGCTTTCTGAAATTTTTTTGAAAAATATCAGATAATGCTTCTTTGAACTGGCCAGGGTCCACAATCTTTTCCTTTTAATACAGATACATTAGTATTTATTACTAAGTGGTAAATCTGGTCTTCTGATTTGTATTATAGCAAGTACTTGTGGCCCTACTAATACAAGTTTTGTTCCAATCCTGTTTCAAGCCCACAAGCGAATCTACAGAAGGTATAAAAACACTAACCATTTTACCAGCAAATTAAAATTATGCAGATGTACCTAAATAATTAATTTCTGTGAAAAGCTCATGAATTTTCTGATTTAAAAAATAACCTCTCTGTAATTCTTCATAAGTAAATATTAAGCCATTCCCATTAGTGACAAATGTAGCAATCCCAAATTTATGGCATATTACATAATGTTACTATTTTGCAGCACTAACTTTTATACTTCAAACTTTGAGAATAAATGTGATTTCTTTAACTGTTTCCCCTAAGGAACTTCAGTTAGAAAAGCATATGCATCATCATAATCATACATAGTAATATCACTCCAGTCCAGTGCTGAACTTGCATCTGGTCTCACACAGAATCTAAATCCTGCTTTTATAGAGGATCAGGTCCCTTGAACTGTGTAAGGACAGGCTGATGGCAGCCCAGGCCATGGGCAGAGCCTGTTCTCTCTTTTACTGACAGTATCGTACAACCAACAAATTGAGCTGCCCATAGGTGGATGTATCCATATATCTGGGTCAGACCCAGAGAACCCTTGTAATTCTCAGTGTTAAAATCAAGAGAAAGAACACAAAGACCAGAAAAAAACTCACCGCCACCCTCCCAACAAAAGCTATTAATGACAGCAACTCTGAGATCTGACATGCCTGAACGCTGCATTTTTAATCCAAGTTCTTTTAGGCAAACTCAAACCACACAAAATAAAATGAAGCAAAGTAATAAAATTAAATGGGAGAGTAATTAAAAAAAAAAGTTCTGAAACATTTTCAGTAATTTGCACATTTGAAATTATTTTACCTTTTCTTCCAGTACCACTGGTGTTCTGCATCATTTCCCATCCCCCTCCTATAGACATATTAGTTTAGTTGACCCAGCCGTTCATCTCCGTTTATCTTGAATTACAGGTGCTCATAGTGAAATTCGTTATTTAATTGCTCCATGTCCTGCTAAAAGAACAGTAAGAATACAATCTTCAAGAGAACAAAACCAAAACAAACCCAAGAAATTCTGAGCACTTCATAATTAAACAAAAAGTACTTTATCCACTCAGAAGTCCACACTCAAAAGGGCTTAATAATATAACAGGACATGAAGCAGTAGAGCCTAGAAGAGCTTAATTAAAGTATAACTGAATACAGTTCCCAAGCAGACCATGAAAAGGTGAGGGATTTGATATGGAAGAATCTACATATTTGAAGAAGAAAAAAAAAGTTATTTACTGAACAAAAAGAACAGTCATTTCCTAAGTGGTAGAAGTAAGTTGAATGTGTATTAGAGAAAACATTGCCATTGGGGCAGCATGCCATAAAAGGTTCAAGTTGACATTTAATACATTTAATATATTTCAAAGACAGAAAACTTTGCCTTGTAAAAGCAGTCCAAAAGCAAAATAATAGGCAAGCAGGAAAATCAGTATCAGGAATCAACAACTATAGAAGACAAGTGCAGAGGCAGGATAGCACAGGCCTCACATACAGGCCAACAGGAGAGCTGAAGATATCAAATTAACTAATTACTGTCTGCTAAAAACTATGAGCAGGTAATGTGAGTCTCTTGCTGACAGCAGGTACATCCCCAAACCATCCTCCATACCACAGAGGGCTGGACAAGGACCACACCCGAGCCCTTTCTGCAAGAAGTTAAATAAAGCTTAAAGTCCATAAGCTCGGCACTGTAAAGTCTCTTCAGCCCTTCACGAGAAACTGACGAGGCAGCACGAAGGAGCCACATTCTTTCAGCACACAATACCTGTGGATACCCTCTACAACTTGCACCTGCTGCCCAGGACTATTTATTTATCAACTTTTTTCTCCTCCGAGCTACACCAAAACATAAAATTTAAACACACTGTTAAACCAGATTTATTGCCAACACTGACATAAACAGAGACTTTCAGTCTCAGACCTCAGGTGCTTTCCACCCGTGCATAGGCTGGATTGCTACAGGGATGCACATGCTGTGGTGGGGTCTTTAAACCCTGGGACGCCTTGGAGGTGTCCCACACCAGCCAGCAGGTCCCACACTGATCACAGTGGTCGCCACAACGGCCTATACTAACGTCCCTAAAACCCAGGTGCACAAGCTCCGGGTAAGGAGGGTAAACCAGACTCCACGTTAATCCCGTCCCCACGCCCACCACACACCCCCAGACACCTCCGGGACCCCGCTGCTCCCTCCGTCCCACGGGCGAGAAGCTCGACCCCTGCGCACGGGCCTGCCTGCTGCTGGCGGGGCCGGGCCGGCTCCTACCTGCGGGCTGGGCCGCGGGGAGAACGGGGCAGAGCCGCAGGGAGACAACGGGAGCGGCCGCCCGTCGCCCGGCAACGCCCGCGGCCCCGGCCCCTGGACCGGCCCCCGGCTCCGCCCAACCATCGCCCCATCGCCGCCCGCCCCGCCCGCGCCCGGGCGAGGAGCAGGAGTGGAGTCCGCAGTCCTTCCGAGGCACGAACGCTTCCCGGCTGGGAATAGCAGAGCACGGTGCTTGCAGAGGGAAGAGTGGGCACGCAAACGGCGGGAGCGAATTGGGCAGAAAAGGGCTGGGCGCGGCATCGAGGACAGGAACGGGACGGGAAATGCAGCAGGACCTTGTATGGGATTTGAGTGGCAGGTGATCTCACGGCTGAAGGAGTCAGTGTGACGGTTGGAGGGGGTTGGAGACATTTCTGTTCCCAACAACAGCTGAAACCTTCTTTGTTGTCCAGTGAAGAACGAATGACACCATCATGCACAAATACAATTCCACATGCTTTCAGTGTGTTGAGGACTGAAAAATACAACTTGTGTGTAACAAGGCTGCTTTCACCAAATTATTTTGCATTTAAAAAAACCCTAAGGAACAAAAAGATTAAAAGATTACATTTCCAGAGCAGAGTTGTCAGAAGATTAGATACTTAAGAATTAAGTTTATCGTAATCTGCATCCAACGGATGTGGTTCATCTTTTATTGGTGATGTGATCAAACATCTGTCAGTGGAGGAGTGCAACTCCAGTGCAGCTCCATGAGCAGCAATGTGCTGTTCTTTCACCATTCACCATCTCCTGATTGGAGGCTGCCACAGCATCACCATATTCCTTTTTCACCATTCAACCCCAATGTGAATTGAATCATAGAATGGCCTGGGTTGAAGACACCTTAAAGATCATCTAGTTCCAACACCTTTGCCGTGGGGAGGGACATCTTCTTCTAGACCAATTTGCTCAATGCCCCATCCAATCTGCCTTTGAAAAAAGGGTACTTACTAATTTCTTGGGGAGATTTTCTGAGACATCAGAAATTCAGAGTTCAAGGTTAACTTCCTGTGGTTTAATGAGTTACCATGCACATGCAGAGCCATCTGAACCGACCACATTAATAGCCTTTCCACTCTCTAAACCAAACATGTTTGCTTTCCCTTAATATAATTTATTTTAAAAAGCAAGGGACTAAAGCACAATGCAGTCAGTTTTCACAGCTCCACTGAGAGGCAGTAATTCATTAAAACAGGTTAATTCAATCATTGAGACTCATCTGTCCATAAATTAAATTTGCCTGTTTGAACACAGGCATTACCTGATCTTTTAGACTCATCACAATATATTTATTTAGAACATTGTTCTTACCGTTCTCACTTGTACTTAGGAGAAATCCACATTTCCACATTTAGATATAGGATTCATAAATCAGGCACCTAGGAAAATGCGGCTATACGGTCAGTGGTCCCACATCAAAAGCCTGCTTTTTCAGGGGCTTACGTTCAGGATGGTACCCAGGATTTTCTGGGAAGCAGCCCTTAGCAGAGTTTCTCTTGAGGAGGTAGCTGCTCTGGAGGGAACACACAGAGTCCTGCCTGCCATTTAGAAGAGGCTGGGGTTTTCATACCCTACTTGCATGCACTCACCCCTCACACCTCCGGTATATACTGTACCTTGGTGAGGATGTTGGAGAGCAGCAGCTGCTGGTGGATTGCATCAGCATTTCCTCTGCAACAACATTAAATTTACTCTAGCATTTGGAAAACATTTAGACCATAGTTCAGGAAATGTGTTGACTCCCCTCTTGCAGGGTCCGACGGTCTATTAACATCAGAGAAAAACATGAGGGGCCTGATTTTCCAAGGTGATGAATGCACTCAGCTCCACCTGGTGTCATTGCAATCCAGCTGCCCATCTTCACAGGAAGGAAGGCAATGGGCCTTGATGTGCTCCAGGAAGGTAGTGTGATTCAGTGAAAACAATACTAAATCAAGCATCTGTCCCTTGAATTTTATTCCCAAGTATGCCATTTATTTTCTAGGTAACTAGCTCAAGTCACCTTGACTTTCTCAACACACTGCTTTTTGGGATACACTTCCCAAAGATTATCTACAGAGTACATATATTGTGTATGCGCACATCTGCATGGTAGTTCTCTTCTTTTCCTTGCTTTGCAGGAAATAATCTTGTTATGGCCAACGCCGCCTGAACTACTTGAAACCAATCAAAGAAGAAATGCATCTTGCCATCACTGAGCAAGAGAAAAATGTGGCACAATTTCAAGGTAGATACAGAAGCTTTATGTCTGTCCTGTTCAGAGTTACTGTAATTGTGCTGGCACCATTCCCAGAGCTGAGCTAAGGTCAGTGAGAAACCTGTAAATTAATTACTGTGGAGCTGATGTGATCTCTATCCAGGAATCACACTGTACATTCATGAAGCTTTACAGGAAAAAGTTATGTTTCGGTTTTGCCAAGAAATGGCAAAAATCTTTAAAATCTTAATATTGACAATTATCATACTCTGAACCTATTTGGAGATGTTGGACCCAGTTCTGATTTCACTATCATAGGAACTCCATAAAATTGGTTTGTCTGGATTAATTATACCAGTGCTACCCAAATGAACAAGAATTGGGTAAAGCCTTCTCTGAAACCAAGCCTGGATGAGCACTCTTTCCTTTGGGTGGCTTATCTTACAAAGAAGGGATTTGTCCGTCCTCCTGGTTTTATCCAGTCACAGGTAACATCCAGTCAACCCAGTCTCTAATTAATATTACTGATTAATAGCTAATTGCTGTTGCTACTTGCATTATTAACATTTAGGAATCCCATTGTACTACAACCCAGAAACACAGAAGCACAAAGGACTTTCTGGTCAGAGGAAACAGTTTTCTGCTATTGCAGGTAACCATGTCAGAGTCATTTAGATATCTGTCGGTGTCTTCCTCCTTATTCTGAAGGACTGGTCCAAAGCCTCTCTCTGAAGATTACAGACCTTCTAATTTATAGGCTATTATTTATTGCCAAACTATACCTACTCATTCTCTTGCTAAGTTGTTTTTCACCTTAAAATAACTCTCTGATGTTTGCATTCCTGATATATTTATAGGGCTCATTGTCACCTCCTCTCAACACTTCTTTTGCAGAGTCATACAGACCAAGCTCAAAATTTCTTGTCATTAAAAAAGGCTCAATTTTTTTTTTTATATCCTGGGGTCACGTTATCGAGTTCATATCAAACTGATTGCTCATAATCATTGACTATTAAGATGGAGTTCCTCTCTTTCTTTGTCCTCCCTGGTTGTAAAGGCAAGTGGAATGGAAGTTCCTACTGTAGTAAAAGGTTTTATAAGTATGTGACCCTGCACCATGTAGCACTTCATTTTATTCAGTTCCTGTTACCCCATCCCCTTCTTCCCATCTTGCTTTGATGATAGCCCTTAATAATTAGCAAATGTTATTAGCACGCTTCTGTCTTTTTCAAATGGCATTAACAGAAATTGAGTATTGTCCATAAAAACCTCCACTACAAACTATCTTTCTGCCTGACAGTTGTCCTTGCAGCATGATCTCTCACCCCCATTAGCCAGCTCTGTAATCACCTTTTTGTCTTGTGAGAATCCCTTTTCCAGGACAACTACCAAATTCATAGAATCATAGAATAGTTTGAGTTGGAAGGGACCTTTCAAAGGTTATCTAGTTCAAGTAGATAATACAGAACAAGGATATTCAATCCCATTTTATATGACAAGATGAAAATCAAAACTAATTTAAGCGGAGAATTCATACTATGGCATTGCCACCCCCATCCAGAATGCATCTCTGCTGGAAAATTCTCCCATTTTCTTGTATTGCACAATAAGGAGAACACGACTACTTTGGTAATTCTTCTCTCAGTTAAGAACCAGCAACTAGCATAGCATTTTCAAAAAAAAAAATCAGCTCAGGTCAGCAGAAAGAGCTTTGAAGTCTCGACTGTGGCATTAACCTCATGATTTCATGTGAGTGAAGTCACTGTGTTCAGGAGATGATGTAAGAACAGTTTCGACCACAGCAGGTGTTTAGAACTTCATCCTTAGCAGCGATGAATGAGGCTGAGAGGGAATAACAACTGATCCAAAGATCCGGAGGATGACAGGAGTCTGCGAATTGAATTTATTTTGCTGTCACGGCACCTGGTATGGAAAGAAAGGGCAATGAGAGAATCCAGTTAAAAAAACCATCTTCTCTGACTCAATGAATCCGGCCATTTGTGTTTGCTCCTTTTCACAGGCTTATGTGAATTCATAAACTGCAATCAGAAAGGAAAGCTTCATCAGGCAACATATGGCATTTTGTACAAAGCTGTATCTTTTCAAGCTGAACTAGACCTGTAAAAACTTTTGCTAACAGTTTTATAGAGTATTTTAACTCATGCTGAAAGATGGGTGATCACAGTTTTACTTTGTCCTTGCTTCTATGAACAAGTAAAACAAACTGCCAATGACACCACAGTCGCACAGAAACCACGTGTGACATCTGGAGGTGACCATGCACTTCAGGGGTCCTGAGCCAGGTGCTGAATGACAGAACCTGTCTCCTCTCACTGTTGCATGCTCGCTCAAGGAAAATGAACACCTTCCTTGGCTTGGAAGATTTTTGGGGTACTAGAAGGAAAATGGAGTACAAAGCCAGCAAATGGCACCTTCTCATGGTGAAGGGTCTCTCAGAGAAAAGGTAAGCTTAAGACGGGCTTCAGTTGTGTTGGGGTATCTCATTAGCTTAAGCCCTAATTCAACTCTGCTGGGAGGGAAGAACTCTGATGGAATCCCACTTACTTTCAAGCAATAGCAGGTACAGATGACACACCAGAGAGCTCTTTCCTTCCTTTGTACTATTGCTTTAGAAAAGCAGGCTTTGGTTCAAGACCAAGTGGTTCTACTCAGAATTAGCTGCATTACTGTGCAGTCAAGATGATTGATTGGGATGAAAGACATAAGGCAGTAAAGGTGAGATAGGGCACTGTATTAATATTAGAGCCACTGAACCAGAATTTCCTAACTCCAGAAGGGCTTATTTCCCAATTCTGCCTTACCTTTAATGAGAAGTTGTAAATACATGAATAAATACATGAATGTAAGATTTTTCCCCTTCCATTTACAGGAAAAACGAAGCAAAAGCTTTCTTACCTGAAAAAAAATCTCTTTTCTGGAGAGCCAGAAAAGTATGCTTGCACTCCCTTGTTTTTATCATTCCTGACTCGAGATGATTCAATGGTAACTTGAAATGCCTGTGTATAAATTATTATTGTTTTGTGTCTCTGTTCAAGGCCCTCTATCCTTCTCAGTTTCTTTTGGGTCAAACTATTTCCTGGTTTTGGAAAGCTCAAGGATGCTATCTGCACACATCTGCTTTTCCAGGGTATGGTATCCTGTCCTACTGTATGGAACAGGTCCAAAGTTGCTCTACAGCTGTCAGATGGTAATTTTTACTAAAGAATTGGTAGGTACAAAACCTGACATTGTTACAACCATAGTACTACTACAGGGGTTTCATTCACTCTAGGGGCATCACAGTGCTTGGTGTGGCAGAAATCCTCTGTAGGAGAAGGTCTTGCTGAGAAGTCTTAAAGATGGCAGGATTAAAAGAAAAATATAAAAGGAAGAGCATTGGCTATGGGACTAGTGCCCCTGGGACACAGAAGATCTCTTGCTGATGCTATTTAAAATCCACATCTGGTCCACATTGTTGGTGGTCCTTGCATTTCTTCTGGGATGAATTCCATAGTCAATGATTGAGTTACAACTTTGTTTTCAACAACAAACTAAGAGGAGTTTTTCAGGAGCATCACTCGTTCTTTACATCACTTGTTGCATTGTAAAGGAACCTGTGGCCCCACTATGCTTTTTAGGTCTGTTTTTCCAACTATGCTTTTAAGTTCATCCAGCTGTTAAATTCATCTGGTTGTCTTTCAGACAGGGGAACCAGCAGCTTTCCAATGTGTACTTGCTTTCTGTGCCAATGCAAAGCCACGACAAAATGTTTCCAAATCAGAAAGGGATCTATTTATTTTCACTTCCCATCAGTGTAAGTGACAATATATCATGTGAAGCAGTAGAGAAATTGGGGCTTTAAAAAAAATTAATCAGGTCAAAGCACCAGTTTGCATGCTGTTACACCACTAGTTTGCATATACTTTGCACAGTTCAAAGCTTACTCTGAATGCAGCTCATGTACACCAAGGCTTTCAGCCATCACAGCAACAGCACCGCTGTGAGCCACGCTAAAGACAACAGCTCTGGCAAAAGTCCTTCACAAATCCCTGTCCAACAGGGGAGGAATAAGGTGGCTGGAGTGCAGTCTGCAGTAGTGGAGGGTGGAGATCAGCAGGTAGATAAGGGGTCAGGCTGTTCTGAAGACTGGAACAAATGCAGCAAACCCACTGCATCCCTGTGCACACCCATGTAATCCTAGGGCCACTATCAGTAGCCTAGAAGACATGGCTCTCTGTCCTAATATGCTAAGAGCCAAAGTGCTCCTTATGCCTTAAGTGTCTTACCCGCTCCCATCACTCCCAGGGGTGCTTCAGCTCCATGGTCTACTCGGTGATTTGTGCTTGCTTCTGGCTCAGCATCAGTGAACGAACTGAGAAAAGGTAAAAATGCTGCTATCTGCTCTGTCAAAGGAACCCTTGACCCTACACATCTGCTTCTGCTGCAGGCGGTGTGGAGTTGAGTTCAGCAAATAATATACAGGAATGAAAAGTGATGCAACACACCACCGTACTGTACTGGATTTTCCTTAGAGTGTAAGGGGCTCAGGTGCCTTTTCCATGCCTCTTCAGAAAGCCTTGGGATTCGTCTGCATTTGGGTCACTATCATAACTTCCGCTAGACTACTGGAAGGAATCCTATCCTCATAGAGAGGGAAGGCAGTGTCGCTCAAATGACAGGAGAGATCTGATTTCCTAATACTCTCTTTACAGCCCTGGCTCTGAATTTGCATAATGTCTGCTTAGAAAAAGTACCATGTACTTAAATTCCAGCAGCTAAGTTAGGTTAGTGATTAGAAGATATAGATTACTGGTACGCTTCTGTATGTTTTATGCATTGTCTAGAAGTTTCAGCTCCATTACCTAGCTCAGCATGCTGGCTGAGACCCAGACAGATGCTCAGGTAGTGTTTACAAGTATTGAAAACTATAAAACACATTCCAGTACACACAAATCTCACACCTACCTCAAATGCCTTGCTTGACAGTTTGTTTTCAAGGCTGGATCTGTCAGCAGCCCCACTGACTGGTGATGATACATGGCAGCGAACATGGCACGTTGTTTTCTACTAGGGACTCCAGCTGTGCTTGTAGGCCAGCCCTTTGGCCATGAAAACCCACACTGTACCACTGTGTGCTTGCACTTTTGGCTAAGCACTCCATCCTAGTATCCTCTTTCCTTGTAACATCTTAGAAGAGACCCTGGGGGAAAACCTTATAGTGGTTTAATAGAAACCCCTAGTGCCAGAGTTGCATGGTGTGCATTTGGCTGAGCAAATCCCTTCAGCAGAAGACAAAAATTCAGAACAGGAATCCTCCTCTGACCACAAACTACTGTTATCTGTAGCAGTCATGATGCTCCTGTAGTACTGTGACTCACCTTCATCCACTTCCTACAGTCTGAGCGAAGATCTTTCATTCCCAGACTCGCCCACCATTGTTTGCAACGGAAATGGATCTTTGACAATCTCTGTTACAGTTTGGATCTGAACTGTTGGAAAACATAAAGGTGGAAAAACCAGTGCTGGATTTGCACCTGGGCTTTTCTAATATGGTGGGTCACAGAGATCAATTCAAAAATATTGCTTCAGTGGAATGAGCAGAAGTTCATCCGTTGCACTGGCATCAAACTGACTCAACGCTGAGCAGTGTTTGGCTCCTGCTATTTTGTAGCAGAGGCCAATGTAGATGGTCATGTGTAAAATATTATCAAGCAGTGTGACAAAATGTGTGTGTCCCCCACAGCCACTCCTGACACACCACCACTGTTGGAACTTGTCTTCCTCGGATACACACAAGCCTCCTCTGTCCTGCACTGATCACTCCCTATGCCACGCTGTGGATGTACTAATACAGGGACATTCGTTAAAGACCATTCTCAGTAATCTTGTGTACCAAACACAGGTAGCTGTCTAAGTTATCAGTTGATTACTCCCTGCAGTAACTGATCAGGTTACAAGTTAAGCTGGTGTTAAAAATACATTTCCTTCTTATTCTCCTTAGAAGTCAGTGGAAACACGAGTGTCTAGCACTCAACTATATATTTACTGTTCTGTGGAAGGCAGATTTTCCAAGCGTAGTTCACAACTTCCTTTTCTAGAGGACTGAGCAGCAAGCAGCTGCCTACAGCTGTTTGTGTAGGTCACTTCTTTCTTCCTTGACATCCTTGCCTCACAACACGGGAGCAAGACACACAGCCCTTGGCAACCTGGAGAGTGAAATAGAGAGACTTGGGGGGGGGTGGGGGGGTGGGAAAATAAATAAATAAATGACCAAACCATGGGTGTGATCTCAAGCCTATTGAAGTTCAAGGAAGGGATTTCAAACCACATCCACCATCTGGCCTACAAAGAAGTGGCAAACTAACTCTAAGCTACTGGGCTTTCCAAAGCCTCTACAAAGACCATGCTTATAAAACAGTGTTGTGTTGACAACAATCATTGTGATAACTCCTGGTCAGTGACCATAAAAATAAAATTTGTTCCAGCAGCATGCTTGGCTGCAGCAAGAGTTCGGTGAAACTGTTGCCTGCTGCGTGCGATGAGTACAGGATCTCGAAACACAGAGTGAAAAACCCTGTTTGTTCCACAGTCAACATCCCAGCAAGGGCAGTTCCCACACCGCTACCATACCAGATTTGCCCTCTGGCTGGCACGCTTTTTTTCCAGAAGAATATCACAGTTGTTGATTTCAGAAGCCGTACTGTGATATAACAGCACCTATCGAAGGGCCGAGCTGAGGTCTGCGTGTTTGTGCTGAGTCACGTACCTTCTTGTTTGTGATCGCACGCTTGAATTGCTTCCTCATTGTTTATGCAGCAGCTATCTAGGAAATATGTTCAGGCAGTATCCTGGCACTCTAAGCACAACTTCCTGATATGCCCACTTTTAACTAAGATGTTAGACAAACAACTGCTGAGGAACACAGGTCCCTGTGACCACCCTACCCTGCTGATAAGTCTGGAAGCCTTCCTACTGCATGGCATGGTGCACGGCCAACTCCCAGATACATGGGAACCAGGGCTGATTCTACTGAAGGCACACTCCCCATCAATTCAATGGACAGGACCAGGGAGCAGAAGGGATAGCAGACTTGGGGACTCTGATAGCTGATCGAGATAGCCAGATACTAGGGCTAATGACAAAGCTCTGTCTGGATGGAGAGAGAAAGGAGAGAACATAAATTAAAAGCAGGAATTAGACTGAGGAATATTTCAACCATGGTCCCTGAAATGCCACAGGCAGGGAAAGATCTTAGAGTAGGAAATGTCTCCATCTTGGACACAGCAATACCAGAATACCTTTCATCCAGGAAATTCGTAACACTGTTTATGAAGGAACTTTATATCATCTCTGCTGCAGTATAAATCTGCTTAAGCCTGACATTTTAAAATACCTCTGCTACGTGGAGATGGGCAGGTGACTCAGCACAAACACGCAGACCTCAGCTCGGCCCTTCGATAGGCGCTGTTATATCACAGTATGGCTTCTGAAATCAACAACTATGATATGCTTCTGGAAAAAAGCATGCCAGCCAGAGGGCAAATCCGCCTGCATAGTCACTGCACCTGGCATTACAGCTTATGTTACCATCCAGACTACCTATAGGTACCAACCATCTACAAATGGAGCAGCCCAAGGGTCTGGAACATCCCTGAGGAGCTGTGGGCTCAGGATGGGACATGCTGCGTGCTGCTGTACCAAAGCCAGCTGAATAACATCTCAGAACAGGGTGCAATTTTTGTGTCAACAATGGGATCATTAATATGAGCGTCTGCAGGCTTCAGATCAAATCCCTTTTATGGAACAATGCATAGGGAGTAAGGAGGTATTTTTTGTTGAGCCTAAAGCTGAGCTCCCCTGCTCTGGACTGCAGCAAACAGACAGGGGTAAGTGCGTGCAGACAGAAAGGTCTTTGCTCTCTAAGCCTGCCTGGCTCCTTGCCCAAGCTTCAAATGCAGCCTGTGAGGGTTTGACTCGAGACAATTTGATGGATACTGTGTGGGTGCTGGAGGCAAGAGAAGCCAAGAAAATGAAATATCTGTCTGTCAGTTGCTCTATTTCCTCAGATATTTAATGCAAACCCTTCACTTCTGGAAATAAACTCTGCATGCTGCTATAGATAGGGTGTGGATTTTAAGTGTGATACTGAGAAAAGGCGCAATACATAAACCAAAACTGAAGAGTTTTTCATCTACAGATCTCATTCCATTCCTTACATGTGGTAATAACATCCATGTGATAAATTAACTTTTTTCTGCAAACAGATATGTGCATAGTAATCCCCATTAATCCCATTCTTTGACCTCCTCTGCAATATGCCTGAGTCTTTACTACTTGCACTGCTTTTACCTTTACCAAGTGCCTTAAGCCCTCTGAATTTTGATCATCGATTGCCAACAACTGCAGTGATTAAGCTAAAGCCTGAACTATCCCCATTACCAAAAGCTCACCACTCACATTTTCTGCAAATCAGATTTCAACAGCATTCCTCTCCTATTCCCCCTTGTCTGGCTCTGACTGAAAAAAATATGCAGGACCATTTCCCAGGGTTAATTTTTAATCGTGTCCTCACTACTGCAGCGAATGAAGTCATTTATTATCCAGCAGGCAGCATACTAACATACTAGGCAATAACAAATGCTAAAGGAGGTGACTCAGGCATAAGCAATCAGGTGGAGCTTTATATTCCCACCTGCCGGATGGCTCAGCACAAAGAGCCGAGCGCAGCGTTTTAGTTTACCCTACACTTGGGTCTCCATCCAGGGGACACCTGGACTCAAGCCACATGGCCAGTGAGGTTTAGTGTAAAGTATATACATAAACAGAGGCTGTGCAGCCAGCCCTCCCTCTGCCTGGGCACCCTTTTCCTCTAACGAAGGAGGTTAGTATTCCTCCTAGGTGGTCATCCCTGCTGCAGGAATGTGTCAGCCCAGACAGTTTGGCCCTAAATAATGTTTTGTGATCTCAGGCAGACTGAAGCACAGCCTACCCACCTGTAAAACGGGTTTAATGGTACTTAGCTTTTTTCTAGAAAAGCTGGGAGGATTACTTCATGTCTGAGATCTCTAGATGAGAACTGCTTAGTGGCAGAGAGTTTTTTAAAATAACAGCTCAAAATTAGGTCCAGAACAGGCCGGCAGCACTGTGAGCAAGTAGAAATGACTACAGAAGCTGCACTGTTCTCATTACCCAAGAGCCTCAGAAAGGCTGGGATGCAGATGATTCACAAACCAGAAAGTGCTTTCAAATTACTTATTAAGTAGGATTCATGTTGCTTTTACTGCTCTGGGACGCACAAGATTGGGCTGCAGAACCTCTTTTGCCATCTCTTTAGAGTGAAATGTGATGGTAATGTAGAGTTCACTCACCCATGTATCTATCACAGTTGTATTTTTGCTTCCCAGAGTAGCCCAAAGGCCACTGAAGAAGTACATAAATCTTTGCTGTATATGCAGTAAGCTTTGGATCAGACCTTGGTAAGCCAACAAGAACATGTGGCTAAACATGCTATAACAAGTTCACCGGCATGTGCTGGTCTCTGCAGGAGTGCTGGTCTAAGTGTGCTCCTGAAAACCAGGAAGATCTTGACTAAGGAGGCAGTAGCTTCTTGCTTAGTCCTTACTGGAGCACACCAGTGCCGCTTAAATGGGGGAAGAGAGCAGCTCTGAACCCATTCCCTCCCCAGTGCACTATCCCAGAGAAGCTAGAGAGAGGGTATTGCTTTACTCTTAATTCACTTTGTGATCACGTAAGTCCTCCAAATCCCACTGCCAGTAAGCTCCAATGATTAAACAGTTTACTGAAGGGAAACTATAGCTAACACCTTCTATCCCTATCAAAGCGCATTGCTAATGAGGACTGGGAAATTGCTCAGTGCTAATACAACATCTGTAGATTAACATAAGCTTACTCATGTTTTTACAGTCAATGGCTGAAATTCCATCAATCACTTGGATTCATGTAACATTTAGGATCAGTGTTTTGGTACATTAGCCTCAGTATTTCCCCAGCTGAAGTCCGCTGACTGGAAGTGGAAAAAGCAAAGTCATGAGTCTGAAGCCAGGGGAAGAAATGTGCAACATGTTGCTTTGGGCACTTCAGCTTAGGCATCTTGCAGGAGGTCTGACTTCTGAAAGCCCTCAGAGAGTATCTGAGTGATTTGAACACACACACACGCATACACACACACACATAAACACACACCCCCCCACACGCAGACACTCACATCACTGCTCAGCTCCTGAACACCTGAAAAGTTACCTAGAAACATGCAGTGGCCCGGACCAGTCCTTCACAATGCACGTGACTGCAGGTCCTCTTCTGCCTTTCACCATCCCTGATGGAGAAGCACCAAAAGAAAGGGGATGACCAAACTGCAGACAAAAAAAAAAAAGGAAAAAAATAAGATGCTGTGGCTTCATTGTGGGAAAGTACTTTAATAAGGAAGGGAGTAGCTGCCAGCAAAAAGAGAATCTGTGTGAAACTGGTGTAGAAATACCCTGGAGAGATCAACTATGCCACCTCACTGACTGAAGGGACAATTTCTAACCCTCTGCTGCTCTTGAAGGTACTTGTGTGGGAGGACTATGCCCTCACCTTTACCAGGGGTCTCTAAGGATAGCCCAGATTGGATAGTGACAAAAGAGCATAGCCTTATTGCTAAGGAGACCTTCCAATATCTCATCTGAATCTCACTTCATGAGGGAATACCACTTCCATCGTAAGCTCAGAGGGAGCTGTGTAACTCAGGATCTCTAGCTGTGATGACAAGCAGCTGTACTGAAGGAGAGTCTGCCTTTGCTTTAAATAATATGAAGGCTGAGGTCACCAATGGACTTTGTTACTTCACCAGTGCGTATTTGAGGTAATCACAGAAAGGGATGAAGGAGGAGCTGAAAACAATTCCCAAGAGCATCAGGAAGAAGCTGCCACAGAGGAAAACAGCTGTCTGTAATGGAAAGGGAGCAGATAAGCTGGCTTTACTACGTAAAGCCTTTACAGGAGTAGAATATACACTGGAGTGTCAACAGCACCAAGAAGCAGAGAGATGCTGGGAACGCTGGATTCCATCCTCCTCTCCAGTCAACTAAGTAGCTATATTCTATGTGAGTACTGCTTCGCATCAGCTTTACTTGCTCACATAGGTAGGAACCAAGGTGCAGGGCAGCTTCTCACAGAAGAAAAATCAGAATTCAGGGAACGACTTGATAGAAGAGAAGAAAAAGTTCAGCAGCATGAGTTTGATGATGAGAAGGAGGGCTGCATGGCAGAGACAATGTGCAGCCAGTACATTAAAAAGCAATCAAAGGAAAAGGAACCAGTAGTTTAACTGGATAAAGACAAATGTCTTTAATTCTATCTGGTTCTACCATGTGTGCATGCCTGAATCATGCTGAGCAACACTGCTTTGAAATTTCTGCAAGAAACAGATGTAGTTAGCAATTGTTCTTTGATGCTGAGGGGAAGAAAATCAGCATTAGCTCATGAAGAAGTAAGAAGACTATTTAAAAAAGAATATGAATAATCTTAGTGTCTTCTCCAGGAGAATATGTGGGATAGTCTGAGATTTCAGTACAAACTCATCTGGTACAGAGAGGCCTTGAACTACAAGATAAATCTGTTGTGCATCACTGAACGCAGAAATGACACAGGGAGCAAGACATCCCTTAGCAACTCATCCCGTTTCCACTCTGGAAATCTGGCTCCTGCCGGCAAAAGTGACAGATGACCCAGAACATGGTAAGTGATCCCAACTGTCCCATAAAAAAATTGATGGCATGTGCGTTGCAAAGTGTTCAAACTTCTCTGCAGAGTTTGAAAAAGAAAATCAAATGGGGATTAAATATCCCAAGGGCTTCTTAACAAAAAATAAGGCTTTCACCTTCCAAAGATCTGAGTTACTGCTGTATGAAGACAAAGGCAAAATCCCTCTCTCAGAAAGCAGTGATCCTAAGATCAGGCTCCAAGGGAATGACTGACGTCCCATTCAAGCTGACAGCTAACAAAAGCTCCTTTACATATGCCAGCAAACCACTGCCAGGAAAATCAGTGTTCCCAACATACAGATTTCTGCATTACCAGGCCTCCTACCCTACATGACCCTTGCTGATTTACAATGGCAGGCTCAGCACAGAGTGGAAGGAGACATGGGACCACATCAACCCTGGCAACTCTTGGTCAGGTGAGGGCATTTAATGAATCAGTGCCATTTCTAAGTGTCTCAGGCTCCAGACTCACTATGTGATCAGCTGCAGCTCCCTGGAAAAAGCACAAAAAGTCAAAAAGAACATTTGTTGGGGGCTTAAGCAAACACCCACAGGAACAAACGGGACACTGCTGAGGGCAGTGCACTTCAGGTCAGACTGAAACCAGCAGGCAGTTGTAGAAAGAGACATTGCTTGTAAATACAGTCTCAGAGATCAAACCTGTATCTCATCTCTCCCACCTGACCATCCCCCCGCAGAATCTGAAGTCCAAACACCCCACTCAGGTGAGGGCCTCATGTTACTGACCATTGCATATCATGGCTAGGGAAAAGCCATTGTTGTTCATTCCTATGGTGTCTCTACAAGAAAGCTGACTGGGAAGTGACCAGCCTTTGAACTATGTCTTTTTCTCTGTGTGTATTTGGGTTGTGGTGTTTTACAGAAAAAAAGGAATCAGCAGCTGTCTGTATTCTTAAACTATGGAACACAGACCTCCCTCCACTTCCAAGCTCTCATTACAAAGCGTTTCACTTCTGTGATTACAGAGTATCTCTGCTCTGCAAGTTTCTATTCTCAGTTCATAATTGATCAAATCTAACTGTTAGTAGAACTCATTTCAGTCAACAGGAATCTTTCCTCTCTCTAGCTTTGGTGGTGCTTAGGGCAGGCACTTGGCAAGGTCATGCCTTGCTTATTTCAAAAAGGAAATCCATAAGAAAGATCCTGTGCTGGGTCAGATAGCCCTCCAGAACTGATGATTTTGCTCTATCCACACAGAATCTTCTGCAACATTTCAAATGGTTTGGTTGAAAGAAGCCTGAGCACTCTTACTTAGTGGAATTTAATCCAATATTTATGCCATTATTTTGGCAATTAAAACCAAAGTGGTCCCACTCACCGCTTGGGTCATCTGAAGCAATGGGGTGGTTTTGGAGATGATATAGAGGAAGATTTTGTTGATTGATTGATTGAGGATTAATTAATTCAGTGTTTCGTTAATTGATTACTCCAGCAGATTTCTCCAGTTCAGTGTCTTTCTTAAAAAACCCTTTGAAACCAGGACTGACTGGTCTTATTTTTTTCTTCTGTGTGGTCTCTCAGTTGAACTGCTGCTTCCAAGTCTTAGGTATCTCCAAGAGTGCCAGGCCCCTGGGATGATGGTACACACTTGCAGAATTTCACACTTGTGATCTCTGTTCTGGCTATGTCTCTCATGGTACAATCTGCAGTAAGGATTAGCCCGCAGACTCCCCAGTCTCTAGGAGACTGTGTTAAATTATAGTGTTGAACAGTTTAGCATGGTTTCTTTGAGATGACTTTCATTTATCTCATGGTTTCTTTGTGCTGCAGAAGACTCAGATTTTCCCCATAGTCTTTTTATAGTCAGTCACTCACAGTATAAGAATTCATTGTCAGGAGCGAGCTCTAGCTTTGCATGTCCACATAGATTTATCTGATACATTAAGAGTTTCTCTCAAAGGCTTCTTTCCAAATCATGCTATTGTTGGGGCTTGTAATCTAGCAGTATTTTCTCTACAACCTCACCAGGAAGCTACAAGAGGATTGTCCATGACTCAAGATAATTTTACATGTGAATTCAGCTAAGCCCCCAGGCAGCTCAGAAGGCTGGCCACTGTTTCTCAAGCCCTACACTGCATCAACAGCATAAACTTTAACTGGGAGAGAGTGTTTTTAAAATAGAACGGGGAGCATACACTTCATTCCATCACACAGTCAGAGCAGTGTTACTTGTGGTTCATATCAGTAGTCTAGGGATTAAGAAACTTTCAGTTTTAGCTTCGCTTTTCAATACTATCCCACAGAAGACATCCTTTCTAACTCGGGAGCAAGGCAAACATTCTCTGTATATCCGAGACCCACTCCAGATCTACAAATGAGTCTATCTTCAGCCCAGGAATCCAGTACTAGTTCCATTGGATTCTGTGACTATTTGCACATACAGGAGTTTTCAAAATTGTCCTCCTCTGAGCTAACAAAGCTCAGGTTTGATTTTCTCCCACAGTGGTAATATGAGTGTTTCCCCTCTCTGCCCTTAGCTCATTCCTTTTGCCATTTCTAAACTCACTCACTAACCCAAGAAAAATACACAAATCTGCGGAGATTTATTCCACTTTAAAAAAAAATAAAGAAAGGGGACGGGGGGAAGAATGGAGATTCTCAGAGAAGGCAAGCCAAATTAATTTCAGAATTGGTACATCCCTTCCCGGCATCTTCAGAGTTGCATCAGCTTGCTGCGGAAATGGACTTGGCTCTGTGTTTCTGAGAATCCAGACTTGTTTCAATTCTTCTGAACACTTCCTTCTTTCCTTCTGACTGCACTTCAGTTTTGATCCAAATATCAGATAGGCCCACGAGACAGCTCACTTGCACCAAATCTAACACAAACTTCTACTGACAGATTCTGCTACCTAGATGATGCAGTGAACAAAATGGATAAGGTCTCTTCTTTGTTTTAGCAGCAAAGCACCTAGTGATGATAATTTTTTTTTCTGTTTCATAAGCTGCTTGCCATGGCAAATTGCTTGTGTTACTTTGTCAGATACCAGAAGGAAACAATTTGCGTTCCCTAGAAAAATACAAATTTTAAAAGTTGATTGCATACCGGTTTGCTTCCTGCCATGACACTACTCATCCTCTAAGCTCAGGGAGAGGTATGCAAAGAAAACATCCCAGTATGAGAAAAGGACTTGAAGGTTTCTTGGGTCTAGTGTATCTGCAGGAGGACTAAACTAAAAACTTACGAAGAATATGGTACAATGGGGAAGCAAAACACCCAGGGGTCTCTGTTTTCCTCAGTACACTCTCAGAGACACAATGATAGAGTCTTCCTTGCAAACACTTTCCAAGAAAGTTTCAGTTACACAGAAAAAGTTGTGCATCCAGGAAAATGGACTAGGGAGAGTTCAAAAAAAGAACCAGAAAGAAGCTGCACGATTAAAAGTCAGGGGAACTGGTAAATATGGTGAAGCAACAAGAGATTCAGAACAACAAAAGCAACTGACACCACTAATCTATCCTCTGTGTCTGCTGAGAACTGATATACCCTTCAGTATATCAAAAATCTATGAGGCATATCTGGAAGTATTCAAATATGTATCCTTGTGAAGCTAGAAAATTAGTGTTACTTACTTTGCTGATGATTTTGATGATCCCAAGAAGAACTTTCCATGTTCTTTTGAGGGTTTTTTTTAGGGAAAAAGAAAGAATAGTTCAATCTGGCCATTGTCTGAGTGTTTCTACTAGAAATCACCCCAAAAAAAGACTGTAATTTCAAAAATGTCAGGGATAGCCTTGATCTGTAGCTGATAAACAAGTTCAGTTGCTCACTAAGCTTTTGGCATAAGTCTGTATGTCACAGTGGACTCCTAACCTTATATCTTGTCTGTGATTCCCCTATTGCAGAAGTTAAAGAGGGGGTGCAACATTAAGCAGTTATTTTTTGGGTTACAGCACCTACAAAAATCAGTGACGTACCTCACAGACTGAATTTAGAGTGTTGATACAAAGAGTCATAACAGTATATGCATGTCTCTATGAGTCCTGGCCTCCCACCTGCAAGCTACATACAGTTTGGGGAAGACAATCAGGAAAAAATTGAAGGCATAGGAATGATGGAACAGCTTTTCAACCCTACTGCAGATTTGATTTTCGCAGGTTCACTGTGGCCGTGAGGACCTTCTAAGATACTCTCCCTTTCCTTTTTATTGCTCCACATGCCAGTAGACCCAGTATTTGATTAGCCTTCCTCTCCTGTCAAGCAAGGCTTATCATAGAATCATAGAATGATAGAATCAGACGGGTTGGAAAGGACCTCAGAGATCATCAACTCCAACCCTTGATCCAACCCCACTGTGGTTACTAGACTATGGCATTAAGTGCTACATCCAGCCTCGTCTTGAAAACCTCCAGGGATGGAGAATCCACCACTTCCCTGCTGCTTACAGCAGTTAAGAGCACTGCAGGATTTCTAGAGATCTGCACATTTCTCTCTGCCTGCCTTGAGGTTTGCCTTAGAACACTGCTGCCTGGTGGGGTAGCTGGAGGAGTGTGTTGCCAATCCAGCTCAAGTCACAACACAGGTTGAGTTAGCAGAGTAGTGTTAGTAGGCTGAACTATCTTCTTGCTGTGGCATTTGCACTGCTGTTGCTGTGGCACTGCACATCCCACGTTTAAAAAAGAGGGCTCTGTCTTCCAGTGGCTTCAGACAGGCCTGACATTTTTCAAGAATTAAACTCAAGTTTAGAGAAAGGAAGGAAGAATCTGCTCAGACAAAACAATATTTTACGTACAGAATAGGCTATAACCTCAGCAAATGTAAATCTGTGCTCTGACAAAAGCAATGGAGCTACATTGCTTTGGCACAACTGAGGATCTTGTCCCAATATTTTGCTTTTTTATCAAAAAATAGAAAGGGGGAGAAGACACCTTTAAGCTAATATCACTGTCTGTGCCTTTGCAAGTTTGCATCATCACCCCTATGCGATTGTGTGGTTATGACTCACCAATAGGTGATTATGTCTCTGCTTCCAGCAGTCTGCAAACAAGTAGTCCTCAGGTATCTTATATCCTGATGTGATCTGGCAGTGAAGAATGAGCAAGTAAGAGGTGGTTTCAGTTCCATCTTCTGGTGTTTCTTGGTTCTTGTAGGTCACTGAGAAGCCCAAGAAGCATGAAACTGAGGTTCACCCACAAATGTGCCTATTTTACTATCTATTTGGTTCTTGCTCCCGGAAAAGTTCTTCTGGGCCACCTAGGTACTGAAAAATATGAGCCTGCTTTCAGGGTGCTTCAAAAAGCAAGATTTGTGCATGCTCCAGTACCCTGCCTGCTCGTTAGAAACGGCTAAAACAAGACGAGACAGGTAGCATGGAGAGGCGGTGCACCGTGCGTGCATGTGTCTGCCTGTGAGGAAACCCATCACCTTTGTGTGTGCTGCTGCTTCTGCCCTTGGCTTGGTCAGGAGAGATGCTGTGTTTCTGTGAGCTGTGGTCCTCACCTCTGTGGAGAACCGAGAGGTCGTCCAGAACCAGGAGGGCTTGTTAGACACAGGGAAAGAGACTAAAGGTAGGTTAAAGCTTCCGCGTTTTTGTTTGGACCTGTCTGTGTGCTGGCTTTTAAAAAGTGCTCCGGCAGGTTTGTTTGTGCTGGTGCAACACACTTATGAGACCTGAGAAAACCTGCACAACCCTCTAAACGGGTATCCCTACAACACGTTTAATCTGCTCTCTCTATAAACTCTGCAGGGCATGAGCTTTCTTTTTATTATGTGTCAAACGTAGTGTCTAGAACAATGGTTTTTAGATCCATTTTCAGATTACTAGATACTTTTCTAATGGAAACAATAAATTGTTGAAGTGTGCTTGAAACATTACATCAGAGAGAACAGTGCTTTTCCAGAACCGCATACTTAGTTTGGCATCATATTCTGCATCTAAGCTTGATCACTTCTGCATGCTGCTGGATAACAAGGTGACTGTGCAATCTACTATCCAGTTTCCAAAGTAATAGGGGAATCATGCTGCCTCATAGTAGAAAATGTTTGGTGTACCATGACAGGAAGCACTGCATTGACAGACCTGAATTCATGGCACGAAGCTTGAGTCCATCAAGATTTACTAGCTCTGATACAGCAGTGCTCCTTGTGGGACCCAAACAGGATCAGACACGAGCCTTCTGCCACGCTTGGACCTTCGTCTATAACTGCAGTAATTCTGCTCAGGCAGTGCATATCTGCTGCTAAGCCTAATTGGACCCCAGCTGTCTTCCAGAGAGCCAATTCAGGTGTATTTTCTTTTGTGGCCTCTCCAAATTGCTCTGGAACAATTTGAAGCCCCCTATTTTTCCAGGCATTTCCAGGGGCCAGATACGAGCACCCTGTGAGCCGAGCTTAGCCCAGCGGGTATTCAGTCGGGGGCCGTGGCTGGCAAACAACGCTACCTTTCGGGGTCTCCAGTCTTCTTCCCCAGAACGCCCCCGCGGGGCGCCGGCAAAGGCAGCGCAGCCCCGGGCAGCTCCGCGGGGCGCGGGCGGCCGCCAGGCCTTCCCCTGACCTCGGCTGCGGGAAGCTCCCGAGGAGGGGCCGCCGGGGGCGGGAGGCGCACACGCGTCCCTGCGGGGCTCACGCCGCGGTCCCGCCGGCTCCCGGGGCCCGGTG
>VXAY01003407.1:989173-1036481 GCA_013399855.1 Oxyruncus cristatus
TGTTAGCGGGGCTGTTCTCCCCCATCCCGGGAAGTTTGTACCCCCCACCCCGTGCTGGGGGTGCCCTCCGCCGTACCCCGGGGGCGGCTGTGAGGAGGGAGCGACCATTAGCTCGATGGGCGGTGGCGGGAACCCACCTGCTCTCCTGGCCGCGCCATGACTCTGCTGCCTGGGCGCTGCCTGCCGACCCCAGCCCCGGCAGGCCGCCGAGGTAGGAGGGTGATGGGGTACCACCGACCCGCAGCCTCTTCACCCCCTTTGCACTCCTCCTGCCCTCCCCCTCCCAAGCTGCAGCTCCCTTGCCCTCCGGCGCCCCTCCACATCCCTTAGCTGCAGCCCTCTCCACCTGCTCTTTCTCACACCCCCAGTTTGCAGCCCCCTGCACCCACCTTCTCTCAACCCCTTGAATCCCCCACTCTTTGCCCAAGTAAGTGCCCGCTGGGCTGCGGTACCCCGCAGGAGAAACCAGGTTCACGGCAGGGCCAGGCGTCGGCAGGCCAAGGGCGAGGCGCGGAGGGGGCGCGCAGGTGGCGGAGGCGCAGGTATATATGTGCATCTGTGATGAAGTGAGCGAGGTCCCCGTTCTGTGAGCATGCGGCTCTGCGGAGCTGGTGACACTCCCTTCCTCCTAGGGACGCTCTCTGCCGGGGCTCTGCGGCGTTCCGAGGCTGGCTGCCTGCCGTGCCAGGGTGTCCTGGGGTCCGGGGGTGCAACGCCTTCAACCTAAGTGAAGGGGCATCTGAGAGCTCGCTTGGCCCGTATGGATCCTGGTTGAGGATGTGTTTTAAGTTGCCTTAAGCAGTGGAGCATGTCTGGAGACAAAAGAGACAATGAGAAATCAGAGTGGACTGGCGAACTCTGGAGCGGCTGGAGAAAATGCTTAGGACAACTGGAAACAGGAGGACCGTGCATCAGGAATGGCTTGTTAAGCCATTGCATGGCAAGTCAAGCCATTGACTGTTTCAGTGTCCTAAGTTGGATGGTCATGTCTCTTTTAGCCTGTGACATGCCTTTTTTTACTCTGGTCTTTGAGATGCAGAAGGGATACAGACTCCTGGTGAGGCTGTGTCACGATGTACTCCAGTCTGGTTGGCGTGGGTAGGTTGTGCAGCTTGTTGGAGCGGGAACTGGCTTTGAATGGAGGAAAGTACATGAGGTTTGGTGTGGGCTCAACTAAAGTGTTGTTGGAGTCAGAATTGGTAATGTGTTTATTCTTCAGAGTGTTTTGATTTTGGAGCTGGTGATTTGTGTGATTTCTGCAAGTGTTTGTAAGACAGCCATGACTTTGAATCCATGTGTGTCTACCCTATGTGTATCTGACCCTTTCCTTCTCCTTGTCAAATGTTTTCCCTGTGTGATTAATACTGTGCCAACTGCTTCATTTTAGCACTGGGGAGGCTGATGCTGATTGATATCCTTGTTCAGTCTCCTTGGTGGGTCTGGAGGCTGATGGGTGTTATCACTGCAGAAAAGTCTGCTTTTGGGTGGGAGCTGTCAGCATGTCTCTTTTTTTTATCTTAGTGAACCTCTTATTTCTTTTAATTAAAAAGAGATGAAGTATGCGTGGTAATATCCTTCATGTTTACATAAAAATGATCTTGTAATTAGCAATAAGTATCTCGGTTTGGGATATTGCTGTGATATTTAAACAGGACGTATGACCCGAGGGACACTTTTCTGGCCCCAGGGAGTTGCCCTTGATGTGCTTCTCTCCTGTGTTGAGTTTGATTCTTGGCTGCTGTCAGTGGTGAAGATAGAACAGCAGCGGGAGTAACTGCGTGCTTCTCTGATGTCTGCCTAGAAAGCGATGGGCACAATTTCCTTATCTGATCTGGTGCTTCTGCACAGGGCTCCCTGACAGACCTGCCACCATGTGCATGGAGATGGTCTGCCTTGGTGGCTTTCACTCCGGGGTCTGAGGAGTCTCAAGGGGACCTTGCTATTGTCTTGGGGGAGGGGAAAAAAACAGGCTGAAAAATTGCCACTTGACCTTTATTTTTCCTAATTCTCCTAGGGAGATTTGGAAAAGTCTGCTGATAATGTGGGAACTTTCCCTGTGAGACATCAGGACCTGAGGCTACAGCCATCTTTCACCTGACTTCCCTTTGCTTTAAGAGGAGCAGAGCTGAGCTCACAAATGTAAACATTTGCTTCCAGGCTGGATATGGCACCTGCTGCCTCCCCTCCTGCTACTGGTGTACCCCAAATTTACCTTCCTTCTAGGCTACCTTTGGAGAAAATACCAGGTTTTCTTGGGGTGAAAACCTTTATGGAGTAAAAAAATTTGAATACTGGGGAAATGTTCAACAGAAAAAAATCCAAGAGAAAAAGCACTACCTGTAAGAGGTGTTCGTTGTGGGAATGTGTTAAAGGGAAGAGGTAGGAATGTCTCCTCTCCTGTCTTTTAAGATGTGTTATACAATATACTGTACTTTTATACTTTTGTACTTACGTCAGTCTAGGAGAAGCAAAATGGTTGTGCTCTAAGCAGTCTTTATTGTGATTTATTACCAGCTTTCTATTTTTACATTTTTGAACTGTAAACTTAAAACCAGAGCTTATTAAGCAGCAGATAAAAATGTTGAACATATTTGAATTTTACCTTACTAATCTAATAATATATTTATGACATGATATTTGATCCACTCTGTAGCTGGTTGATGACCAAAGAGTATTAATCAAATAAATTATTTGACAAATATGGATGAGATTAAACAAACTATCTATTTGCCAGCTGCCGGTCAACTGATCTGCCATGGAATGTTCCTCGTTCTCTTATCTTTCCCTTCCAGTTTTCGCTCCACTTTTTCATGGTTTATCTTGTTCTGAACTGTCCTCGGTATCTGTTTCACTTGCCTCCTTTGTGTCGTGGCTTTCCGTTCATTCTTTCTTCTGCCTCTCTGTTGAACCTCTCTTTCCATGCTTTTTGAGTTTAAATTAGCCATTTTCCCTTCTCCACCTTCCTGGTGGAGATTTTTATTGAACGGTTCATAGTCAGCTCAACTAAATTGGTATGTGTTTAAACCCATAAAAATGTAAAACTAAGCCCAGACTGTATGTGCGTATGAACATGTTTGCTCAGTGGTGATGCTTCTCTGCCTCTCCCCGAGTTTTTTGGCTGTTGCAGGAAGGGTGTTCCTGCAGTTCTGGAGGTTTTTCCCAGCTCTCATTTTTGCTTATGCTCTCCTTATGCCTTTTCCAAGCGTGAATTTGATTTTGTAACTTAAGAAAGAAACTGCAATCAAATGGCAGACCCTGTGTTGTTCATTGATTGTGTATCTGTATGTATGCAACCTGCTTCCATCTGCTGTCTGACCAAACCCAGCTTTCCTGCCAGGCAGTTCTGCTTTGCTCCTGGCATCATCCTTCCTCCCTGCTGGGTTTACAGCCAGGAGGTGCCTTTCAGTAGGGCAAAAGGAACGAGTGCTCTGAATGTTTTCTGACTTACCTGTTAGTTGCAGAGTCTGTATGAGTGTCAGGTTGATGAGGGTAAGTGGCAAGAGGTGAACAGGTTATTGTGCATGACCAAGCAGTCACAATATTCAATTTGATCTAGTATTCAAAGATTAAAGTCTCTTAATGAAATTGCTTTGAAAATGAAATTGCTGTATGGACAAGACTTGAAGTGTTTTAGGGTTTTGTTCGTTTTTTTTTTTTTCACTCTGATGAAATCTAGAGATGGGGAGGCTATTTTTCAAAAACAATGAAAGGAATAGAAAACCTTGTGTTTCAGGGGAGGAATTTTGCTATTCTTTGGCAATAAAGCACAGGCAGTCCAGAGGAGCGTGATGGGAGTGCTCAGAGTGCGTGATTCGCCTCCACTGGTGGTTGCAGTGATGTTGCAGCAGCAAATGAGCTCAGCTGTGTATGTCATAGCTGTCTGCTTTAAGTACTCCAAGTTACGCGATGATGCCCTCTTGTACCCCTAAGGAAAGGTCTCTGCTGCTCTGAAGTTAACAGTTACACCACTCCTCTGTCTCTTCTGAGGCATTTTGGATAACGGGTGCACTGACAGAGTGAGCAATCCAGGTGGTACATTGTTGCAAAGCAGAATTGATGGGGGAGGATGGAGCCAAGAGGAATATTCTTTTGCAGTTAATTATTTTCTGCAGGGAGAGAGGGAAGCTGATGTTTGGTTTATAATTACAGATATCCAGATGAAAATGCTTCAAGATGATCTGTTTTATTCTGTGTGTTGCTGCCTGTTTCTCTATAATGTGGGACCAGCACAATTTAATGATTGGCTTAGTAAAAGCAAATCTTCATTATCAACTTATCACTGATGATGGAATATGGTTTTACAGCTTCCTGTGTGTGATACAAAATGATCTGAATGCTTAGAGAGGGAATAGTCTTTCCATGCTCACTGTCTTAATACATGACCTGCCTGTCGTGCCCATCTGACAGCAGTGTGGGCTCTTGGAAGAGTTTATCTCTATAACTGAAAGATGAGTTTGTGGTTAAAGTGCAGGATTGTGAACTGGGGAGTCCTGACCCCCCCATCTGGTCTTGGATAACCTATTTGCCTTACTGGACTCTCTTCTTTAGGAGTGATACTGACCCAGCACATACCTAGCCTATCTGCTAAAAGGGTAGGATGCCCTGGGTGAGGGGCCCTCTGATAATGTAGAGGTAGTGGCAGCCCAGGTACTTGCATACTACTGTGCCAGGGGACAGACTTTTAAGTGGATTTTTCCTTTTGCATAGCTAAATCCATTATAGATCAGACTGCTCGTATGTAAGTTAAATTCAAGAGCTGGTGGAGCCGAGTTTAAATGTGTGTGTGTGGGAGCAATAATTTGACGAATACAAAAAAGAGACATTGCTGCAATGTCTCTGGGAAGATGCCTGTATGTCTTCTGCTTGTTTAGCATCCTTGAGAGAACAGCAGACGTGAGGGAGAAGCTGTGGCCTGTGAAACGAAGAGGATGTCTCGCTCTTACTGAGAGAAAAGATCTAAAAAGCCAGGGAGTAGGAGTGAAATGAGGGATGCAGGTGTGCGTAGCGGGGGGTGCTCTGGGCTGCCCTGTTCTCACTGGGTAAGGCTCTGTGGGAGGAGAAGCAAGGAGGAGATCAGTGGAAAAAGGCATTGTGGAGGCTGGTGTTGTGCAGGGTGGTGTGGCAGCTGTCCTGCTGATCTAGGCTGAACTGGGGCATGGCTGACTGGCAGTGGAAGTGCACAAGGTCATCTTCTCTGAGAAAGGCAGACCAGTGAAAAATCTCCAAAGGAGAGTCTGGCTAGCAAGTGCTTGTGCCTGAGGCAAGTTGGGATCTTGTTTAGAGGCTTGCTGAGAAGCGAGCTCTGTTCGTCAGTGGCTTGTTGGGGTAACAGGCAGCTGTCATATAGGCCTGCTCCAGTATTGTGTTTAGTGCTCTGACGCTCAGTGCTATCTTCAGCAGTTCTGTGGCTTACATCCAGCCCTATTCAGCCTGCTCCAAACCATGTGTATAGAATAAGCTTGAATGTATGAAATTGGAGCCTGCAAATGATGGATTTTGTCCTAACCCAGCTAGCCACTGCAGCAGCCAGAGCGATGTGGTACTAGGTTGTCTGTTTCTGTAGTGATTGTAGCATCTGTGCTCATTCCCTGCTGCTTTACATGAGATACCAAGGAGCTTAATCTTATGTGGGGAGCTGGAACTCATCCTCCAGGAAAAGGAGAAGGCTGGGCTTGAGAAACCAGGCTTTGGTTGGTATGATAAATAGATAAAACAGTCGTTGACTGTGTTAAGTAAATAAAACATCACCATTTCTTGGAGGTAAATATGGGACCAACCCCCAGCTCGTATGTGTGCTAATCTTGTGATTAGCTTTTTTCACTATCTCCCCTTGGATCTGTGTCTGTAGATGCAAGGGCTCCTTTTGGGTCCCACCGTGTTAGGCTCCTGCTGTGAACAGCACAACCCTCTCCTTTGTAGAATGCAGACCCAGCAAATGCTGGTGAAAGCAGGAGGTACCTCCTGCCTGTGTGTGTCTTTACACTCCTTACCTCTCCCCTTGCGTGCCGAGGCTGACTATATAGCCTTACAATATAACCTTGGTCATGCAAGGTTTCTCCCAGGCTTGTTTCTCTCAGCCTTTTCCTGATTTGCATGATACTGTATGAGGCCAGCCAGCTTTTTCTGGAGGGTTTGTCCCACTTTCCACACAGGCAGCCTTGGGCGAGTGGTCTGCTCCCTGACCTGCTTCGACAGGCGTGTGCTGGCTTCTTGCTCTGCTGGTGTGGGAGGGAGTACAAGTGCTGGGGGGCTAGGCAGGGGGAGGACATTGCTGTGCCAGTTGGTGGTGTCACCTCCCATCTGGCAGTCAGCTTAGCTGCTGATGGATGAGGAGGTACGCAGAAATCCCTGCTTCACTTTCTGCCTTGTCGTTCTCCTGAGGGGTGTGGAGACTGAGAGTTGTACTGAAGTCTGTGAGGGTCAGAGCTGCTCTCCTCTTTCCTCTGAGTACAACTGCATGTCCTCCATTGTGCTGTAGTCAGTTGCAGCTCGTGGCTCGGTAGCTATTCTGGTGGCACCCATGAATTACCGAATGTCAACATGTTGATTCTCAAAACATATGTACTGGAAAGAAATGACCATGGTTAAGGTGGGAAACAGAGGTGTGATACGGTCAGACCTTGACTGGAAAAGTGCTTCTACTCCTACTTTTCCACAGAAACAGGGAGGCTGTGTGCTGATGGGCTCATAGTCACAGAGACGTGTGCAGGGTCTCACCAGGTCTGTGGCAGAGCAGAGAGGTAGATGGATGAGGGTGGAAATCTTGTAGCTGATTCACAAACAAGATGCATCTGGTACAACTGTATCATAGTTCCTTGTGCAGAAGGAACGAAAGCCACAGTATTCCTCCCAGAAAGTCACTGCAGAGACAACATCGGAACTTATTTTTCAGGGCAGCTGGCAAAGTTGACACAGACGTGTTGTCCAGTGCAGATCTGTTCTGTGTTCCCATTCCTGTAATACACCTGGTACTGAAGAATCAGTGACTTTACAGATGTTTTCAAGTGTGAGAAGCATAGTTTTCTGAAAATACTATCCTTTTATGTATCATGATTGGTCATTCAGAGACCAGAGTGTTTCCACAATCTGTGGTAACATTGACCAAGACCTGAGGAGAACAAGAAGATGGAGCAGAGAGGTAGGGCTGTGAGGAATGCAGCCTGGATTTGGTGTGCAGATCATGATCTGCATGGGGTTGTTGAGCAAATTCAAGGATAGACAGAATCCACTGGTGTCAGACTGGGAGGTCCACCAGCGGCAATAGGTGCCTGAGGATGGAGGGTGCTTTGGAGCACACAAGGTTTTTAAACCACTGGCAGTGGTTATTTAGAGCTGCAGCAAAGTGGTTTTTGTGGGCACACCACTGCAGCTTGACTTTGACTTCCAAGAGATTGGTTTACTACCACTCCATCACAAAACACAGGATCTTAGGGCTGATCCTGTGTGGAGTTGTTTTCATACACCCACCTCATCCCCAGACCTTCAGCGTGGGTCTAACAAGGTGGAACCTTGGTGAGATGAGAGCGCTCCTCTCCTTGTGGCAGGCACAAGGAGGATACAAATAGGATGAAAGTGGCCTTCCTTGACTGATTGAAGCAGTGACTTTCAAGGTTTTGTTCTTGAGATCACTTCCTATTTGCCATCCCTGGCAAGAGTTTGGGCAGTTGTCCTGCAAGGAGGAAAGCTAGGACTTTCAGACCCTATTTGCTCTCAACTAATAGTCATCTGATTCCCACAACTACTGCAGGATGTCCTCTGCTTCTATGATGAACACGTTAATCTGTGTTCAGTAAACATCAGCTTACACCTCTGCTGTTCCTCTTCTTCAGCAGTGTATATTCCAAGCAGCCACCCTTTTCCAATCTATGAAGTGTCCAGTCCTGCCTGCCTCTCATATCTGCTAGAAAGTGGAAAAACTGCCAAGTATCTACCAGTGCCTACAGCCAGGGCATACACTAGGCAGGGACAGGAGACACGTTCTTATAACCTCTTGTTTTACAGCTGGGGAACTGAGGAATGGAAATTCATGTTACCAGGAGGAGCCTAGAGCAGAGCTGACAGCAGAAATTGTTGTCCTCGTCTAGCACTTTGACTGCAAGGTCAGTTTCCCACTTCCTTGGGTAACTGATGAGTGTCAAAAGATTCAACACCCAACTGTTGATGTGTTGCTAATCTGATTTTCTGATGACAGCTGTGCTTTCTTATCACAATGAACCCTGAGAAGGTGGGGATGGGGGGTTGTTTCTTTTTACCATTTCAAGCAAGGCTGTCTTGACTATTATTTTAATAGTTTAGGTTTCTGGTCTTAGAAGTGATGTGAGTGGAGGGCTGGGATAGCAGTAATTTGCATGTCACTCTTCCAGGCTGTAAGTGGGGCTTGTGTCTGCAGAAATCGATAGATACCCCATGGTAAAGCTGAGAGTCTTGTTGTGGGTTGGAAAAATGGTAAGAAGATTTGGGCAGTTGAAGAGAGATGTTGGAGCCCTCCGGACGGGGATTGATTTAGAAATGAGAGGGCTTTAGGATCTTAAGTTCTGTTGGTGGCAGATGATTGCAAAATGAGCCATCTCCTTATTGGTCACCTGCATCAAGGCACTTTTTATGGAAAGATTTAAAAAACAAGATGCAGTTAATTGACCAGATCTTTGTGGTTAAAAAATAAAACAATCTTCCCAAGGGGAAAAAAAAAAAGGTAGGTTTCTTCAAGAAGCAAAAACCCTTTACTTTTTTTCAAAGCAGTTTCTGAAAGCACCTAATCTAATCTTTACAAAACAATTCTCTGGCAGCCAGGGCTCACATATTTTAAAAAATAGTGTAGAAAGGAATGTATAGTGACAGTTTAATTTGTTGCTGAAATATGGTCACTTCTGGGATAATTCGGAGTAACCATGGAGTGGATGATAAAACTGTTCTGGATGGGAGGTGAGTAAAGAGAGGCAGCTGAGATGAAACTACCAGTGCAGAATGCCCATGCAGAGGTATAATTCCTGGAATTTAGATTTGTCTTCCTCCTTTGACTAACAGAGCTGTAGCCTGTTAACATATTCTGAACAGGGCAGTTGTTACGTCCATAATGTGACAGCAAGGGAGGTTTTGATGGTGATTCCCCCAGGAAGGTGGTAGGGAAGAGCCTCTGGTACTAGCCAGCTTTAGGGATGAAATGGATGCAGAAAAAAAGGTGGATAATTACAGCACATAAGGTACAGGTCCCTGACTGGGCACTTGTAAAGGCCCAGGACATCCAGCTGGATATTGTAGTCACCGATCCACAGATGCAAACTGAGCTGTGTAAATGTAAAGCTGGCCTGAAATTTTACTCTTTTAAAGGGAAAACAAGGCAATTGCAGGGTGCTCTTGAGAAGGCAAAGGAAAGCCTTCCTGAATTTTAGTGGAAGATGCACGATTTAAGAAGAAAGATGTATGGAGTTGCTTATCTGAAGTGTGCTCCTTGTGAAGAGTGGGAAGCTGAGTGCCTAGGAGAGGGCTGGGCTTTTTCAGAGCATGCTACTAAGCACATGCTTTTTTGGCAAGCCCTGCAACTGCATTGCAACAGGGTTATGAGGTCTTGTTCAAATTCTGCTGAAGTTGGTTGAACTATGTTGACTGCAGTGATCGTGGGATGGCAGGCAGTACAGCATCTCTCAGGTCACTTCAGGTTTGTATCTCCTTTGTTTCAAAGTCTGCACCTGGAATGAGTTTATTCAATTTGCACCTTAGAGCAACTTAAGAATAAATCCCAGGGGAAGAGAAAAAGAACACTGCCAGCATGACAAATTAAAATAATCAAATGGGTGGTGCTGTGGAGCTGGGATGTGACTGGCAGGTGCTGTGTGGAGATGGACAACCACCAGTCACACTTTCTCAGCGTGGCTTTCTCTGCTGGGGCAATGGGAGCAAGTACCTGTCGGGATTAGGATACAAAGAGATGGTGTTTAAAATCTGAGGTACAAGCCTGCAGACTCAGTGACAGCTGAATGCTGGGGTGGAAGAAAAAGCTCTGCCAGCAGTAAGTCACCCTTTCAGGGAGCTAAGTTGAACTTCGTGTTTTCTTCTGAGCCCTTCAGTTCAGTCCCACTGTGGGTGAATGTTGTGCAGTCTCTTCCATGCTTGCTTTCTTGCCCCTATTTGATTTGAAGGCCTTTTGTAACAACGTATTCCGCATGCATCCTGTTGTCAGGGAAGTTATTCTGCCTGCAATCCTCATCTGAGGACTAATTTTCTTATTTTCTGTAGCACCAGGGCTGATGGCTTCACAAATCTTAGAATAACTCCTCCATCTCTCCCCTGGCCAGCCTAGCAGCGTGACAGCTCCATTTAATGTGCGCTGTCTGCTTTGGCTGTGTGCCCCTAGACTCATTATTTTGCAGTTGTCTGCATTGAGCTCCAGTGTTGCCTGCCCCAAAGGATTTTGTATCAGAAGTCATGAAAAAGAGAAGAGTCCTCAAGATTGCTCTGTGAGTCCCAAGTCTCCCTGCTAGAAGGAATTGCAGTCTTTGCTGCTCTGTCCTTTCCTCTCTCCTGTCCTTGCCCCAGCTCTGCTGCATGAGTGCATCCCTCCCTACCTGTCATGGTGCATGTTTTGAGGGGCATGAAGTGAGCCTTGCAGACTCTCTGGGCAGTGCTGTTTTTATGGCACAAACTGTTTGGTGCCTGGGATGTTTTCCTTTCTTCACCTGCTAACACAGAGGCAGGTTGAAACCTGCAGCTCTGCCTTCTCTTCACTCATCCCCCAAAATTATTTGGATCCACTTAGAATATCTTTACAGGGAAAGTATTGTAAAGCTTTCTCGCTTCAGGTAGATACTTCAGGGCATGAGCCTCTCATCTGCCACTTGAAGTGTAGCATTACCTTTGGGCCGTAGGGACTGGAAGTGCTTTCATATTAGGTGCAGAGTGAGATAGTCCCTCTCTGAAAAGCTTACAAGTGATGTGCAAGATGGGGAACATCAGAGTGTAATTCAGCTGTCCAGGTACTGACATCTAACATCCCAGCTGCATGCTGTCAGTCCCCTTATATAGGCAGTGGAGGAAATGAGCACTTTGATCTCATCATAGTGCAGGTAGATATCTGAAACAGGTCAGACAGATTGTGCCTGTCTCTGCTCATTGATGATAAAGAAGCTCTGGATGATGGCCTCTCATGGAGATGTCCGCGTTGTAGATGAGGTGAATTCCACCTTGGTTAGCTGCACTGAGCAGGTTGGGGTAGCACACAAAAGGGGCAAGACAGTGTTGAATGTAGTCAGTCCTTGTCTTAGCTGTGTGCTGTCTCATTTGGTAAACATGTGCATCTTCCTTTGGTCAAGAAGCTACCCTTCATTTTCATTCCTTGCTGACCAAGAGCTGGAGTAGAGGTATGTCATCTAGACAGCAACTGGAAGACAGAGTTGCTCCTAGGTGCTCTCAGAGGTGCTCCTAGGACAGAGCTCCAAGCCTGTCCCAGCTCTGAACCAAGGGGCATTTTAGCAAAGTGAAGGCAGAAAGTGTAGGTAGGTAGGAATGGGGCAGTTAAGTCCCTGTTTCATTCTTTCATAGTGAGGCCAAACAACTGCAAGCATAGATCAGGGGTTACTTGGCTACTTCTCAGGAGCTCCTGACCTCCTGAATGTGCCCCAACATGTATTGTATTGCAGTGTGGAAAGACATGAGACCTCTGAATCTGGAGCTGAGACAATGGCATGGGACTTCAGATTGCAGACTAACAGATGATATCAGCAGGAGCTCTCTGGTGCCTCAACAAGGGCTGCACATGTGGGTATTCTAGGCTTGGTGGGTAAAATCCCTTTCTGTTAGGGGATTTTTCCTAACACCGAAGCACTGTTAAATGTCATAATTGGGCTTTGGGGATGATGGAGCCGGTTTCTCTGGATTTGTATCCCACTTGGCCTGAACCTTCATGGTTTCTGTGAAGACCCTGTTGTGGTCTGCAGGGAGCAGATTGGAGGAGCCCCAGAGCTGTTCTTGAAAGAAACGAAAAAACAAAGCTGAGCCAACTGGAAGGAATAAAGCCTGGTAGCCTGGGGAGGATTTTCTTTACTGGCTGAGTTTCCCCTTTGATTTGGAGCACTTGTTCCATCATGCCTTTTGCTGGGGAAGAATTAGCCTGATGGAAGAAATGCAATAGACTGGGCGTTTTGGGAGCAAAAACCTGTCCACAGCAAGAGCCCACAGATCCTGAACTCAGCCTTTAAGTCCCTGTGCTGACAGCTGGTTGCAAGACTGCTCAGTGTGGGATGGTGCTGTGCCAGCGTCTTTACCCTCCATCTTATGCCGATGTCGTCAGCATGATTTAATGCTAGAACCCTGAAGAAAAAAAGAGTCAGTTTTATACCCCAGTGTTGCTTGCTACTGATACTCATGCTATAATTCCCATCAGTTCAAACACCTACAAAATGGTGGTTAGCTCTGAAAAGTCCCTAGAAGTCTACTGTGTGCACTACAGACACTTCAAACTTACAATAGCGCGGAGTGTGTCGGGGAAATTTCTGGCTGTGCCTAGGTGGGAAACCCTCATGCTGTGCTGCAGAAAAAGGCAAAAAAATACATTATATTCCATTAGATAGTGTATTTTCCTCACTTCACAATGCATCTTAATGTCTACCTGCTGTCTTTCCTGGCTACATGTGTCTACGACAAGCTTGTACACTTCTCATCTTGTGCTTCCAGGAAACAGAGATGGCAAGTATGAAAACCATCAGGAGGCTTTTGATTCAGTAAGGAAGGTATATCAGGGCCTTGTAGTTAGGACCCACAATATGTGTTTTGCTCTGATACTTTTCTTGTTGTCCTTTCCCTCTGGACTTTGGTACGATAAACAGTGTCTGTGTTTGAAGAGTGTCCCAACAGAGAGGCACCTGGCACAGTATCAGGTCCTGGCAGCTTCTCTGTGTTTCTGCTGCACGTGGCCTCTTGCCTGGTCAAAAGTGCGTCGTCAGTGGCACCGAATGGCGAACGTGCGCCTGTCCCTTTTTCCTGCTCACCCCAGGTAATTCCTTCTGCTTCTCCTTCCCTGTGGCAGAACAGGTCGCAAAGGGAGAGATGCAATGCCTTGCTGTACTCTGTTACTCAGGTGCAAAACTCTGAGCCCCATGTGCAGCAGTGGTATTGTGCCTAGGACCAGCTTTTTGCTGCAATCAGCCTGCGGCTGGTTGGAGGCACTCTGGCAAAGCAGTGCTTTTTACTTGTTAATTTTTGCCACCAACAGTACGCTGGTTGTCTTGTCAGCTGGAGGTGGTTTGTAGGTCTTTGGAAGATTTGCAGCAGTTTCACTTGGCTGTTTGCTGTCCTGGTTGAACAGGCACGCATACGGATCTTTGAAAGCTGGTGGGAGAAATCAGGATCCATCAATCCCTTTCACCAAGGTTTTGTAACTATATGATCTTCCTGACTAATTTTCCGAACTCCCTAGTAACACATATATGTAACTCAATCCAGGGAGCCAGGGCTATATTGAGCCTTAGGCATGGGAAATTGTGTAATACGATCAAGTTGCATATCATGTCCAGGGCAGAGCCAAGCTTATTGTACCAAGAGCTTCCTTAAGATTTTACCTTTAGGGTGGGAAGACAACTCCCATCACAGGGAGCCCAGTTTTCCAGTAGTCCACCAAAGGCTGCTTTGGTTTCTAATTCAGTTCTGCAAATACTGTTTAGTGGCTTCAGACTGGGTATGAAGTCAGCTGGTATTTTTTCCCTTGCAAAGGCTAGAGCGAGGGAGAGAAAACTGAAGCAGCTTGTCTTAGCCTGAGTCAGCATTGCAGAGTTGCGAGTGTGTTGCTGTAGAGCCTAGTGAAAGGTCCTTGCCTTATCCATCTTGATATTTTGTTGGTTACACAACTTGGACGTCCCATAGATGCAAATATTTTCCTGGGGTTGGCCCTGGTTGCCCAAGGAGGATGTTTGTTCAGATTCTCATGCTTTGCAATTAATGTGAGTTTGCAATTAATTTAAGCTTCCTAACTTCATGTGAGAGAAAGAAAGGGAAGTGGTGCTAGGTGCTTGGTTTTGTTTTTTTGGGTTTTTTTTCCTCTCTCTGTTGTTGTTCCTCACCAGCTGGCTACTTTGAAATGAGCATGTTGTGGATTTGTTTTTTTTTTCTTTTTCCTTAAGCAACAACGTGTCGCTGCAAATTCAGCTTTGGGGAGGTTGTGGGAGCTTTTGTCCGCTGGCATTGCAGCTGCTGTGGGCAAGGCACAGACAATACGTAGTCCTGCATGTGCCCAGCCTGCGAGCTGGGTCTGGCTGAAGCGGGTGCCAGCCCAGCTGAGTGGCATGATCCTTCTTTGCCACTGTATTCCCACACTTGTTCGGTGGTGGCTGGGACATGCTTGTCCTGCCTTGCTCCAGACTGTGCTGGAGCAGCACAGTTCACTCCGTGGGATGTTGTCAAAGGAACCAGAACCTGGTGTTTTGCAAGTAAATATCTTTTCTCCACCTGGTTTAGCTACAGCGGCATTATCTCAAGAGGGCTGTGTGAAGTGTGCTTGTCACAGCTGTGCCAGGCACCGACACAGCTCGTGGAGATATCTTGCATGTTCTCTCCTGAGCTACTGAATGAAAATTGGCTACTTCAGAGGGTAAATTGCCTCCATATTAGCACACGTTCAAAAAAAGGTATCTAGTTGAGACCTAGAGAGCACACATCGTCTTTAGGTACAGCGGCAAAACTGTGAGTAAACCTCATGGAGTCTGTGTTGATTGTGTTTTCCAGAATACTCTCTGAACTTGCATTTTTATGTTTTGTGCTCTTCAAAAGCAACAATTCCTTTAGTGCTGTAGAATAAAGGAAGCACTTGCTTAAAGTTGCGTGGAGGAGTTGTCACCCTATAAAACTCAGACTGGTCATCAGTTTCACAGTGATCTTGGCCAGTCACACTGGTGGAGTTTTCAGTCCTTGCAGCCACTTTAAAGTCTTCTGGGGGGAGAAAGGCCACCTACATGAATTTTTGAATCTGCTCAGGGTTTTTGACTGTTAGCTTAAGTCAGATTTCCTATTTGAGTTGACATACTATGTCCTGAGTTTAATCAAAACTGTACAGAAGTAAGGGCAAATGAAGCCTGTGGAATGGCAGCCACCACTTGGAACAGCTTCTTTATGGAAGATCCATTTGGGTAAGAAATACTGACCTTAAATACACTTTTCTTCAGTGCAGGTCTTGCACCCTCTCTGTCCTATCTTAGGTGTACAGATGAAAGGCAATAATTGTTATATGAGGTGATAAAATATTTGTGATTAATAGATCCTAGGCTGTAATCAACTTTTGATGGAAGGAATTAATTTAGAATGAGACAACCTTCACTGCAGGTTTTTAAGGATGGATTATAAGGGTAAGGTGACAAATTCCAGCTTGTTGACAAATTCCAGATTTCAGAGCTCTTTGCTTTCATTGCTGTTGAAATATAAATTTTCCTCTTGTGTTAATGTACTCACACTCTTGCTACAGAACACTGCAGCATCGTTTTGCTTAAGTAGTGTTTCAGGTTAAAGTTGGCTGGTTTGGCATGTGAGATAGTGGTTTTCCGTGGGATTTTTCTGTTTTTGAAAACAGCTCTTTGCAAACACTTGGTTCACTTTTTTAATTTAATTTTACCTTTTCAGTTGAAGTTCCTGTGTGGGAACAATGAGAGCTATGTAGGAACCGTACCCACTACACCATGCTGTGGCCTTGAAGGTTCATTGTAGAGACACACAGATTGCTTTCTGAAAATAAGAGGATTTTAAGGGGGAAATCAAAAGACAGTTTATTTCTAGTTAGGTGTGAATGATGTCCGAGAGCGGGAAACTGTTGTATGTGCCTTAGGATCCCTGAGAAACAGCACTGGTGAGCTCTGCTGCTCTCACGTAAAGAGGGAGGCTTTATCAGCACACCACCCCTTTCCAAAGTCTCACCAGTGGCTTGTCACTCTGCCAGGCTCCTGTGAGAGCACATGATCACGTTTGAGATCTCACAACATGGGCAAGACTGTATAAATTCAGAGTTCAGGCTTAAACTCTGGATTTATTCTAAGGAAAGAGAATTTTATTGTTCTGAGGATCTGAGGAGCTATGGACCCATGAAGTAGAGCCTCTGACTGCAGATACTGTGGTGGTTCTCTGCTCCCTTAAGGAAAAAAAAAAACCACCAAAGCACCATAACTCTGAAAGAGGTTCTTGTCCAAAAGTGACAATTTTCTGTAGTTATTACTAGTGACTGTTTCCTCAGGGGGATAATTTTCATATCTTAGTGCAATTTTTTAATCCAACTTAAAGCCCACAAGACAGATGGGGTTGTGACAAGAGCCAGAAAGTTTGCATCATCTTATTAGACTGGATCATCTTTAACAGTGCTGGTTCACATCACCTGTCCATTTTACTGCTTGCTTTTTGCAGACCACTGGGGAAGAAATAAAACCCCTGACAGCCTTGTGACATTCAACATTACTTATTCTTGCCGTCTTGAATGGTCAGCAGTGGTACCATGGGCAAATTCTGTGGGGTGTGGGTTGGAGAGGAATGTCAGACCGTGCATAGGACCAGGCTCCTACCACTTGAAGAGTGACTTCATAACTGTTACAGTTCGTATTTATAGTAGCATACCAGAAAAAGCCTCAAGGTGTGAAAAGGGATGCAGCCACCAGTATGAGCAAGCTGTGGTCTTTTGGTGCACATTGCATCTTTGTGTCCCACGAGCCCTGCCTGGAGCTGCTTTTAGTGGTATTTGCTGTAGCCCAAGAGGTAGTGGTGTGAGCTTTTTGGTGTCCTGAGGTCCAGCTTTCAACCCCCTTTCCTGACATCGTGGTTTAAGTGTCAGAGCTTCAGTTCTTGTATCTTTGCTGGTAGTTAAGAGTGCAGATGCTGAACACAGGGGTGACCGATAGAAAAAAAAGGTCAGGATTCATTTGCTGGGAGCTGATGGCAAAGGGTGATAGCATGAAATACTCCCAGCAATCAGTGATTTGCAAAGTGATGTAGGTCATATTACAGATCTTCCTTCCCCCCCCCCCCACTGTAATAGCATATAGAAAATATAGTAATTTTACTTGTAATAATAAAGTTGTGTTCCTATTAACTGGGGAATTGAAGGCAGATGCTTGGATTTTTCCCAGTGGGCTGAAGGGAGGTTCAGGTTTTGTTTTCTTTATTTATTATATTTTAAACCAAAGCCAAAGAACTATGAGTCAGCTTGATCTTTGCTGCTGCAGCTCCTCCACCGTGGTCCCCAGGCATTGTCTAACATGCCTGTACCTCCACAAGGCTGAATGAACCCGGAGACTGGAGGCTTATTTTTGTCACTCCTGTTGCAGAAATTCTTTAGGAAGGCTCTGTGTATCTTTAGGAGCAAGGATACACAATCCAACCCTCTTAGCAGAGGGTTCTGGGAAGACGCTCAGCTGCTGATCCCAGGAGCAGGTTCTCTGTGCCATCACTCACCAGCACCATATGCAATTCCTCATGGCAGCCAGACCTCCAGGGACGAGAAAACTACTCTGCCACCTTCTTCCTTATTCTGCTTTATGATGGCTGAGTTTTATAGCTGCTGTGTAGGCACTCTCTATGCCTCCCTGCCTTAATGAAGGTATATTTATAGCTTTCATAGGTAATGTCGGTCTACCTTGCTACTGTCTCAAGATGCAGGGAGGGGTAAGTGTTCCAAACTGGCTAAGGTTGAAAATTAAAATAGACCAAGTGAGGTCCTCAACCAATGTTGACTGTCTTGTCTATAGTGGATTCAGTGCAAGGACACTACTTTTTACCTTTTCCTGAAGGTGAACCTTCAAGGTGAGATCTCAGTTTGGGGACTCACGTGTTTGGTTCTTACTCCTTGTCTTGTTCTGTCCTCTTGCTTCCTTTGGGAAGCTATAAAAGCTTGCACCTTGTCCATATTACACACAGATAATGTCTTAGGGCTGTCAGGAAAAGTCGCCTTTGAAGTTCTAGGTTTGCCTTTTGTGGTTATTTTTTTCAGGTCAAATACAGAACTGTTTGCATGAGCCTCATAAATTCCAAGAATAAATCCAATGAATGCTGCTGTGTTTCTTTTTTAAATATCTCTGCAACGTGTGCTTCCCCAGCATTGCAGAGTTGTGCCTGGGCAGCAGGATCAGAAAGTGAGAGGATAGTTGGGAGACGACTAGACACAGGAAAGAAAAAGGGAAGCCATATATACACATATAAAAAGCAGTGAGTTTGTAGTTTGGGCATCTCCTGCTCTTCTTCTCTCCTTCCTTCCCATGTGGTGCATGACTTTTTCTTGCTGCTGTGTGGTGTTTGCCTGGGGACTTTGCTGAGCAGAGATTGATCTGTGATGGAGGTCCATTGTCATGACAAAAGGATGCTTCAGTTGGAAGGACACCTGCAGGATCATGTTGTCCTGTTTTACTTTTCCCAAGCAATGATTCTTCCAGCTCACGCTGTGGGTGTTTTGGGTTTTACTTTGCGTGGTCTCTTTCTTTCTGTGCTCTCAGGAGAAACCAGGTGCTAAGAACTAAAGACATTCTCTCTCTAAAGACTTCAGGGTTTTCTTCCTGTTTGCAGCTAGCATGTTGTGTCACGGCTCCCTTGCATCTCTTTGTCCATTCACTTAATGGACTTTCTGACTCTTTTTCACAGCTAGATGTCATCTCTGAAGCTCAGGACATGGTGTGCTTCCTATCTGTACCTCTTTCAAACAAGCAAATCTGGTTCATGTGGCTGGAGGCAGCATTTGCCCGTGCTGTTGTGCTGGTCTGAGTGAGGATCAGAGCCCTGTGTAGCTCTCTTGTCCTTCAGCTGTTGATCTGTGTAGAGAAACACCTAAATTGAGTCAAAGAGGTAGGGCAGGGTCTCTGAAGCTTTATGGCCATCTCAAGTGCAGTGCCAAAGCCATATCTGGATCTACTCATTGCCTCTACCAGGGTGTCTGAGGGACTGGGTTTCAGTTGAGGGATTCTAAGATGATGTGGGTATACCTAACCTTTAGGCATTATCAGAGGGAGCTCAATTGCTCTTCTGCTTTCAGAGGCTTTGCTTCTTTGTTAACCAGCTTGTTGGGCTTCAGTGTTGAGGTAGAGCCACATCTCGCACAGGCTTGGTGTCTTGCATTTCTGTGGTTTCTTTTCAGCCTTAGTTACTCTGCAGATGCTGGCTGTGAGCCCACCCAAATCCTGCATGTTGTCGTCACTGTGGACTCCCAAGGAAGCTCTGGAAGGAAACCCACCCGGCTTCTGCTGATTGTGCAGGTCTGCCAGCAGATGCTGGAGGCTGTGACGCAGGTGGTGGAGTAGGTGTTGTGCTCCTGTCCCCTGCACACTCAACCGCAGCCATTGATAAGCACAGTCTTGGGACAGAAGCTTGAATGTGGGGCAGCAGAAATCCCCAGCTTTACCATAAGTTTCCTGTGTGACCGTCAGCGAGTCACTTAATTGTTGAGGGTTCTTCATTGCAGGGCGGAGTTACTATTTCCTTGGTCTGCTGCTCTGTGTGTCGCTGAGGCGTGGGATATGTGAACCTGCGTGAAGGCTACTTAGGGTTGAAGGAGTATGTCTTCTGTGTCCACACTGTGATCCTTGCAAGACAGGCAGGATGAGTCCCTGGGCAGTGTCCCTTTGCTACTCCAGATGCAGAAGAGGGGAATTCCTTCCTTCCTTTTCAGTATGGAGAGCTGCAATCTGTACATCTTCAGTGTGTTTTGTAGTAGGTCTGTGCTATGACAGTGATACATTTAAATAACTCACCTACAACAGCATTGCTTGGATTTTTTTAAAAATCCAGACTGCTGCAGAGGGACAGGATATGAGCATCACATTAATAAGTCTATTGTGGCTGAGATTTACCACGAGCAGCAAAGTGAGGTGTGGGTAATCCAGGACCCAACTTTAAATAAAATTCGCTGCTCCAAACTTAAATCTTGCACCTTTACTTTTGGACCTCTGTGTTTCTGTCAGTGTTGCTCAGTATTGCACACACCGTGCATTGGTTGGCTCTGCATGGCTACAGACATGGTCACAATGACATTTGCCATGGCTGTTGAAGGGCTGGTTTGAAGGCCTTCTGTGGACCTCTTCTGTGCCAGCTGTGCTCGCTGCCCCATCGCTCAAGGTTGCAGCTGCCAGGTCCATAAATCAGCAACATGCCCCTGAATATCTGCTGTGTAATTACTGATGCATAGTCGTGTTTGCTACAGCATTGTGTCACCCTGCTAAGGGAAGGAGAGCAGGGACTGGTTCCCAGCAACAGGTGCCTGCTCACTTCATTTTATCTCCTCTTTCTGCTGCCACCTTGTCTTTGGCTCCGAGATGCCCCCTCACTTGCTTTTCTAATCCGTTTTCTCCAGCTGCTTCTCGTGGATTTCCTAAAGTGAGCCCTGCAGGTTTTCTTTTTGCTATGATGCCTTCTTCCTCTTCATCCCTGCTCTGCTAATAAATAAGGGTGTGTGCCTGAAAAGGCCCTGCAAGGGCTAAATGAGTGCGAGAGGATGATCGTTATATTTGATCATGTAAATTAAAAGGCTTACTAATAAAAGACACTCTGGAAGTATCTGATCTTGGCTGTTCCTTTGAGCTCTGTTTTTGAATGAACTGCTATGAACAGCTTTTTATTGGTGTCCCGTTGGGAATGGAAGTGCAATAAGGAAACTCAGTCTTTGTCCCTCATCCCAAGATGGGCTGTCCCTCACCCACAACTAGCCTGGGGAGACGATGCTGTTGCACCTGTGCTGCTTTACCCTCTATTTTGAAAAATGAGGAAGAAAGCTTCTTTCCCTGGAAGAAAAAAAACTTTGAAAAAATATGATTAGCAGCCTGTGATATACCACATGTGAAAGAGGATGGATGAGGTTTGACTCTGCTTTTCCCCTTCCAAGATCCTAAGTGCTGTCCAGGGAAACTGGGGGACCCAACCTGATGACTAACCAGAGCATACCCCAAGGGACAGTTGAGTTCAGCACAGACAGGGCTGGCTGTCCCTGCAGAGAGGGATCCCTCTCACTCCTACTCTGTGCTTGTTCTTGTAAGGAGACTTGAGCCATTCCCAGAGGATCCCATTTCTCTGTGGAAGCTCGTTAGCCATCCAGGGGGTGAGTGTCATGTGGGCAGGAGCAGACTGGGCTCCTACTGTCTGAAGATACTCATTTGTCTGCTTTTCTGCTGCTGGCCAACAGCTTCCACCTTTTTTCACCCAAATTCGATGCCACTGGCTCGTTGTCTGGACCTTTCTGCTGCAGCGGCTGTAATGTGATAAGGTATGTGCTGTATGCACCATTCCATTCCTGGAGACTGGAGCTCACCACTGCTCTTCTAAGGTTATTGTGCTCCAAAACCTTGCTTTCTAAAAAGTTTCTTATCCATTAAATGTTTAAATTAAAAAAAAAAACAAACCACAAAAATAAACAAACACCCAAAACAACAACAAACACCCCACAAACCTTAAAACATTAACAAAATCATTCTTGAAACTTTCCAGCTGCAATCGTGCTGTTTTCTTATCCTCGTATTTGCTGTGAAGGTACGTATGTTAGGATTTAAAGCAAGCAGGAAGCTGAACAGCCATACCTATTTCCATTGCAAATTCTTCTCAGCAAAAATGGCTTGGATGCATTTCCTGAAACCAGTTTCCTAATTTTTCCTTGTCAACAGTTGTTTGGGAGGAATAAGGATGGGGAAGGAGAGGAGAACAGAAATGTCATAGGGGGAGTGCCTTTCCTGACTATGGGGTACTTCTTTTGGTCTGATATGCATCAGTGGTGTTCAGGTTGGGATTGGCCCTTAAGTGGTATACAAGGCTACCTTATATCAGTGACTTCCCCCTTTCTTGCAGCTGGGCTTTGAGTGAGGAAAACAGCAGCAATGCTCAGCCTGCCCCTCTGCTTCCAGCCCTACCTGCATCTCCCATTGCTTATCTGTGTATTCAGAGCATCTGCCCCTCCGCTGGCAGCCTGTGCCCATGACCCAGTTGTGATTTCATCAGGATAATTGGAGAGCAGGGCCCCTTTTGCAGCACTCTGGGCTTTCCTGTTTGATGTACCCTGCTTCCCCAACTGTCTCTGCTTAGGGAAGCTGGGCTGGGGCTGAGCTGCCAGCTCTGGCAGCCCAACACAAAGACCCAGCAGGAGACCAACGGCTTTGCCATCCAGAACCTTTACTGGGAGCTTTTTGTCTCAGGTGAAGACCCCAGATGGGAAGTCACATTGTCTGAATTTAGTTCCCGGCTTTACCACCCATTGATGGCTTTGGGCCAGTCCCTTGACTTATTTGCATTCCCCCTTGCCTGTCCCTACAGTGAGGAGGATGGTGTTTCTGTTCATGCACGGCTACCACCTCCAGCTCTAGCAGTGGGTACTCCATCTCTTGCAGCTTAGTGGGGAGATCTGAATTTGTCCCTTCTTATGCTGTTGCAGCAGAGAGCCAGACGGCTGCAACCTGCACGGTGACAGGGCCGGTGGGTCACGGGAGAGGCTGTACCTTTCCCTGGAAGCTTGCCTGCAGCTGCTTCTTTCATCACGAAGAAGACCAGGCAGAAGATACCAGGTACCTTAGGAAACCAGCCTCTCCTGGAGACAGCATCTCTTGTAATTCCACGCCTTTACTGGGCAGCAGTTTCTCCAAAGCCTGATATTCTCTGTCCCCGTTAATAGCTGTTATTACATAGATCCACTTACACTGGTGCTGCATACTCATCTGGTCCAAGTTTCTAGTCATTGCACCTTATATCTTGTGGGAAAATCAATACAATTTGGTACTGAGACTAGCAAGCCAAGAGATTGCTCAGAGCCTGGGTTTGTGGTTGTGTACCACGTTTTAACAGTTAACAGTTACTGTCATCTATATTGTGGGTCGTGTTTTAAAATTTCCTGGTTACCTGTCCATCTCTTTATATACTCAGGATACATCATGCTGCCTTTCACCCATCCCATCAATGTTTATAGGCGGTATTTTAACGTAAAGGAAAGTTAAAAGCTGCCTATTCTCTTGAGCTGCGCCTTGGCCTCTGTTTTCCAGAGTATCATTTGTTTTTCTGACAAAGGCTGGGAGGCCTGGGAGAAGTCTTCTTTCCAGGGCAAGGTGGAGGGCTGCCAGGCCAGGCAGGGAAGCGTCTGCCTCTGAACCACCTGCTCGGCCCAAGGAGGCTGGAGAGGAGATGAAAGCAGAGGAATCCTGACAGTTTGCAGCCTTCTGCATCTCGACAGTGAGAGCTTTTCCTCCCCCGTGCTGCTTTCCCACACGTGTTGGTAGATTCAACACTATGTCCTAAATCCTGACGGCAAGATAAGAGTTCGTTTTTTGTTTAATTGTCCCCTCTTGTCCTGACCTGTACTGTGGCGTGTTCATGCCTTCGTGCATCCATCTTTACCAACTTGCAGAAACAGCTCCAGTCTCCTCTTCCCTTAAGCAGGCTACTCTTGCTCATCTAGAGTATCTTAAGAGCATTTAAATATTAGATCATAAATCACAGGCATAATTTAAAAACCATCTTCGTTGGTGTTTTTTGTTTGTTTTTTACCTCACATTGGTGGCCCTGCCAGATGCAGAGAACTGGTGTTTTCAGCTAGTGACTTGGGTGCTACCACAGGTTGTCTCTCCCATCTGCTTGTGATTTTTTTTTTGAAGGGTCTGTGTTCAGCAGTGGTGTGGGGTGTATCTTGTTTCTTTCACCCTTTCCACGGACTGGCAGTGATTAGCAGCTTTCTCTCTGTGGAAGTTAGCTGGGAAGATTGGTTCTTCTGCAGAGACTATTGTGGGATGAGCAACTTGTTATCAGGGAGATGGGTAGGGAGGTGATAGTGGGAGGTGAAGATTCTGCTATGATTTACAAGCATAGCCCAGTACTTGCCCGAGTTTCCTGACTTCACGCTGCTCCTCATGGCACATGCATGATGCTGGAGATGTGGGCATGAACAGTCCTGATTTACAAGCTCCTGAGATAAGGGGCTTGCTCATCTTTCTTCGGAGTGTAGTGATTTTGCTAGCCTCTATTGGCTTGGGGGAGCGAGGTGGGTGGGCAATTCCTTTATCCAGAGGGAGACTCTTGGGTAGCTGGTTTGTTCCATGAGTTTGTTCCATTACTAACTTGTTTAGGTTGTTTGCTGGTTTGAGTAGTTTAGGTATAGCTACCTCTGCCGGTTGTTTTTCTTGGAATAAGCTGGCAACACAGAACTTTATTAAGAATACTTATTATTTGAGAGGGAAAGCAAGAACAGTGTAGTTGCACTCACTCACTGCCAACAATTGGTGACTGCACAGCTTTGTCTTTTAGTCAACTGTCTGACAGCTGAAGCGGGAGCCCCGGAACAGAGGAGAGGTAGCAGCTCTGGTCAGGATGGTACTATGTTGTTTTCCTTTGTCCTTCTGTATCTTCACAGTCTCTTTGTGGTTGTGTAGTCTCTGGCAGAGGGGTTGTGTTGCCACAGGTGCTTCAACTGGAAACTGCAAGGGCTGGCCCTGCTGCAGTGACCACTCTATGCCTGTTCAAGACCCGTGGCTTATATCTTGCTTCTGGGACATGTTTGTGGCTGCTACAGAGAGGCAATCCCTCTCTTCCAGACCTACCTGTGCCTTGAACCTGCCTGCAGCTTTCTGCTGTTCTTCCTCACAGATTTCTCCTTGAATGTGCATCTGTATTTTGAGCCTCCTACATTATGTCATTCCTTACCTCTTTTGTTTTTTTTTTCCTCTGCAGCAATATTTTTGAATTCAATCTCTTGGGACAGGCTGTCTTCTCCTTCAGATCTTGAAGAGCTAGCAGAGGATAGAAGAAGCCATTCTGTTCCTTTTTGGCTTTTTTTTTTTTCCTTTTTTTTTCCCATAGTAGAAGAGATTTATTATCTCCAAGTCATTTCTGCAAAGCAGGGCCAGCATTTGCAACTTCTGTTCCCTCTTTGGCATCCCTTGCTGTTTATGTGTCTGTGAGGTGCAATGTCTGAGTTTGCGGGTACACAGCCAGCAAGCAGCACAGAGGGTGAGATTTACAGCCCACTTGTTAACTTAAAAAGCAGTAAGTAAATTAAAATGAAGCATTGGACAGGCAGATTTGTAAGGGTATCAGCATGCCAGCCTCTTTCCCATAGTTTCTGTCAGGCTGGGCAGGCCACTGAGAACATCAGCATTTTGATCCTGGAGTAAAAACAAAAGGTGGCATTTCAAACCAATGGAGAGGTTCCTTCAGGCCCTCCAGAGGGTGTGTTTTGTGATGCTGATGACAGTCTTGTGCATGAGAAAGGTGAGGAACCTGGACAGTCACTGGGATAAGCCAACAAGGTTTGCTTTTTCAGTGCTCAAAAATCACTGAGTAGGATTCCTGGCCGGAATTGACTGCTGGTAAAAGGCTGAGATGCGTGTTGTTCTCCTAGAGGATTGCAGGCCAGGGCATCCCTGCTGAAGGGAAATAAAATCAAATTCTGTGGCATTTGTGGTCATCGGGCTCCTCGGTTCCTCTGGATGGGCTTTGGAGGAAAGGGTGCCTGGTCTGAGTTGTGCCCAAAGAGGTTTGCAGAATTGAAACTGACTTCCAATGCCTTTAAATGCAGAGACTCCCAGTGGACAGGTAGAGTGTAAATGTTCAGTAATGAACAGTTGTCAAACTTCTGCCGTGGCTGGCCTCAGTATGGCAGTGCTGCACAAAAATCTGTCTCTTGACTTGTTTAGTTGGCTTGGTGTCCATCCTGGGAGAGATACAAGGTAGTGGGAGGAAATAGAGGACACAGAGAAAGCTCCTTCAGTTATTCTGTGGAAGGGGTGTCAGAGCCTCCCTTGTGGTGAACGTAGTGGAAACCCACTGCATATCGCTTTCACTTGACACCTGAGGTTTTGTTGAAACTGTGATGGTGTTATGTGATGTACTGATGGGGTGAAGCCCCTTGAGTTCCTCACCTCTGGTGAGTAAGTTTTGGTGGCTTCACAGTCAGGTCCCCCAAGCCACCTCTCTGTGCTGGACAACAGGAACCACGAAGAGCAGGTTGTTTTTTGCAGGACGCAGCTGCATCTCTGGGTAACACCTGTAGCCATGGCGCCTAGACCTGCTTTAGGTCTTAGCCCAGTGGAAGCTTGTGCCAAGCATCTTGGTCCTTGTTTCTGTGGGCAAGGCCTCCATCCTGCTTCCCAGCATGCGCAGGCAGGGGAGATGATGTGCCTTCTGCCCTCACCCACACCTTCATCCCCTCCCTGCAAGACAAAGGTAGGATGCTGGTGTCCACCAGGGCTGGCTGCTTGCTCTTCCCGCTTCCTGCACAAGGCTGGCAGATGTTTCTTGTTTGCTGGAGCTGCGTGGCTCTGGCTACTGGGCTGGGAGCAGCTGCTGCTGCCAGGCGGAAGCACTCGGCGAGTCTTTCCTAGACAGCTTTGAATGGGAGCCAGGAGCCCTCTCACTACAGGAGAAAATCCACAAGGTCAGGAAATACAGCAGTGGCAGCTCCAGCTCCACACTGGGGCTGTTGGCTTGGCACGCAGATTCCAGCTCTCCTCTTTCCAGACAGTGCTCCTGAATGGCTCTCCTCCTTGCCATCTCACTCAGCTGTTGCTTGACAGCCCTTTGTGGCTTTTGAGGTGCGCAGTAGTTGAGTACTGCAGAGGTGATAAATTTGGATAGGCAGGGGAAACACTAGATGGTGACCTGGATCAGACTTTTCAGATCTGCTGAAGAATGGAAGAAGCTGCAGAAGATGGAAGAAGCTCTGTTCCTGCTCTGTGTGGGACTGGGAGGCTGTGCTTTTGTGTTTCCCTCTGTTATTTTGTGGTCAACTCTGTGTGGGCTCTGTGTTAGCTGCTGAGTAGTAGAAACTGGAAATCCTCACTTCAGGAGAACCTTTCACAACCACCAACTGTCTGTAAACCTCCATCAGGTGCATCCCCAGAATGAGAACTTGGGGTGTCTGTTACAGTTGCTCTGACAGGAGCCCCACTCTCTCTTCCCTGTTTTTGTTTTTTAGGAAGCCAGAAACGTTGTCTTTGGGATAGCTGTTCCATGAACCAGGCCCTGTGGTGGGGGTGGTGATGTTCATGTGGCATTGAGGAACAGCCACGCCTTTGTTGAAACCATGTGTGCATCGATGAGCAGCCTTCCTCTTCCCATGTTGAAGAGTAAAAAGCATGATGGGGAGCTGTGAGATGGTGTTGGTAAGGTCGACTTAAGGATAAGATTGGCTGCCCAATCTTAGCAGAGTTTGGCCATATGGAAATTCCTGCTTTCCTCACAGCCTTTGGCCAGGTTGCTTCTTCTGTGGCATTTACACATGCTCTGATGTGCAGTTGGGTCTGCGTGCTGCCCGTGAGGAGCTTGCATTGTGGATCCTTTGGGAAAGGAGGCGAGCTCATCTGAGCATTGATTTTAGCACACGTTCATTCGGGCAGCTCTCATGCCCAGAGCTGTCCCTCATTCCCCACGCTCTCACTCTGCATTAGGACATGTTTTGCAGCAATGGTATGAAACAGGTGGGTAGGCTGGACTTGCTGTCCTCTGCAAGCTGCAGAATCTCTTCTGCCATTGTTGGGCCAGGGATGGCAGGCAGAGCAGTGAAGAGTTAGCTGAGGCAACGGCACCTTCTAGATATGGTGTGAGCAAACACCAACTGTTGCAGAGTTCTTGTATGTAAATTGTCTGTGTGCTGGCCGTGAGTAATGAGTTAGCAACAGCCCCTTTGCCCCCCTCATTTCCCCTGCCTCTTGGGTGGGTGTGGAGCAGGAAGGTCTGTGTTTCTCTGGAGGAACCAGATCCCAAAGCTCTGGGGTAAGCTGGTGATGTGCAGGGCTTGCTCGTGTGCAGCTGCCCCTCTACTGTGCAGTGAAGCTCAGCTGGAGTCCTGAGCAGGGGAAGACCCTTAAGCTGACATGGGTGGTCACCTGGCCCCCACCTCCTGCTGCAGTGTGGACCAGAAGGTTGGTGTGGCTGTGGGGGCCGGGGTCTTCTGAAGGGATGGGCAGTGCCTTCCACTGGAGTGGTCTTGAGGGAGGACCTCCTCCTTGAGAACTCATGTCTTCTCCTCCCCATGTTGAGTTAAGGCTTTTATCACTGCCTTATAGCAAGTCCTGTAGGCCTGGGCAGTTGTGAAGTCCTTCTTGAGCATCATCGTGGCAACTGCTTCATCATCAGCATCAGATACAGAGCAAGGTCCATTGTAGCCACTGCAGCCCCTTATTTACAGCCACCTCGTGTTTTGCTGGAGGTTGCAGATCTTCCTGCTCTGTAATGAAAGAGGGGAGCTGGTTGCAGAGTTCTGTCAGACCCTGAAGACCCCTCTGTGTTGAGCTGTGAAGCTGTTCACTGCAGGAACCATCCCCTCCTGGCCAGCAGTGTTGGTGGAGATGGTCAGTCAGCATTTGCTCCTCAGTCCCCATTTCATCCTGTCACCGTCCCTCATGATAACTGTCTCTTCCCAGAGAGATAAGAAGCCTGGGGTGGGCATGTCTCTTGTCCCTGAGAAGCAGAGTATGTGAGAAGGTCATAGACGTGAGGGCATGCATTAATGGAGCAGAGCAACATGTGCACGGTCAATTAGTGGGATCACTTAGGTTCTTTCCTGTAGTCTTGTTTTTAGTCTGCATCTCTTCCTTGGCTGCCAAAAAAGAGGCAGATCAGACTTTCCTGGGAAGTAGTGGCACTTTTCGGTAGGCACCTAAAGTACGATGTTATATGCACTTCATTTCCCCCCTCCCATCACCACTTTTCCATGGTGTTCTACTATTTCTCCAGCAGTGAAGAGCAGCACAGCAATCAGAAGTCCTGGTTAGTGTTAGGGTGGCATTGGGTTTGTTATTTGGTTGCACTTTTACTCCCTCTCCTTTGCCCTTCTTTAGGATTCTGGGTGCTGAGAAGGGCATGAGCTTCGTTTGCCTTCTCACTACCGAAACAGCAGCTCAGAAAAGGGCTTCGGGAAGAGGTGTTTGTGTCTGACTGCTCGCAGCTCGAGTGGGTGATGGAGCTGTCAGAGTGGTTTAGAGTTGCACTCAGGTGGAGATTGAAGGCAAAAAGTTCTGGCCTCCTTACCATTAGATTTCTGCTGTGTTAGCAAATGCATTAAATGCAGTCTAGGTCTAGAGTGGCTGTTGCCAGCACAGTTTGTACCAGCTTCCAGAGCTTTGGGAGCAGGCCTGGTAAGCCTTGGGAGGAGGATGGAGTGATTTAACTGTCTGGGGTGGGGACAAGGCGCATGTTCTAATCCACATGCAGTAGCGTTGCAGGCAGCATGGAAGGCTGACTGTCAAGCTCTCGGGGAACTGAGAGCTTGTCTTCCTGCTGCCTGCTGTCTTTTGGGTGCTTTCCCCAGAGCTTGCAGATGGCAGCTGAGAATGAGTGTTGGACCCTGGAGTGACTTTCAGAGGGCAGGGCCTGCAGTCCAGGATGGATTTCTATTTAAACCTTTGAGGTTTTGTAATCTTCCTGCATTAGTTCCTCTTTCTCAGTGGACTTGGAGCAGAAGTTTAAGGGAGGAGTTGGGGGGATGTGAATTTTCTCCTGAAGGGCCATGGCGAGTACCCAGTACTGCAGAAGTGTAGTTTGCTCATCCTGGCCCTAGTCAGAGCTTTTCACGGTAGCAGCTCTTTATTCCCTGTTGAGTTTGCCAACTTCATCTCTCGGGAGCAGGAGTGCCCCTTCCGCAGGCCTCCCTCTCTGATGGCCAGCACAGTGGGAGGCACCGTTAGCTGGAGGATGGGCAGAAGGTGTGGATGTGCCACTGTCTCAGACCTGCCGTGTGGTTTGAGGTTTAATGCAGCCTTGAGGGTTGAAGTCATGGAGGTAACAGCATATCTGGGAGGGGCTGGACCTTTTTCCCTGCTCTTGTGGGAATTGACATCCCAACCTCATTGGCCAAGGATTTCAAATCTATCAAATAATTGTCATCTTGAGGTAAGGTGAATCAGGGACAACACTGAGCACTTCTGCAATACCAGACCTCTTAAATTGATTACTTTAGGTGTTGATTTACACAGCCTGTACCTCTGTTTTCTCATCAGAGAACTTGAAGTTTGCTCCAGGGAATCTGTGAAGTTTGCATTCAGACTGTCAGGCTGAAGGATTGCAACATGCCACAGAATAAACACAGTTTTGTATTCAGTTTGATGGATTATTTTGCCCATGTTAAAGTAACCTCTCCTAACACGGTGACCGTGTTTCTCCTTGCAGGTGGTGGTGCTCCTGGAAGTCCTGAGCTGGGGTCAGCTGGAAGATGACTGAATACAAGCTGGTGGTGGTGGGAGCAGGTGGTGTTGGGAAGAGTGCTTTGACGATACAGCTTATTCAGAACCATTTTGTTGATGAGTATGACCCCACGATAGAGGTAAGTGGCTCTGGGCATGGGGTCTGTCTTGTCTGCATGTTTTCCTCTTGCTGTTCTCCACCTTGTCTCCAGCCCAGAGCATGCTCAGTTTGGTCTCAAGTCTGAACTTGATTAGGAATGTTCCTCTGCTTTGCAGAGCTATTCTGAGTTGCTATGTGCGTCTTCAGAGGTCACAGTGACCGACTTGTGTCTCCTGCAGAAGGATAGTGATGTCTGCTGAAGAGAGATGACACAGGAGGCAGCAGAAGCAGGCAGAGCTTGGCTGAGAGGCAGCATAAAAGTCCTCCTTTCTGGTGAGATGACAGCATAGGGAGGGATTAAAGGTTTGAGACTGAAGAGCCATTTTGTGCTTCCATTTCTTCTCCTGCGAAATCGGAGTAAATATATTGACTTTTTCTGCAGGATGTTTTGAGATTTACCGATGAAATGGGTTTTATCAGAGCTTGGTTGTATTATGTATGTCCTGCAGTTTGAGTGAGACGTGCCAAGCAGCTGAACTGTTGTGGTTCACAGAGTGCTGCCTCTGCTTCATTGCCAGGAGTTAGTGGTTCATGTGTGGGTTTCGCAGTCAGTGTGGATGGTAGCACTGTCTAGCTCAGCATCCTCCCTGAAGAATCAGGCAGGGACCCTGTGGTTTTCACATGCTCTATGGAGGTGGAGGGGGATCTGGTCTTCAATAACCATTACACTATTCCTTTTTTTTACTTTTCGAAAACATATTGCATTCTCCGTCTGCTGTCACTGTAGCTAGTGACATGCTAGTCAGCCTTTTTGTGACTTACACCTTTGTTGGGGGAGATGTGGGTAGCAGCTGCTGCTCTGCACGAGGAGTAAGTCCATCCTGGGAAGGCAAATTGCAGCTCTGTCATGCCTCTTGGACAACGACCTCCCTGTCTGCAGTCCTAAAGGATTCTCTGCCAGATGTGTATAAATACAGCTGTGGTTGCTGCAGTTATTATTATCATAATGGATAAAGGCCCCAGCTGGGACGAGAAATCTATTCTGGTAGGTGTTGTATGTGTAGTCCCCACCCTGAAGAGCTTAAAACTTAAATAAACAAGTAAGACAAGGCTTGGTAGAAAGGCTGAAATAGTCTTACAATCCTACACATGGGAAGGAGAGAAAGCACTTAAAAAGCACATGCTATTACGTCATTTGGCCAAGGTCACCTAGGAAGTCCATGGCAGAGACTGGAATTTAATTTGAGGGCTCCTGAGTCTCCTTGCTTTCGGATGCAGTTGCCTTGTTCCCCAGCTCCTCTCCCCTCGTGTGCTCGTGCCCAGTAGCGTTGTATACTTTTCTTAGAAACCTGTTCCAGGTTGTTTTCGGCAAAAGAGCTGTTGATGGAGAGCAACCTCCCTGGGGAGACATCTGCATGGATGAGTCCTCTCTTGGACCTTAGGTGGGCAGAGGCAGCTCTCAGTCAGTGATGTGTTGGGTTTTGGCATCCTGTGTTTTTTGTCTCCAGCTGCCTGCCCCTTGTATGTACCCTGCAGGGAATTTTCTCCATGTAAACAGGCAGTGGGGAATGTAAACCTTGCATGGCATTTCCCAGCACACTCTTCTCACCCTACCCACTCCTGCAGTGCCCCAGGAGACGCCTGCTCTCTCCTCCCCTGTTCCCTCCAGCCCCATTCTGTTCTTCTCCTCTTCCAAAAGCTCTTTAGCCCTCTCGCCCCTGGTACTTTTCCACCTGCAGGTCCCACCAACCCCGATGCCTTTGCAGCTCCCTTGGTTGTACCTCCCTTCCCCTGCTACCCTGGCATCCTCTCATTCATTTTAGGAGACTTTTTTTAATTATGCTCCATTTTATGGGGATTTAGGATGCGCAGAGAGCTACCTGCCAGCCATCCAAATGTGACCAACAAATCACCCTCCTGTGACTAAGCTGCTTTGGATCGTGCCCAGGAGCTGACTGTGACTGTTCAGCCGGCTAACAAGCAGCACAGCAATGCTGAAACAGGCAGGATAAAAGGAGGCAAAAAAGAGTATACGTGCATGGAGCAAAGGCATTGCCTGTCACCCAGATGGACTGAGTGCAGGCTGTGCTGCAAAGGAGGTTGTGCGTGGGTCAAGGTGCACCGAGAAGATGCTCCCCAGGGCAGGAGGGTTTTCTCCCCTGTCTGGGGCAGAGACCCTGACTGAATGCCTGTTCCCCTCCTGCCCTCCTGACTCCCTATTGAAAATGTTTGGCTTTGTAACTCCACACTGACCAACCCACGACAGCACGTGCTTGCATGCCTGCTCTTTTACTGCTGAGGAACCTTAAGACCTTTATTTTGGGAACAGGAGGGTCAAGGGCTCCAAGGAAGTGTATGCTACTGGCATTGTCCCATGGTGAATAAGCAGGGATGGAGTAAAGAATTTCACTGTTTTGAGAAATTCTTTGGTTCATCTTCTGGCTTCTAGTAGCTGGCTAGTAGTGGGCTTCCCAAACCTCTGATCGTATCCTGACTGTAGGGTTTGACAAGTGGATGTCTTGGCCTGGTCCCCAGCACACCCGGGATGCTCCCAGCGTGTGCCTGGGATCCTGAGTCTGAACACTAGACAGATGTTGTTTCTGCTGCCTGGCACTTCACAGCTGAGTCTGGCTGTTTCCCCTCTGCAGGAAGGTAGGGTAGGATATGGGGGCTGCAGAGGAGCACTGAAGCAGGGTGCTGATGTGGGCTGGTGGCAGCTACCGCTGCAGTGGCAGGCAGGTCACCTGGCAGTGTGGCTGAACTGCCATCCTGAGGCAGAGTTTGGATGAAGCTGTACACAAAGCAATGGTGGGGAGAGCTTGTCCCCTTCCTTTGCAGGAAGCAAAGCATCCTCTGCAAGGCACTTAATGCTTTTGCCTTGTAAGCAAGCTGGCTGGCCTCTTGGGCAGCCTGTTGATGACCTGAGCTGAGGTGTGGGATCTGTCCTCCATCTGCATGCTGTATGGTTGAGAGACCTCCTGTAACTGGGGACTTGCCAATTAATTGTGAACACGTGTGCCCAGAGGCTGGTCCTCTGTGTGCGAGCCAAGGTGCAGGGGTGGGAGGATGCTTTGCTGGGCAGAGCAGGCACTAGGGTCCCCTTGCACCAAGGAGGCTCCAGATACATTATTGATTAAAAATGGAGCACATTCCTGCAGGGCAGCCTGCCAGTTGCCTTCAGAGTGGTTGGCTGGAAGCCAGCCCATCACTCGGTGCTTATTCTCGATGGGTCAGCAGTCCACTTTTTGGGAAGGCACAGCTGAGAAGGTCGTGGCAGAGCAGATCTCATCTCTGATTTCACAGCCCTCTCTGCAAGGTGAGGAAAGACTTTAATTAGTCCCAGCAAATGACGTTGTTTAGTAATGAACCAAAGAATGGAGGCCGTGTTGGCCCCATTCCTTTTCTGTGCTGCTGCTGGTCCTGTTGTGACCTTTGCTGTGTCGGCTGTTTGTCTGCAGACCTGCAAAGCTCATCTGATAACATTGTTGTGGTCGTTGGAAGAGCAGCCGACATTTGAATTAATTTTAAACTGCAGCCGTAGCCTCCGTGAGGGGTAGCAAAGCACTGTTGTGGTCATACCACTGACTTGCACCTTCTTCATACCTTTCATTTTGGCTTCCTGCTCTTGCTGGGGGTTGAGGATGCTGCACTGTCCAGGGGGGCTGGCTGTTAGAGAGGCAGGAGGCTGTCCTCCATGCAGGGGCTGCCCCAGCAGCATCCCTGCTGATGAGACTGAGCACGGGGAGAGGCATGGTGGGAAGGAGCAGTGCTTTGAGGAGCCTGCCTTAAAAAAGAAACCTTTTGAGGGATGCCCTGGGTGATTTCCAGGCCTCCTCACTTCTGTGATAAGTTGTGATCGCCTCTGCTGCAGGGAAAACCCTCAACTTGAAAGGACCTGCCTGGATAGTTCTTGCTTCTCCTGGAGCCCTCTGGGCACAGACTGGTTGTGGGAAACACCCGGCTCACAGAAAGATTTTATTTTTTTTCTCATGTTTAAAGAAGAGATTTACCATCAAACTCAGTCTGCAACCTTACTGGTGGCATATTGCCTCCAGTGCCTGATCTGAGATGCATTGGAGGCACTGGATTTCCAGGTTATCTTAAACACCTTCTAGTCCTGCAGATCACAGATGGTGGCTGGAAGCCCTGGCTGGCTGGAGCCTCCTCTCCTGAGTGTCCCCTTCCAGCACCCAGGCAGGGTGGCAGCAGAAGGGATTAGAGCTGGGACTAAATAATGCTTAGGAAATAGTTGCCGAGGGCTGTGCGGTGTGGTACAGATGAAGCTGCGCCTGGTCTGCCAGAGGCAGGGCTGGGAATGGGGAGAACAAGCCAGGAGCTGTCTTCTTTGTGGCTCTAACAGACCAGGAGAAACCTGCTTAGCTACTCCCTTTTTCCTTTGTGGGTTTTTTTTATTCTTTTTCCTTTTCCTCCCGTTTTTGAAACAGATTGAGTTATCTCTTTAATGGAAGCTAAACGCAGGCAGAGCGCGACCAGGCATCTTCCCAGGGATGCACTTGCTGCATCTCTTTGTTTAGCCGGACCCAAGCCCTCCCTTAATGCATCCTCCTCCTTTTTTCCCCCTCTCCTGGCCTTCAGGATTCCTACAGAAAGCAAGTAGTCATCGATGGAGAGACCTGCTTGTTAGACATCTTGGACACCGCAGGGCAAGAGGAGTACAGTGCCATGAGAGACCAGTACATGAGAACAGGAGAAGGATTCCTGTGTGTCTTTGCCATCAACAACACCAAGTCCTTTGAAGATATTCACCAGTACAGGTTGGTATGCTGGGAAGGGCCCTTTCCCTCTTGCCCTGTGCGAAGGGGAGGCCTTGCCTCTGCACCCTCCTGCCCGCCCTTTTAGATCAGGCCCAGTGGTGGAAGCACTGGCTGCCAGCAAAGACAATTAGCTGAAGTGGCCATTCCCCGGGGAAGAGGTGGAGCAGACGGCTAATGTCAGTGACTCCAATAAAGCCCATCCGAAGGGATTGCTTGCAGCCTTTGGGGACTCGGTAATGTAATGTTTAAGTGTTTATAGTGACTAAAGAGAGAGCTGATCCTGTATGACCCCCTCCTTTCCCTCCCTAATTAGTGGAATTGCTTTGTTAGCACAATCGATCTCAGGGACTTCTGCTGGGCCCTGGAGCTGGGAGAGGAGGCTGGGAAGAGCAGGGAGGGGCTGCTTGCCCTGCTGTCTGCCGTTGTGATGAGGCTGTAGTCTGCCAGCTGCACACACGCAGGGAAAAGCGGTCCTGCCCCTTTGGACCTTGGTTGCAACCAGGGCAAAGACTGAGCAGGAGGGGAGTCAGGACTCCAGCGAGGTGATTTGCCCAAGACAATGTACGGGGAAGTGGTGACAAAACAGGGACCTCATCCCGACATGGTCCTGCTTTGGCAGCACCTGAGTAACCCATCCCACTTCTTCTCCTTGCTGACATCACCCCTGCAGATCTAGAGAGCCAAGGAGGCGATACCAACACAGCAGGAATCTTCCCTGTTTATCCTGATGCTTAGGGAGGGATCGCCCTGCCTTGTGCCTTTTCTGAGGCTTGGCTGTGATGGGAGGCACTTGCAGAGGATGCAAGAGACGGCTCTGCCTGTCCCTGCTCTGTACACTGTCCACCAAGGAACTGTGTATCCCAGTCCCCCATCATACACTGCTGTTCCAATAATCCTGCTGCTCCGAGCACAGGCACAGCCCTTCCTTGGCTCTGTACTCCAGAGGTGCTGCTCTGAGCTGTCTCGGTCTCAGTGAGCAGGCTGTTCAGTGTAACAGCTGCACAGGTGGACTAATTTGGCTTGTTTTAGCTGAACTGGAGGACAAAGGATGGGATTTTCCTAAAGCACCTGAGGGATTAAGCAAGGTTCATCCTTGTGCTGGGGCTGGTGCCTGTGAATCGCTTGCAGGATGGCACGATTTCAAGACATCATGATTGTGATGTAAATCACTGGCTTTCATCTCCTTTAGCCTCTGCTCTTTGTGTTTGCACTTTTAAAGAATATTCCCCAGAGAAATGCTGGCTCTCCCTGGTTAGTAACCATTTGAAGGTATCTCTTTTCAGCTAAGTGTAGCCTGTGCACTAAATTTAGTACTTGCATTTGCTGATCAGGATGTTACATGGAACATTTAAATGGCTTTATGGAATATCATGCATATAGTCAGACTTCATTTCTGTGTTCTACTGCATTAAAAAAAGATGATTGATTCTTTTGTGTGTGATAAATGTCCAACTGCCTTTGGATGGAAATTTGCATTAAATTAAAATGCAGAAATTGGCATTTTAAATAATGCTTTTATTAGTTAAATAAAACCATGTTAAATGTTCTGGATGCATGAGCAAAAAAAAAAAAAGCTGAAGTTAAATGATTTATTAAGCAAAGGAAGTTATTATTTATCAGAAGGGAATTGAATGGATTGTTTGTGGTCATAATGGACTTTAAGACTTTTAGAAGTGGTACATATCATCCTCGCCCACCTAGTTTTAGATCCAAGGTTGGAATGAAGAAGTGAGCATTACAGTTTTTTTAGTTCCCACTTGGTTTCTCAACTTTGAATGACCTGAACTAAACTGAGAGGGAGCAAATACTGCCTGTGCATCTGCAGAAAAGGTTACTGCTGCCAAAAGCTGGTTTATCAGCTCAGCAAATTCTGGTTGCAGTTGATTTTCTTATTGTTTTTATCCCCATTTTGGGGGGATTGCTTGATCTAAAATGTTTGAAATAGCACAGGTAACTGCTTGAGAATTCATTTTTATTTAGCTTAAACTATCTTAAGGTCATTTCTTAATACAGATTGTCCTAATTCAAGTTGGTTTGTAAATAATTGCAGTTAAAGAGCAGAAGTATGTTTAGTTTTCATTTCCAAAAGTGCCCTAGCTATTTTGCAGTTTATTCACTTGTGTGCCATAGTCATTTACATTTTCCTGAAAGCCCAACACAAGGCACTTTACCGGAGTGAGGCGTAGCTGTTAATTCTTGACAAAGAAGCTGGTGGGGAATGTTCTGGAACTGCCCCTGGAGCCTTTTCTCCCTTCACTTTGTCACTTCTTCCTGTTTCAGGGAGCAGATCAAGAGGGTGAAAGACTCAGACGATGTTCCTATGGTGCTGGTGGGGAATAAATGTGACCTACCAGCCCGGACAGTGGAGACCCGGCAAGCGCAGGACCTGGCCCGGAGTTACGGGATCCCCTACATAGAAACATCTGCCAAAACCAGACAGGTAGGAGGAGGGTTTTAAACAAAATGTTCTTCTTGTTTTCTTTTCTCCATTGCTTCTGTGGAATGGCTGGAACAGGCAGACACCAGCTTGTAGACAGATGGGTGCAAGGGCTGGGGTTAGTTGCTTCTTCAAGGCTAGGTGCTCCATCAGGATGTTCTCTCCCCGGTCTGGGCTTGAGTCTTTAGTCTGAAGAAGTAATTCATGCTCTGGCAGCAGTGATACTTTCTAAGGGCTTTCTCCAAGGGTCTGGAATAACCCCCATAGTCACTGCAGGTCAGCTAAGCTCAGGGGCCTTGGCTAACCTCATCCGTGGTCTATTTTAGCAGACCTAGAGGCAGAATATACCAGTGCTGGAAGGACCACATGGGGCTCCCGGAGCACAGGGGTGGAAATGGAACAACTGACACCTTTAGTGGTTCAGTGGTGGCTTTTCTCTTGGTGATAGGCCTCATTCAGACTGCTGAAAGCTGATGAAACTCAGGGACTTAGGAGCTCTTTCGCCTTGTGGTTGCTCTCTCTTCGAGGGCCACACTAAGGTCCTTGTTAAGTCTCCCCACTTTGGTTTTCTACCTTTAACTCTGCAACTTGCACTGATGGAAGACAGGGCTAGGAACACCTTGCTGGGGAGCAGAGCCCTCTCTTCTCTCCACTGTCCCCTCTCCAAGTGGGCAGCTGCTTCGAGTGATGCTTTTTTCCGCAGGGCGTTGAGGATGCCTTCTACACCTTGGTGCGGGAAATCCGTCAGCATAAACTGCGCAAGCTGAATCCCCCAGATGAGAGCGGCCCTGGCTGCATGAACTGTAAATGTGTGGTATCGTGACTATGGTGAGTTGTGGAAGCAGGAGATGTGGTGCAGCGGGGTTATGTTGGCAGCAGGCAATGGAGTGCCACGGAGATGCATTGGAAGCAGGGCAGGTGGTGACTACAGAGGCACTCGTCTGCAAACAAATGCAGCAGAAACAATTCCAGCAGCAGATATTTTTTGAATGAAACACCTTTTTGATTGAAATAGCAATAGTCAAAATTCCCACTTCCCTGAGGAAGTGTGGGAGAGGAAGGGGTTGTTTATTATCACCCCTCATTTTGTACGACTAAATTCTATGGAACTGAACTTTAAAAAAAAAAAAGTGTTTTGTTGTGCTTTCCCCAGGAAAGCTTGTTCCCATGTTGCTGCTCTGAAAGAGATGTTAAGCTGGTGTTGAAGGTGTACAGCTCACTGCCTGCTCACCAGACTGGCTCTAGAAGAGTTCAGATGAAGAGCTGGGTGGGTGCATTGCCTCCTAATGCATTCATGTAAATTGCCTCATCCTAAAGCTGTAGAGCAGACCTGTCTCGCTGTGAAAGTCCTGTGTTCCTCAGAAGAGTTTTCCCCATTAGATATTTCCCCTGGGATATTTGGAACTGATGCAATGTTGAGAATTAGCCATAAGGGGGCTGTTTTGCTTTTATAAATTGTGTGTGCTGGAGCCAGAAACAGTGTTTTTCAGATTGTTTATGTTCACTTGCCTGTTTTTCTTCTTTTTCTTTCCTTGTTTTTTTTTTTTTTTTTTTTTTTTTTGATGAGTTTATTTCAATCATTGCAATCCTGCTGGATAGCGGTCAGGGAGAGCTCCTATTGTCCCTGCATGTGCTGGCTGGTCTTAAGCCAAAGGCCTGGGAATATCTGTCTGTGTAACCAACTCGTTCCATGGCAGAACTGGAGAGAGTGGCAATTGGGGATGAGATCTGTATCTAAGAACATCTGGGACTGGGATGTGGGAGAAAAGCCTGCATGAACACTGCCCTTAATGTCTTTTGTCTTTTGGGAGTCTCCCAAGCACCTGGACTGGCTCTCACCCCTTTAAACATGTGCTGGAGTCCTAGAGAGAAGTGCATTATATCCAGAGATGGCGTTAAGAGGGTCTCCTGAAGGTGGAGGTGGGCAGCTGGTGGTTGCCTCTGTTGCTCTTTGAGCCAAAGGCCGTGAGCCCAGCAGAGCTCTTCCTCCTGCCCCCCATCCCCTCCAAAAAACCCCCAACAAACAAAAAACGCTGGCAACGTTTGCTTCCTGTGAGCAAAAACCACCCAAGGATCCCACCCCCACCCCTCTGCTTCCAGCTGAGGCACGTGAGGTCATCTGGGGGCCGGGCCAAATGCTGTGCCCAGCACACTTATCACTACTAAGGGAGATTTTCCAGATGTTTGGGTCCTCCAGATGTTCAGGAGCGTTTCCTCCGGATGGGGATGTGAGCTCAGGGCTCGTTTCCTGCTCTGGCTCACAGCTGACGGCATGGGCTTGGCAGACACTGCTGCTCCCTTACACTGCCAGGAGCCTAGTCCTTGTCACAGCTCGGTGGCAGCACTGGTGTGTGGGCAGGAAGGGGAGGGAAGGAGTCTCTTGGAAACACTCCTCTCTCTTAAAAGAGCATGCCCTGTGAGTTGCCCAAGTCTTTTTGTGCTCAGGCAGAAACTGGAAACCAGACATCCCAGCTTACTCTAGCTGCAGTGGCCGAGAGCAGAGAGGGAGGAACATCAAAGCACGAAGGGGGAAGCGAGGCAAAGACATGCTGGGGTTTGGGGAGGGAAAGGGTGGGGGTGTGGCTAGGTTAAACAGTGCCCCTTCCCACAAGGAGGTTCAGGCAAAGGCAGAAGGTCTGATGAGGTGCCCGGGACTCACCCACACTCCACAGACTCCAAGGTTTATTCCCTTCAGCAGATGTGCAGATGCTTTGCTGAGCCAGGCCCAGGCCTCTCAGACCTGTGCAGCCTTTTGCTTTTCTCTGTGGGCACTAGCAGGGTCATCCCAAAGTGTGAGGGGTGAGTAATGGAAACGGCCTCGATGGTTCTGGTGGTAAATGGGTGCTAACGAGTGTCCTCTTCTGGTTTCAGCTGACTGGATCGTGTCTTGGAGAGGTTCCCACTGTGCAGTGCGCAAGGACAGAGGTGAAGCGAAGGAAGAAGCAAACGCATTCAGAGGAGGAATATGGGGGAGGGGGAGAGCAGGAGGAAGAGGACAGGGTGAGCATGAGCCCTCCAAGGACTATCTCGCACTTCACCCAAGCCTGCGGCAAACGTTTTTTCTTTTTTTATCCCCATCCCCTCATCCTTTGGCCTCCTCCCACCCCGGCAACTGTACAAAGCCACAGATTGAATCACAGTAAATTATTATTTGATGGTCTCGACAAATCACCTTGATGGCTGTGTTCTCCTTCCAGAGGGTGCTGCTGCTGGTGCTCCTGAAGGATTGCTGATGGGATGGCAGGGAGGAAAGGGGGCTGATATTTGCTCTCCACAGAACAATGTCATGCTGTAGATCATGAAGGTTATTGGGGTGGGAAAGACAAACTGCCATTCAGGGTAAGACAGCTTGTCTTTGTCTCCAGCAAGTTGTTGTCATGTTCCCATCACCTCCAGCCCACCTGAAACTCTGCTGGCTCCAAGTTTTGGTAGGATGGAAGAATCCAACCAGTCCAAGCCTGTCCTTGGTGCTCCCTTGAGTGCCTTGCTTTCAGCCTAGTTCTTGTGGGATTTTTTTATGGCCTCAGATGCAATGCCTGGAAGGAAAGAAGCAATGGGGAGGAGATCCAAAAGCCAGGTTCACTTCAGCTGGTGCCAGTTAGTTGCTTCCGTGACTTTTTTCAGGCAGCTCTTTCTGGCACAAGACCTCCATAATGTGTTGTGCTCCAGAGGTAGAATTAGGCCTTTCTGGTCCCCTCCAGCACCTAGCTAGTGCTAACACCTGTATAGTACATATACCTACCTAGTGCTAAGACCTGTATAGTTCTTATACCTCAGGCTGTTCCAGTCTGTTGGCAGTGTGTAAAAATATGCAAATCCTCATCTGCCCTGTGTGTGGCTTCATTACTGGTGAGCACGTAGAGAAGGGCTTTCCTGCACTGCAGTCAGCTGTCTGGCCGCTCAGCAACTAAAACTAAAGGATTCAGGCTTCCAGTCTTGGGTTTAGAGTGGGCAAGAGTGTTTTGGATAAGGGCTAATTTGTTGGGAACCCCATCTTTGCTCATCTCTGCTCCTTTGTGATTTTTGCCTAAGCTCTGACCCGTGTGCATTTCAGTCTCAGACCGAAGATGAGGCACTGTGCTCAGTACTGTGGGTGGCTCAGTACTCGCTGCCTTTCCCTCTCCCAAGCTATTGCACAGGCTAATTTAGCTGGCATCCAGAATAAAGAGCACCAAAGGGGGAAGGTGATCGAGCTGAGTGTGGCAGAGAGCTGTTCTGCTCGGGCTAGCCCAGGCCTGAAGAGGTGCTGGGTTTGGCAGCCAAGGCTGGTCAGGGTTGGGAGTGGCGAGGGCGGTGTGTGAGTCACATGCTTCATATGCCAAAACTGGTACAGAAACCCTGGTCACCCCCAGCACAAAGCCACAGCCCACCCAGGGGTTCCCAGTATCCGTGTGAACAGCCTCCATCCCACTCCTCATCTTCCCTCATGCCAGGCAGGAGCAGAATTAAAGCAGAAGAATTCAACTCCCATACTGCTTGGAGGTGCTGCCTTCGCTTTTGGCCTGGGCAAGAGAGGACTTGTGCTAATGGCTTGGGTTTTTGTACGTGCCTGCTCCCGAACTGCTGTGGGGCACAGCCCCCACCCTGGCTGCAGCTGCCTGGCACCCTGTTCCCATAGGAGAAGGACTGATACCAGCTGGAGTGGGAGAAGTTGCCCAAGGGAAGAGCTGCCCTGCCTTTAGCTGGGTGTGCTGTTTGCAGCAGCGCCTGTCCCTGTGCTGGAGGAGTGCTAAAGTTGCTGAGTGTGGTATTACGTGGTGGGACTGGACCAGAGGCTCCCCCAGAAAACCTCCCAGTTTAAGTTGTTTCAAGTGTGAAGCCTGGAAGAATGGTGTTTGTTCCTAAGTAGGCAGCCTGTGTTCAACTGCCCATGGGGCAGAGGGCAGGGATACTTTGTCCCTCTAGAAGATGACTAAAAGCCTTAACAGTTAGTGGGGTGGGTTGACACGGGAACCCTCGCTTAGTGGTGTTACTGCACTGGGACCCTGATGCTCTTTATCTGCAGTAGAACTTTTCCCATCCTTCAGCAGGCCCTCCTGTATCTGGAGGCCTGCAGATGAGAAGTAACACTGTGTCTGGGGCTCTCTCAAGGACTGGACTCTGGATGGCTCTAACCACAGAGAGTATTCTCTCATTTCTGGTTGGGAGCCAGATTCCACAGTGAAGGTACTGGGAGCTATGGTTAAGCAGCTCCCCTGGGGAGCTTCTGGGAGCACCAGGGATGAGGTGTCTTCACAGAGCAGGCACCAGCTGCAGTCAGAAGAAGCTGGCATGTCTTGGTGAGGGTGTGCTAGAGCGACACTGGCCAGACTGCAAACTACTTGAGCAGCTTGGTCAGGAGCAGGAAGCGGAAGTGGGAGCATCTCCCTTTCAGAGAGGTTTCTGCACTCCTCAGAGTAAGGTGTTCCAGCTTGTTCAGGAAAGCTCCATGTCTCATCAAGTCACATATATTGTCGTAGCTTGTTTGAGCACCTTCTATTTGCAAAATACTGTTGCTTCCGTGGACCAGCTTTTCATGGCTGTTGCACCAAGGTGTACTGAAAATGAGCTGTTTCATCCATGGATCAGCATTCAATGTCACCATCAGGCACCAGACAGGCTTTTCTTCCCAGCAGAAGAGTTCAGCTGCAACTTCACAGCTTTCTTCTGTTGTACACTTCAAGTGGTTTCAGTTATTGACAGTCTCTTCTGGTGTGGCTGGTTATAGTCCTGTTTTATGTATACCTAAAGCAGACGTAGATGTGCTACGAAACAGTGGGCTTCTGCAAATGGCCCTAAGAGTTCTTCAGCAGCCAAGGTCTCCCTTCACCTTGGTGCAGGTGGTAGGACAGTGCTATGACAGGACAGCATTTCAGAAATCCAGTGGCCGGGTAAGAGGTAGAACTGGAGACAGCAAGCATCTGAGGAGGACCTGACAGATAGGTAATGGTCTGAGCCTGGCAGTTTGCAGACCAATCTCATGCCTTTTGTGGATTGCACCCAGCAGAAGCAAGGCTTCTTCCTTTTTCACACAGTGCTGGTCAGTAACATGATCATCTCAGGAGCTGGTTAGCCTTTTGTGTTAACTGGAAGATCACAAGAAACTCCAACTCAGGGTCAAGTCCATGCTGAAAGTGGTAGATAGTTTGGGAGCAAAAAGGTGCTAAAAGCTTGACATCACAGCTCTTCTCTGGAAATCATGTATTAATTGTGTATTAATGTAGTACTGCATCTTTGTTCCAGGAGGAGAATCATGACAGATCTTCAATATGCAGTAAGATACATCACCTGTTATCTGATCTGATCCTATCTTTGCTGTAGGCAAATCTCAGATTGTATCACTTCTCTCAGGTGGAGCTGTTACTCTGGATTTGGCTTTTCCACTTGCTACCTTGATGCTGGTAATTTGGGTACAGGACAGCAACTTGCTGGCCATGGCAGACAGAAGGTCAGTATATGAGCTCATGTGTTCTCTGCTTGTTAGCTGAACTTCTCAAGTCTAAAAGTAATGTCAGGATTTCAGTTTCACTGGAGTGAATGTAGGTCTGGAGGAGGAAGTGTGGGGTTTGGAGTTGATTTTCCCCATAGTTTTTTAAGGCACATTTTTTCTAGAAGTAGCTGGACTGGAAGTTGCAGTTTTCGGACACTGCAGTTGTTTCCATTATGACAAGGAGTTTGTTGCCTATCTCAGCTCTGCTTCTATGGCAGAAGCTTAGGTGAGCAGAATGTAGGGCTGATGCTGTTGCATAGCTGAAAGCTGCAGGAGTCCACAGAGGAAAGGTTTTACTATATTTGAGCACATCTGTTCACGTTTGGCTGTTGTGATCTCTTCAGCTGGTCATTGCAAGGCTGAACTAATTTGGTGCTGTGCTCCAGCAAGTGTGAACACCACTTCTGAGAAGGCTTCAGTCAGCATCCTACTGATTATCTGTTGACATTGCATCTCCTGTGATGAAGGAGAGCCACCTTTGAACCTGTACTTAAATGACAGAATAGCTGACGAGGTCTGGTCTAGTCTGGTCAGGTCCACATGTCTCAGGATGTATAATGTATGTTTTTCTCTCTCATCGTTCAAGAGCCCCACACCCTATTACAGAGGGGTTGGAGCTCTAGAGACATCACAGCTGAGTCAACTGAGATAATTGCTTACAAGTCCTTAAAGATGCTGATTAAATGCTGGAACAGATCTCATGCCTTTTGGTCTCTGAAGGCTTCCACAGAAGCATTCTCCTAAGCCAGCAGAGATGGTGACACCAAAACAGATGAGCACATGGTGCTTGCTGGAGGCTTTGGCAAGAACCTGGGTTGAGTTTTCAGGAGCTGGCAGCAGTGGCTCATTGCTGGAGTGAGACCTGAGATGTGATGGCAGTGGCCAGGGTAGTTGAATGAAAGGCTTGAGTTTTATGGAGAAGTCTTGGCTAAATGCTGGCCTCATCCTCCTCACCTGCAGTCTGGTTGGGTAAAGAGGAGCAGACCAGGTTTCCCTTCTGGACTACAGCCACTGCTGCAGACCTTTTCAGCCTAAGCAGTACCTCCATATGGCACTTCTTGCCTCCACCAGGAGCCCTAAAGGTAAGCAAAGCCACCCAAGAACCAGCTTCCCCAAGCAACTGCCTGCCTGAGGTTATCCAAGTCTGTCTGCAGGCTTAGGTATCCCAGGGGCCGGGCTCTGATGTGGGGCTAGGCTGAGTGGCCTCCAGGGCACCAGAGTGGCCCAGGCTCTTAAAAGGATAGTTGGAAGCAGGGGCTTGTGGTATTGCACCCCATCTAGCCACCTAAGGGACCTCATACCAGTTCTGGACCAAGATGGAATTTTCTTAGTTTATCTTTCTCTGTGTCTTAGGAGGAGCCTGTTTTACTGTGTGGAAGAATAGGGCTAAATAAACCAGGCTTTAGTGACTTCAGTCCCTCAGATTCATGTGTGTGTGCCTTCAAAATCATCTCCATCACCATGTTGGCTCATTTTTAACTGCTGCCAGTGAGTGAGGATGCTTCTGGGATGGGACCACCTGCTGTATCAACTAGTGAGATACTGTTGCAGCTCTGGTTTGCTTGTCTCCTGCACTGTCCTGGTGCCCACATGTAGGTGAAGGGGATGCTGGTGTATGCCATGTGGGCTTCCTCAGCTGCTGAGGTTGTTGGATTTAGGAGATGGTTTTGAAGAGGTCAGACCTGCCTCTTTCAATTGCCAGGCTATCCTCTTCTCCATGTGCTGCTTTGTAGATGGTGATGTGCTGTAGGAAGGACCCCCAGCAATGGTGGGAACTGGGACAGGCAGATGGGGCTGGCCCCACGTGCAGCTCTTTTCCCCTTAGGGCAGATGGGCCCTGCTCTCTGTGTGTTGAGTACAGGGTCTGTGGCTTAGCAGAGGCAAGGTACCAGCCCCAGCCCTGGCTGCTGGGGCTGGGGGTGCACACCCTGTTCTCGTGTGCCCTCACTCTGCTCCACAACCCCCAGCCACCACTGCCAATGCCCCCCTGCAGCACAGGAGAAGCACGTGAGCAGCACAGTGGGCCGAAGAAGAGGAACACTCCCAGGCCTGGCCAAACTCCGACACTGCCCCTCTGCCAAACTGGCTGGGGCACAAAGCTGCCAGACACAGCACACGGATCTCTCTCCCCCCACTGCATTCTGGGACCAGAACCTAAACCAGCACAAAGCCATGCTCCCTCCCTCAGGTTGGCTCTGCTCCAGGCTCCACTTAGCATCAATTATTCAGTGCTGGCTGGCTGAAGCCTTGCAGAGGCACACAGCGGGGGTTGATGAGCTTTCCATGTCGTGGGTGGTGGGCAGGGGGGGTGAGGAGCGCAGCCATGGCTGGGCAGAGACCCAGAGAGCAACAGGGACACAAGTGGCCACACACTTGTCCCAGCTCCTGGCACTGCTGGTTTGGCTGTTCACGAGCCAGGAAGGACAGGAGCTATACAGGGTGCCAGGGCACCAGAGCTGAGCACAGCTTGGGAAGTCTGCAGTTCTGCCTTAGGGTCGTTTCTGGGCAGGGATCAGCCCTGGAGAGCTGGTGTAGAGTTCTCTGAAAAGCCATGATGAGGGAGCAGTGGCTCCACCAGGGAAAGGGGGATAGGAAGTACTGGCAAATACTGAGTGCAGGGTGAGAGGCCATGGGAGGACCAGTCCCTGGCTGACAAGGCCGTCAGAATTTAGGCAGTAGCCTCAATATCTTCTACAGAGTTCATCTGCCACTGGTCCCAGTGCTGTCCAGCAAGTGGGTATTGGTAACAAGTGGATATTGGGCTTTGGGACTGTCCTGCTCTTTGCCCCCTGTGAGCAGCAGCCAGGCCCTTTTAAAAACTTTTAAAAGCTTTTTAAAACTCATCTTTGGCTGTGAGAGGCCCCACCTTACGCTCCCAGTGACTGGTGTAAACGTGACTCAGTCCTGACTCATGAGCATGAGTCGCACCCACCCACCTGCTGTGCAGGGGGCTGTGTCCACCCGCTCCCTGTCCTGTCCAACCCTCCTAGCACTGCCTCTGGCCAGGAAAACAAACTCCAGACACAAAATTTTGGCCAAAAAAGAAGCTGCTGAGGGGCTGCTGGGCAAGGGGCCATGTGTCAGAGGGGATGTGCAGGGGCTGCAGGCAGGATGCTGCCCTTCGCTGAGGTGGGAGAGGACAGGGCTACATGAGATGAAGCGGTTTTCTTTCCACTGCTGCTGGGGATGCCTGGATTTAACTAGAGTAGAAAAGCAGGGAGGAAAGTAGAGATGAAGTAGGAGCTGAAGCTTACCCAGGGAACCAGGCTAAAACTCAGGAGAAGGCAACCAGTCTTGCTGCAGCTTCTGTCACTGTAATAAACCTCATGGAGTCTGATTTTATGCTAAACTTCTTTAACCATTATTATTATTACAACCATGTAAAACACAGCATCAAATACTTTGGACAGTTTGGATGAGTGTAGAAAGGAATGATAACTTTTTTTT
>VXAY01003407.1:1036513-1120488 GCA_013399855.1 Oxyruncus cristatus
CTCCTTAAAAAAAAAAAACCAAAAAGAAAAAAAAAAAAAAAAAAAAAAAAAAAAAAAAAAGCACAGACATAAAAATGGGTTTCTTTAAGTAATAATTATAATACATTAGAAAGAGTCACGGAGGAAGCGTTCCACGCTGTAAACAAGAATAGCAATTAAAAAGAAAAGCAGATGGTAGCCAGGGTCTCAAAGTGCACAGCTGAGAAACCCTGACCTCAACCACAGTCCTGACTCAACTCCGTGGTTCCTGCTGCCCACTGATGCTGCAGCCACTCAAAGTGCTCGATCACAAACAAACAACAAAAACAAACCAAACCCAAAAAAACCCAAACCCACAACACTGGTCTTTACATTGACATGGAAGACAGCAAGGCGAGAGTTGTCGCAGGGCTGCGAGGGCAAAGATGGGGGGAGCTGCTTTCCCAAGTTTGCTCACAGTAAGAGTGCCTTTTGCCAAGAGGCTGACACTGTTGCAAGAGGCTGGGTATGGGGCAAATGGCTTAGGCCAGTTAATTTGGTAGGAGGCAAGTGGCTTAGGCCAATTAATTTGTCCTGCTGAGCTGCCACCCTCATCCTTCCCTTCCTACTCGCAGTGAAAAGAGCTGAGGCTGGGCCAGGTCCTGCCCATCCTGGCTGCCACAGACCTGCCATGGCTGCACTTTTGTATGCAGCAGGAGGCAGGTCTGCAGACAGGAGGAGGCAGGATTTGTCATCTCCTTGTAGATCATGCTTTGATGTGCTGCCGTGAGAGCATCGCACCAAGGAAAGCAGCGCACGCTGCTGGCTCCCAGCCAGCTGTGGCATAGGGCCTCTTCCCAAACCTACCAGCTTTCAGGGCCTGCAGGCTGGAGAAGAGCTTCTTAGGTGGCACAGTGAGGAGCTCAGAGACCTTCCCAGCAAGAAGCACATTGGTAGAAAGGGGGAGCCTTTGTTTGCCTGGTCCAAAGGTCACTGAAACCAGCTGGTGGCTTCCCCCCAGGCGTGGAGGTGACTGAGGACCTTGCTGCTCATTCCCATTAGGGCTTGAAGGGGAGGAACCACCCCCTCAAAATTTCTGTTGAACATCATGCACCAAATGCTATGCAATGAGTACTGTGCATTTGACAGCTCTCCAAAATTAGAGCAAACCACTTTCTTACATGTTAATACTGCAAAACATCCCAGACACATGCTGTGTGAGGAGCCCGGGTGCACGAGCAACATGATGTGCCAAGGCTGTGTGCCTGAAATGAGGGAAAATAGGTCAAAATGAGGGGAAAGAGGTCTCAGCTCCTGCACATGTGACCCCAATGCTCAGATGCATTAGCAGGAGTCCTGTGTGGGCTTCAAGGAGAGGACAGAGCCCCAGGCTACAGAAGCCAAGCCAAGATGTGACCAACAGCCCTCAGATGCTTCTTGTTTCACGGTCAGCTCCAGTGGGCTGCCAGCAAAAGGCAACGGATACCTGTCCTCAAATACTGCTCAGGTATTTTAACACACAAATAGGTTTTAACTATGCAGAGTTACAGGAAAACATACTCTAAATTAAAAACAACTCAAGCACCATTGTCCTAGAAAGGACAAATGGTGTCTCAAAACACAAATACTGAACATTCATAGAGCACTTTTCCTCAAACAGCAACGCTTGACTCCTCACAACACCCCTGCGAGGTAGCTAATAGGGTTATCCCTGCTTTGCAGAGGGAGAGGACAGCCAAGGCTGGAAGCTCAGCAGAAGATGGGGCCTCGGACAGAGCAACAGAAGCTGAAAGTGCTGTGGTCTGGCTGGCTACATCCAAACAAAGATCAGGTGCTCCCTTTGTCACTCCTCCTGCTACAAACACAAACAACCACACGTACACAAGGCAAAATAAACCCTGATAAATCATCGAAACATAGAATATGATGAGTTGGAAGGGACCCATCAGGATCATTGAGTCCAACTCCTGGAACCCACAAAGTAATTTAGTGGAGGTTTTGTGCTGGGATTTCACATAAGCTTCAGATCAGGTTATGCTATTGAAGCAGCCTGTGAGATAAAAAAACCAGTTTTCTAAGTCTCCACAGAAACTTAAAGGAGCTTTTGCTCAGGGTCTCCATTGAAGGGGTGGGAATCCCACCTGCAGCCACCCCTTCTGAACCAGAAGGCCAAAAAGCACATCTAGACTGGCTTATTTCCTGCTTCTTCCACCAATCTACCTTCCTGATGAAGGCCCTTCACCTCTAGGGGTGAAGTAGATGCTGGAACAGGATTTTGGACCAGCTCTTTCTGTGGGGCGAGTGTCCCAAGGTCCCTGCACACCTCCAGCCAATGGCTTGGGCTGTGCAGCAGCAACACTCTGGGATGGGGAGAAGATGGACAGGCCACCAGGACTTGGTGCCTTAAGGGCAAGCAGGCACCCATCATGCCCAGGTTTCCTTCCTTGGTTGTTAATTTCTGTGTGCTCTAAACAAGAAGAGCTGAGATCAGGCCCTGGGCAATGTGCTCCCTTTCCCCAACTCCTATGCCCTTTCCACCCTGACACTTAACCCGCTCACAGTCAAAGCTGACTTCAGCTTGGGCACTGCGATTAGATGCCATCGCACTTCCAGCAGCTTGCTCATGGCAGCAGGCCTCCCGAGCCAGCAGTCCCTTTTCCTGTTTGGCCAACAAAAAGGCAGCGAGCCTGCTCGCCACGCTGGACCTGCGAGGGAAAGGCCAGCAGAGAGGCCACTCAGCTTAAGAGACCAGGCTCAACCTTCATCACTGTCCTTGTCACCTTGAGAACTCGAGGAAGAAGCACCCTGCTGGTGGTCCTCCACCAGGGTAACACCAAGCAGACGCTTTAGGAACTCAGCACCTGTTAAACCTCTTCTCTGGGACACCATCCACCACTGCGGCAGGAGCCGGGTACAGCTGGGCACCGCTTTGTGGAATTGCATAGACGGAGCAGCAGGCCAGGACGCCACGGCCCTGCCTGGAAATCCTGCTGCCTACAACCACGGGTCTGGGAAATGAAATAAAGATCTATTGCAACAAAGGCCTTTGAAACCAATGCTGTGGCTGTGCCAGTGGGGCATTTTAAAGAAAGCATCTCGGACTCCTATGCCTTGTGCCTGCTTCCTTGGCCACGGGTACCCACGGCAGGCAGGAGCAGAAGAAAACACACAACACATTCACCAGCCCTGCCTCTTCCCCCAAGCGATGGAGCTTGGGGAGCTTTGAGGAACAAAAAATGAAATCACTTTCCAGTTTGTCCATAGGAAAGATGCAAATCCAGTTTGCTGGTGTCTTCTGTTGCTGGTGGCCCCTGCTTTGTCTCCTCGCTGGGCACACGTACCAAAGCACAGCTCGACATACGATGGCTGCTGTGCTGTCACCCCGACACAGCTCTGCTGAAGGATGGGGATCCCGTAAATGGGGCAGGAGTGCTGCTCCAGAACCCGCTTCCTCTCCCTCGCCTCCCCCATCTCCACTAAAACGTCACTGATTTGGGCAGCTTTGCCAGGGGAGGAGAGCCTGAAAGGAAGCTGTTCTCTGAGCGGGATTTGGCAACCTGTGGCGGTAATTTTGGTTTGGGGCTCAGAGGGGGTCGTGGGGATTTCAGTGCGTTTAATGGTTTCTGGAGGCTTTTCTGGACATCCACCTCCTCCGGGTCCGGCGTAAGAGTTGGTGGCGTGGAGGTGGCAGGCAGGGGGTGTCCAGTCTCTGACAGAGGCAATGCCACCTGCTTTCTGTTCAAGAAGTCCTGCTCTGTCGCGTGGGCCAGGTGGAGGGGAGTGACGGTTTTGATAACGATGTAGGGGCTGTTCCCCTCCACCGCAGGGGTTGATGCCTGCTGGAAGGGGCAGCCCTCACCCAGCCCTGCTCCCTCTGGCTCGCTGCTGGATAAGATGGGCACGCTGCCTCCCGCCACCCTGTCCTTGGGCCAGTGCACAGTGCTGGCGGTGCTCCCCAGCCCATTCTGCAGGCTGGTGAGCTCTCCTGTGGATGCAGCTTTGGATGCTGAGCGCTTCAAGTCCATTTTGCCCGGCAGCACCGCTCCGCAGTGCTCCTGGTCCGCTGCCTCCCTGTGCCCACTCTCGGGGGAGCCGTCGTGCTGTGACGTGCAAGAGAGACGCCGGCAGACACCCAGCAGGGGAGCGGGGGGTGCTTCAAGTGCTGCATCTTCACTCAGGGAAGATGCTCGTTCTCCTGCCGGCAGGGCAGCAGGATTTGGCTGCCATCCTGCATTGTCCGTAGCGGAAAGCTCAGCAGTGCTCAAGTCGGGAGGAGTTGGCCTGTTTTGGAGAGAGGAGTCTAAGGAGCTGTGCTCCGCTGGGGCATGGAGGGGGACTCCACGGTCCATCATGGCACAGCCAGGAGCAAGAAGAGGCTCCTCTGGAGGCAGGGCTGTGGGCAGGAGGTGATGATGGGCCTGTGTCTCACTTGCCTTCAGAAGAGATGACGGCTGCCTGTCCATGACGGGCTCCACCCGGCCCTGCTCTTCCAGTGGCTGCCCACCAGGAGGAGACAGGTTTGTTGCTTCAGCTGCTTCACTGCCCTGGAGAGTGGGAATCCTCTCTTCTACCACTGTCATTCCTCCTGGTCCCCCGGGGAAGTTGTGGGGATGGGGCTCCCTGTCCAGGGTGTGCTCACCCACCCGGCCATTCTGGCTGTTGGCTGCTGGGTTGTCCTTTACAGCTACTGGATTGAGAGAGAGCTCCAGGCCCAGGGGTTTCCTTGGAAACTCTTCAGGCTTTGCTGCATTGAAAGCAGAGAAAACAAAATAAGACCCAAACTGTGCATCGGTTAATTTCTGCACACCCTGAATGCAAGGAGGGCAGATGCCCCACCCAACAGGTGCCAGCCCTTCTGGGCTGCCCCAGCTCCCAGCCACACCAGCGGGATGCTCTGGTCCCTGCTGGGCCCACCGTCCCCTCTACTGACCTGGTGGTGGGAGGTCAAATTTCATCTTCCGCAGTTCAGTCATTGACACCTGCAGTTGCTCAATGACTGTGTCGTCCTCATACTGCAGGGAAGCAGCAATTTTCTCCTGCAGAAACTCACGTAAATCTTCCAGTGTCATCTTCAGCAAGCGCTCTGGGGAACAGGAGAGTGCAGGAATGATAGCGGCACAGCCAAATTGCAGGGTAGCATGAGCGTGGGTTGCACTGCTTTGGTTTTATCTGGGATTCTGCTGCTGTTCCCACTCTGCAGTGAGACAGCCTGAACGTTTTCACCCCTCTCCCACCTTTCCCCTGTTGCTCAGGGTCGTCAATACATGTACATATCCCGTGCCACCTCTGAGCAGCAGCTCTGCAGTGGCAGGACAATGGCGGGGCTGGAAGCTGTGCTGACAAGGATGCACGTTTTGGGCCATTTCTGGAAGTTCTCACCAATGCCTCTAGGAGGAGGAAAAGCTCCATGAGACAGGCCCTGAGTGTCAGGCTGAACAGCCACTGCTGGCAGCTGCTACCACCAGCCAGCAATGCCAACCTGCACCAGCCAGCAGGCAGTGATGCAGGCAGAGGTGCTGGCCCTCACCAGCATTGCAGGCAGGGGTGGGATACAGTCTGGAATGGGTTGCAGGAAGAGATGCCAATCTGCACCACACATTCCTCAGGGAGGAGAGATTTCACAGCCAGGCTGAAACATCTGCCTGCCTGCCAGTTTCCCACTTTCAGCAGACGAACAGGATACTTCAAGATTTATTTCTGGATAGCCTGTTCTTCATTTAACTGAAAGAAGAGCAGGGTGGCTGTTTGCAGAAGTCAACACATGCAGTCCCAAAAATCCCGCTGGCCTAAAGGTTCCCAGCACACACTGCTGCTCAGATCAAGGCCACAGAGTGACAGAGCAAGGCTGTAATCTTACGGGAGGAGAGGGCTTCAAAGTCACAAAGGTCTCATGGTAGAAACATCACTGCTCTAATGTTATGCAAGAAAACCAGGTTTTGATCAGTTTAGAAGTACATTAATGGATTTACTTCTCCCTCTACAGACTTTTCAGCTGAACCACCACCTAGAGGTCTGCAGAAAGATGCTGCTGCAAAGATGCGGCAAAGAAAGATGCTGCAAAGTATGGCAACTGCTGTCTGTACTGCCCTTAAAAGCCTGTTGATAGAATATGTGGGGCACAGCACGTAGAAAGAGGCAGCTGGGAGCATTTCAGGTGAGGTTTGTGTGGGATAAGCACAGCATTCACACCCTTGCAGCATCTCATTTCGTCCCCAGAGCATCAGCTCAGGACTGCTTTCTGTGGCCAGTGCAGGGCCCGGAGAAGGCTGGAAGTGGCCAGCAAGGCTTTCCGGGTCTGCAGCCCAAGGGTGGCCCAGCGCAGGGCCATAGGGGACACAGTCTGCTGGGACCTTACTTTTGTGCAGTTTGAGGATGGTGTAAGCCATGGCTGTCAGCACACGCTCCCCTTCCAGGATGTAGATATCCCACAGCCGCAAGGTGAGGGTGAAGGGCGTCTGTTTCAAATACACAAACAAATACACACATGGGAGAAGATACAGAGGTTGGTGCCATCACTACATCCCCTTGCACCAAAACACACAACACAGCTAGGCTTTGGAAGTCATGAATTCATCTATAACACAAAAATCTATCTTTTCATCTGTGGCTTTGCCTTAAAGCTAACAACCTTGGATGGCTGGGAAAGAACTTAAAACCCATCCGTGAATGCAGAAAAATGAGAAGCTTGCCTCACAAGCATGCTAGCACATGGATTCCCCTATCCTGGAGAGAGCACCATCATCTTTCAGCCTTGCAAGCACACAAAAATCCTGTATCCATCCAAATTTCTCAGAAGGGCTATTTATGGGATAGGTCTGAAAGCCCAACGATGCCTCACTAAGCATTAAAAAAATCAGTCATTTGGTGTCCAGGAGTGGTTTTCCTTCTACACAGACTTATTTCTGCCTGCTAGAAACACCTCTGCAAGAGGTTTTCATTTGCTCCCAGACCCAATCTGACAAACAGGAGTGAATTGATATCCAAAATGATGGAGGAGACTTATACCTCCCAGCAAAGATCTAAGGCATCTCACCAGCAAAGAAATCAGTACTAGTCCTACTGTGACATGTAAGTTCAAATTTAGGATGCTGCACTTAGTCTCCAGACTTTGGCACAACTGACCATCACAGCTCTTTTACCACATGCTACTGCAGACTTTGCATTTTATACAGCTTTTAGTGGAAGACTGCAAAGCAGTGAGTTCCCTTTCAAGGGGAGGAGGTCATCCCCTGTTTCACAGGAGACAGGGCAGCAGAAAATTGAGACTGGGGCACACAGATGTCCTAAACATTAGCAAGTCTGGACATTGCATTCAAGTGTGCAAGCACAATACTGCCCCTAAAAACAAAATAGTCTTGGCTCAGGACTGGCAAATTAGCTCTGAACAAATCAGGGTAATTTTCTCACACTTCCACATGTTTCCAGTCCCAGCCCTCTCCTTTGCCTACAGCTGCTACACTGCTATTTGTTGAAGTTTGTGCCCCCAGCTCTTCTCCTCGCTATGCTCTTTCCAGAGCCCAAGTGAGGTTAATTGCCTTTGCAGCAGTGCCAGGGGGCAAAAGAAAGATCTCTGCCAAGTTTAAAGCTTATGCTGCTGCTGAGCCATCTCCCAGCGACTGCTTTAGATGAGGCAGCAGGAATTGGTTTGTCATCAGTGACATGCAGTTATTTTTTGCTTCTCCCTTATTAATTTTTTTGTCTTATGAGAGAGTGTGTAGTATCCCACCTTATAAAATATTAACACCTTCTTCAAAGTATGATATTTACAAAAAATCCCTGGCAGATTAACATGCATGCAAACAGCAGAGCAGCAAAAAACCCCCAGAGCATCCTCACCCGGTCAATGAAACACTGCAAGAACCACTTGGTCGTGTAAATCCCTGTAGTCATCTGCTCCTTGTCCTGGGGGGAGACAGCAAAGAGAGACAGGCATTTCACCAGGCTGGCTGCTAGAGGTTCAAACAGCTCCTGAGGCTTTCAGGGAGGTTGGTTGGTTGGTTCATTAATGCTGGGGTCTGGGTGCAGGATCTGGCTGTGGTTTGTCTCCCAGCAAAGTCCCTGCTTTAAATACCAGTTTTGAAGCCCTCCTTTGGCCAATCCTCAATGTGGACAGACTTCAGCCACAATTTTGGACAGGAATTTCTAGGAGAAGCTTTTCTGAGGTAGTACCTACTCCAGGGGATTTACAAAAACTGTCAAGGAACCCAAACCACTCACTCTTTGCAGACTACCATTTTTGTTTCCATAGCAATTCCCATGCAAGCCTCTCTGAGCACTGTCAAGCCAGCTTTGCAAGCACCACCTCATTTGCATGGTCTGGCATGGCATGGCTGCTGCAGGAACAGAACAGCCTGACAGGCTAAGGAAAACTCTTAAGAAGTCTTAAAAACCTCACCATCATCACCCCTGTCTACTGGAGCTGGGATGCCCAGTGCAAAGAACTGACGTAACTGCTGCAGCAAAGCCAACAAAGTGGAGGGGGTGGGAAGAGAAAGAAGCCCATGGGATTGACATCTGGCTCAGGCCTTTGCTCTTGACTGGTGCTGAGCACCTGCAAGCCTGGAGAGCCTTCAGGAGCAGGAGGCATGAAGCAGCTTTCAGTTACACCCTTCCTCCCTCCTCTGCTTTGTAACCACAATCCAATGAAAACCTATCCTGGCCCTGTTTCTCTTTTACAGGCAGGTCTGGCTCGTTTGTAGCATGGAGCAAGAGCTGTTAGAAATGATGGCAATATAAACAGCTTTTCCTGGAGCTGGGGGCCACCAAGGCCTTTGGGAGCATAAGAAAACTTTAGGAGTCTGGCCACTGAATGCCTACTGCCTACACCAAATGCAAGGGTGGACAAGGCAAAAAAAAAAAAGAGAGCAGGTGTTGCAAAACAATCACCTAAGACATTAGACTGTAGTTGGTGTGTCCTGCAGATGCTCCTCCAGCTATCAAACAGGCCTGTACCATCTGCCACAGAGAAAAACAACTGGACATGCCTGAGCAACGAAACACAACAGCAACTCTTACATGTCTCCTGTCTTTAAACAACAGCAAAGCACTTGGAGCTAATTGAATTAAGACTCCAGAAAATTCAGCATCAGCCTTTGGGCTTTGCAGCTGGTGTTAAGAACACAGCCCAACCTCACTGCTGTATGGAACAGCTCCTTCTGCTGCAGGCTCTCTAAGCCTTTCTTCCTGGCTTTCCTCAGGAAGCCTTTAGATTTTAGCAGTCCCTCCACTAATGATGACCAGCAAGCAAATGATAACCATTTGCCTCAGCAAGGTTGGGGCCCCCATTTAATAAATTAAACCCTCTTTGTGGCTGAAGCAGTCCCTACGTGGTTAGAAGTATGTTCACTTGTGCATCTGTTTGGCAGAACATTTCACTAACTGCTTCACCATTAAAATGTGGTTATTACTATAGGAAGACTGATAGCAAAGAGATACCATGTGCTTCTTCAGTTTGGGAAACAGTTTGCTTAAAATCTGTTCGTGATGAGCTTGAAACCTCTGCAGCTTCGGGAACCCAGGAATGAAAAAACCTTAACAAGAAAAGATGAGAGAAATAAAAAATAATCAGAAAAGCTCTGGAGCAGGGACAGGGACAGCCTGATTTTCTAGAAACTCATGTCTTTAATTGCCTGTTGAAGTCGGCTGGACGGCAGGGAGCCCAGCTACCTCCCTCCCAGAGTCCGCCCTTCACTCCATCTATATGGGCAATGGGAACCTCAGACTAACCCCAGCTGGTCCTTCTCAACCAGCCCCACAGACCAGACCACGCATCACCTGCCCGAGACTTGGCTTGGCCAAGACCTCTCTGAACACACCTCAGTGCTTACCAAGGTTCAGAGAAAAGCTGAAGATGTTTCAACACCACAAGCTTGTGCAGTTCCCTGTAATCTCAGTTAATCACATTTAAGACTGTCCAGAGTTATCAAGCCATAAGGCTTAGCCCTCTGCCCACAAAATAACCCTCTGTGCATACATTACTGCTAACCACAGGATGAAAGGATCTTTAATGTGTTTGAAGTAAAATAATACAGCACATTTGGTGGAATTACATCCACATTTAGTGGATGCTCTTGGATGTACTTCTGTGAGACTTCTTATAAACTCATAACCTTGAGTTAATTGACTGCCAAGAGCAAGGCACTCTGGAGGGAGGATAGCACCTCTGTGGAAGTGTTAATTACTGAGCACTAAAGCTCAGTGTCGATAAAACACATTTTTTCCTGATAAGAACTCGTCTGCCTCCAAGAGCGAAATTCAGCTCTGTAGTCAGGTTGCATACACAGTTAAGCCTTACCCACTTTAATTAAACAAGTATGTGAGGAGAAACAAGGCTCCACTGACTAACTAAACAGCCTTCCCTCCTGTTGCCAGACACCCATCCACATCCCACCCCAGCCTTACCGTGCATGGCGTGTCGCTGATTGGTCAGCAGCTGTGCCAGTGCCCAAAACGCATCCTCTTCATTTAAATACATCAGGAGGATGGCTGCAATCTGGCTCATCCCTTGGCAGTAGCTCACTTCCTACAACAGCCAAGAGGGACACACATGCTACCATAGTGCTAAAACTGTAGAAGCAGCTCAGGCTGCCTATGCTTCCTTCTCCTCTTTCAAGGTCTGTCCTGTTTCAATGTCTGTACCATTTATGTCCAAATTCACAGCTCCCACATGTCTACAGCATCTACCATGTCACTGACTCACAGAGTAGACTGGACTGGAAGGGACCTTCACAGTTATCCTGCCCAACCCCCCTGCCATGGACAGAGACACCTTCCACTACACCAGGTTGCTCAAAGCCCCATCCAACCAGGCCTTGAACACTGCCAGGAATGGGGCATCCACAGCTTCTCTGGGCAACCTGTTCCAGTGCATCATCACGCTCATTGTGAAAAATGCCTTCATTATGTCCAATCTAAACATACCTCTTTCAGTTTAAAAATGTTGCCCCTTGTCCTGTCACTATAGGTCCTAATAAAAAGTCTTTCCATCTTTTTTTTTTATAAGCCTCTTTTATATATTGAAAGGCTGCAATGAGGTCTTTCCAGAGCCTTTTCTTCTCCAGGCTGAACAATCCCAACTGTCACCCTTTCTTGACAAGAGAAGGGTTCTGGCCCTCTGACCATTTTTGTGCCCTTCCTCCAGACCCACTCCAGCAGTGCCTCCAGCAGGAGGCGAGGGGTTTGAAGGAAATGTCACCCCACCGTGCCTCTGCCCCCTGCTCAAGCCTGGAGGGTGAGGGACAGAAACCCAACATAAGAGGTGCCTGCAGCTACTTCAAGGAATAGGGGATGGGATGACAAACAGCATATGATTGATGCTGTTTTGGATTCCTTCAGCCATACAAGCACTGAAGTAATTAAACAATAAATAAATGTGGTAAGCATTTATCTGGTACGAGGGAGGCTCCTTGACTAACCCCCTGAGCATCTTCTGTGCCTCATGGGGTTAACTGTCCCCTCCTGGAGATGGAGGCTACAGGTTCAGCTGCTAGTTTAGGCTTATTCTGCCTGTGCCCTTCAGCCAAAAAACGACTGGTTTGCTGTAAAAAGTCAGTGTTTTTAACAAGGAATGCCATTTGGTGTAAGAAAAGAAGGCAGAAACATGGCAGACTGCCAAGGGACTAACTGGTGTTGCTGGAAAGCCAAGGGGCAATCCCTTTTTCTTTGCCGACACCCCCCAAACTGAATCTGCCAGATGTCATTTACCAGGTGACAAAATGAACAAAGCAATGAAACAACTGTGCAAAGACTCCTGTACTGCCTGAGAGTCTTGCAGCTGTCTGTATAAGCCAGTATTAGGACTTAAAATTAAATTACCACTGGTTAAATATGTGTGTGTCTATTTTATATATATATAAAATAAATATTTTGTACATAGAAACTTACTTGTCTATATATATATACATAAAATGCTTTTCAAAAATCTTCATATATATATATATGTAAAGCACAACGCTATTTATGTTCACTGGACTTACTACTTACGGTGTTATAAACGGAGTATGCTGACAAGACGTGGAAGAGTGCCTGTTGCCTGTGGAGAAAGAAGGATCTTAAAACACCGGAGCCCAAAGTCTCCAGCTTTGTGACCACACCAATGCATATGCAGAGAGCAAAGACCCTGAAAACACCCAGCCAGTTGTGCCTTTTGCATAGGAGCCTCCTGCAAGGAGCAGGTCTCACAAAAACAGAAAGCTCCTTCCTCAGAGACTGCGTAGGGCAGCTAGGTGTGACCCATCCAAGCGACAAAGCCACTTTGTCAAACCTCTACGACTCCATCTGTTGTGGAGAGCCCATCCCATCCAGATCCTGATGGGCCCACCCCATCACCCCAGCCATCCCAAACCAAGCCCTCTGTAACTGTGACCCCAACACCTTGGGGGACAAGGCACTGCAACAGGCTGGTGGTGCTTGGCTCAAGAACTGGGGCTGAACGTGGTGCAGCGTGGACCTCTCTGAAGGGAGAACGAGCAGCCCAACATGTGTGGGCTGTACTGCGTGGTGAGGGTTTGAGGAGCAGGCAGAGATGGCATTGCTCTCCTGTGAGCTGCTCTGAGCCAGGGTGCTGGTGGCCACCCCAAGCCAGGGGACTGCTGGCCCCCCATCCAGCTCACCCCCCATATGCACCGGCACCAATGTCTGTATAGCCACGTGAAGCCTCCTGTACTCACTTCACTCCGTAGCGATCCCGAAACATGATGTGGTTTCGGAAGGTGCGGTTAACATCCAAATCTATCTGCTTGATTTCCGATGAAAAGCACTTTGCTTGTTCTTTCATTTGCTGGAAGCGACAGGGACAGACAAGAGGCAGGAGTCAGACAATATCTCAGCCCACACCTCTCCCCACACAGTGGGAAGGGAGGCTTCCTGCAGCAGCAGTGGCAGCTTCTGAGCTGCACAGAGATATCCAGAGCAGGGACACTGCCACCTTTCAGTAAGCAATGATATGCAGCCTGGAGGTGAATCCCCAACCCCTCGTCTGTGCTGCTGGCCCGGGAGATGGGGACGACCCCACGTTCACATGCTACGACAGCAGCAGCTGCCAACCCAGCCTTCGCCCATCTTCCAATGCAGATACTGAGTTTTCAGAATCTAAAACCTTTACAATTAAATTCCACTCTGATTTATTTTGATTTCTTTGGCTGGCTGGCTATCATAAAGCATTCAGAGTTCTGCTGGTGCTTAAGGAATGATACACTTCCTTAAGGAACCAACATACAGTTGTACACACTGAGTCCCTGAGCTTTTCAAAGGCTCAGTCGTAACCAAGTCCAAACTGTTACAACAGAATCTATGAAGTTGATCTCCAACTACCACTTGCCCTGCAGAAGAGAATCATCTGAGGTTTAAAGAGTTTCCATTAGAAAAGCACTTCTGGGGTATTCCCTTGGACTGGTGCAAATTTTAAGAAACCAGCAGAGTCCAGAAGAGAAACTAAACCCAAAGTCAAGAATTTCCATGTTGCCTCCACGCTGGCTAATCATTTAAGGCAGCATCACACAGATAAAAGACTTAAGTCCAGTGCAAAAAAATGAACATTCAAATGAAAGACCCCCTCAACCAATTGTGCCCTCAGAGTTCCAAGCTGAAGATGCTCCATGGACAAATCCCACTGCAGTCCCATTCATAACCCACTGTTCAGCCCTGTGCTGCAGGCAAGGACCATTTATGCCATAGCCAAGCATCTCATCTCACAGCCTTTAGACACCACCAGCAATCGTGCCCTCCTCCTTTGATGTCGACAGGGCCAACCGCATGAAGAAAATACATCTTGTGACTGTATTCAGGCAGACTGAAATCCACTGGCAGGTTAGAGGCAGCAGAGATGAGCAGCAAGCCCACCCTGCCCTGAGCCCAGGTTCAGGACCCCTCCTGGGCTCACACAGGAGACAGAAAATAACACATCTGCACAGATGTTTATCACCTGTTCCAGCAGCTGCCATCCTACGAATGCTTGTCAGCCTGATACCAGGCGCCTCCAAGCTGTTGTTGACCTCCTGAGGTGGCCACATCAGCTCCGGGGAACATCAAAAGGTCACTAGTACTGCCAGCACTTAAGGCAGTCACAGCATCTTGGGAATATTAACTCCAACCTTGAAAGCAGCTGTATGGAGGAGCAACAGTACAAGGGCTATTTTGAATTATTGCCTGCACAAGACAAGGGAGGATAAAAGCAGCCACAGACTGAAGGTCTGATCAACAACATAATTTCCCTGCTGTAAATACTGCACTCTCTGCATCCCATGGCTCCTTGTCCTCTATAACGCAAGCAGACTACCTGAGAGAAGAGGACTATTCATATGCACCCGGCCAGTTCAGTTCAAATTTCTCTCCTAAAGGCTCTCTTGTTTTCCCTGCCAGAATAACACAGCAATCTCTCAAAGACTGTAAATAACCCTACTTCAGTTTGTTTTGAAGTACTGCACCTGAATAGCAGGTAGGTTGCACAGCACTTTGTCCTCTCCATGCACCCAGAAGACTTTAGTAATTGTGCAGATGTTAAACAAGAACCCTCAGATGAGTTATTCTTTTTTTTCCTGTTTAAGTAAACTGGGGGTTTCACAGTTGCTCTGCAGTTGCTCTGCCGAGCTCATGTGCTGTGCTGTGAGCCCTGCAAGCTGGTGGCAGAATAGAGGCTGGGAAACTGGAGGTCCTGTCCCAAAGACCTTGTACAAAGCAATGGGTAAAAGCAAGGATGCCTCTGCTCTGCCCCATGGCCAGGATGTTTCTTCTGCTGCCTTCTCAGCTCTCCTCAAGCCCTCCAGTTATGGCTACAAATCCCAGAGGAGCAGAGCACCACACCCACATGAAAACCAAGCATGGTGTGTCCCATGGTAGCCTCCAGGCTTTTGTGCCATAGTTCATGCCCAAGGGAGAAATGGGGTGGCCTTGGGACCAGCCCCTACATGACACAAGTCTGAGGCTTAGTCCCTTCTTGAAAGCAAAACCCCTCATCCAGGACCTGCACAGAGCCTCTCCTGGAGGAAATTAGGAGAGAGCTAATTACTGGCAGCAGGTGGCACCAAAGAAGAGGCAGATTAAGATGAGCTTGTAGAGGGTTTGCATCCACCAAAGCCTATTAGCCCTGAAGCTCCTGTTTATCGCAGACCCCTCTGGAGCACAGATAAACTCCTTTTGACTTTCATTTGCTTGGATTGCTTCCCTGCCTGTGTAGCACAGCTTTGAGGGAGGGAGGGAGCACAATTTTAATCTGCGTGCTGGGAGAGCTTCCTTATCTCTGCTGACTGCGGTGAGCCCAGCCCGCCTTCCCCAAGCCCCTGCGTGTGCCCCCATCCCAGCGGCGTCTCGCCAGTAACATCTACGCCTGACTAACTATAATGAGCGTTATCATCGTCCCGCTTAATAGGCAGGGATTTTTAGAAACACCTGCTGGAAGCAGCACTCAACCTCCTGCCTCTGAAAAATAATTGTCTCTGCAACACCTCACCCTGGTACATGATGCAAGCTAAATCATAACACAGGTTTGGAAAATAAGTTAATCATCAACCAAAGGCTACCACACTGCCTATGGAAAGGAGCCAAAACACCTGAAATAAAAATAACAAATACAACAAGTCCTGTCACTTGGGTTCCTGTTCAATGCATGCTACAGAAACTGCTTATTTAATGGACATGGAATCCAAGCCTGAAGTATGCAGTGTTCTGGTAGGAAGCAATGCAAGGCAGGCTTTTCTCCTACTTGCAGAGAAAATAAGTGATTTTTACCAGAAAAGTAACTTTTATTTGATTTTAAGAATGATTTTTAATAGAAACTTCCACAACAGTTATAAAGAATTGAAGATGGAAGATAAAAGAATCCACTTCAATCCAAGCTCTTCCAATGCTGCCAGTTAACTTCCAGCTGCACATCTAAGTGGTAAGCCAGGACCCCGTGCCCAGAATTAAACCAACTTGCAAGATCTGCCCTCACCCCACCCTTATTTTGGTTTCTTGACTAACAAGCCATTGCTGGCTGGTTTAGGGCTTCTCACCTTGCTGCACATTTCAAAAATCTCCAGGTGAAATTTTCAAGCACACACAGAGGTCTGGGGTTCCCCCATCCAGCACCTACCTGCTCCAGGGTACTTGTGACTACACTGTGTCACCCCAGGGAGCTCAGGGAACTGTGAGCGGTACCTTTGCTAAGCCTCCCCTCACTTTTTCCTGCATCTCTCCCTAAAGATGCAATAAAACTCTCTCCTAAAGATGCAACTGCAACTTTGCTTGCAACTTCCAGCACAATAGATGGAAGCAGCATATTACGGAAAGCAGCCAGCTAACATGCTAAAAGACCCCAGCTTGATATACACCCACTGGTGAAGAGTTTATACCACTTGTGTTTTCAGTCCCCACTGAAGACGCACAGGGTACAAAACGCCTGTCCTTCTCAGAGGTCGCAGAAGTTCGCAGACAGCGCACATCCTAGGGCGCTCACCATGCTGCTACCCTGTGAGGGAGCATGCCAGGGCCATGCAGTCCTCCTGCCCATTAAAGCATCTCCATAGGAACTCCCATTTCTCCCCTGCCCATGCAGGTGGAGACGGAGACGCCTGCATACACCACAGGTCCAACTTGCCCTGACTGATGAAGCCCCACCCAACCAGCCCCCCCCAACCAATCTAGCCTTGTCATCACCTTGCTCTGGTTGTCTTTGCCAGGAAGAGCTCATACCTCATATTTTCCTTCGTTCTCCTTCTTCATCTTCTCAACGTCCAGCAGAAGTGACCAGACCTGGCCTCTCACTTGGAGTGGGATCCCTTTGTACACTCGCCGGCACATCTGCAGGGAGGGAAATGCGTGCAAGGTTAGCTGGTCCTGCTGGTGGCAGAGCAGATTTTCTCCATGGTTTGCTGGGGCAGATCAGCAGCCATCTGAGCAGACACTGCAACCGGTCACTTCACATCTGCCTGCACTGGCACATCTAATGGATAAGCTGACTACGTGCATCCACCAAAGACAACTACTCAGTCAAAATCATAGAATCACAGCATCACAGAACAGTTTGGGTTGGAAGGGACCTTACAGATCATCTATTTCCAACACCCCTGCCAGGTGCAGAGACACCTTCCACTACACCAGGTTGCCCATAGCCACATCCAACCTGGCCTTGAACACTTCCAGGGGTGGGGCAGCAAAAACTTCTCTGGGCAACCTGTGCCAGTGCCTCACCACCCCCACAGTAAATAATTTCTTCCTAACATCTAATCTAAACCTGCCCTCTTTTAGTTTAAAACTGTTCCATCTTGTCCTATCACTATCTTCCTGTGTAAAAAGTTGCTCTCCCTCTTTTTTATAAGCCCCCTTTAAGTACTGGACGGCCACTAGGAGTTCTCCCTTGAGCCTTCTCTTCTTCAGGCTGTACAACCCCAGCTATCTCAACCTGTCTTCAGTGGTGAGGTCTTTGTTAGGAAGCATTGCTCCTGAGCCTGGAGGAGGTGACCCCTGAAGGGTCCAGCTTCCTTGGACATCTCCTCCCTCCAGGGCTTTATCCCATGGTACTCTAACAAGCAGATCCTTGAAGAGGACAAAGTCTGTTCTCCTGAAGTCCAGGGTAGCAAGCTTGTGCATCCTCCTCGCTGCCCTCAGGATCTTGAACTCCAGCATTTCATGGCCACTGCAGTGAAGGCTGCCCTGTGGCTTCACATTCCCCACCAACCCCTCCCTGTTGGTGAGAACAAGGCCCAGCATAGCATCTTCTCCTCGCTGGCTCCTCTGTCACTTGGAGAAGGAAGCTATCATCAATGCCTTCCTCCTGTATTGCTTATGCCCTGCTGTGCTGTCCCTCCAGCAGATATCAGGGTGGCTGAAGCCCCCGATGGAGACCAGAGCTTGTGAACACGAGGTTGCTCCCATCTGTCTCCAGGGCCTCATGTGCTCAGTCTTCCTGGTTAGGTGGCCTGTAGCAAACCCCCACTAAAACCTGTCCCTGTCCTCCCTTCAATCCTGACCCACGAGCTCTCTGCTCCTTATCCATTCCCAAGCAGAGCTCCATGCGCTCCTCACCGACATAGAGGGTGACACCCACTCCTCATCCCCCTGCCTGTCCTTCCTAAAGAGCCTGCACCCTTCCATTCCAACACTCCGCTCCAGTCACAGAAGCTGCCCCACCACGTCTCCATGATGCCAGTAAGACCACAGCCCTGCAGGCACACGCACACACTGTGCTTGCCCTTGGACTCATCTTCGAAGACCGGATGCAGCAGCCTTGGCTTTGAAGCTTTTGATTTGACCTGGCATAGCTGTTCTCATCTGGATGCTCAGGGACTGACAGAAAAACACATTTTCCCTTGGAGAGGAGAGCCCCTTCCATGAAAGCCACAAAGATGTGTCCACAGCAGCTTCACAGCTTGACAAGTGGCAAAGCAGATTGCAGGCTACACCAAGGGCAAGGCACTCATCAAGCCAAGAGGGGGATTGGGGACAAACATGCATATGTTCACTTCATCTCACAGATGCCTCTTCCCTTTTTCTTGTCATAAAACCCTTTCTCTCTAAAGAGACCATTAAATTTCAATGTAAAACAGAAACAAAAAAAAAAAAGCTTTTGTTCCATTGCTGACTTCTTCCATTAAAAGAAAATGCTTCATAAAAAAAGAAAAAAAGCTCCATTTTGGAGTATTTTCCATCCTTTCATTCATCCCACCTGTGAAATGCCTTGCAGCTGCAGCACAAAACCAACTGCAGCACTCCTCCAGGCTCCCGAGGACCTGCGGCACACGCCTGAGCTCCAGCCATGGAGGGTATTTATGTTGTGACGTGGTGCTCCCTCAGAACCAGGCAATCCCTTGGGAGGAGACAGAGGTGCTGGATTTCCAGTCATGGGAATGAGCTCGAGGCTGAGCAGGGCAGCACCCAACCAGGCAATCGGCTTGAGCTACTGCCACTGTCTGGTACAAATGCACCTGCCCACCATCAAAATCCCTCTTTTTTTTTCCAAAGGTTGTTCTGCATTATGCAATCCAGGCTGATGCAAGAGAAGGGCTGCAATTCACAGGGGAGCACTGAGATCCTAGGAGAAGGTTTTCTGGATGTGGGCCTGCTGCATTGTCTTTGCATCTCTGACACCAAGCTGAACATCTGCTCCTGTTAACCTTTCCTTTCTGACCCACCTCACACCACTGCCTTTTTCACTTCCAGCTTGACTTTTTTAAGCCAACCTTTCACGAAGGTATAAAGACCATAACCACGGCACTATGCTGGCTTGCAGCCTCTGTAGCACAGACCCACGCCCCTCATTTTGTTCCTGTCTGCACAGCAGCACTGTGCCTACCCAGGGCAAAACCCAGCAACGGGCCCAAGAGTCAGGACAAGACAAGACGAGGCAAGACAGGAGGTGGAGTTCAAGCAGACAGGCTAGGGCACAGCAAAGAATTAACACCACTATCCCAGTCAAAATAAGTATATAAACCAGCTTTGTAGTAAGTGTCAAGATCACCATGAAGTACTAGGAGAACTAGCTGTGTATAAGAATGCTTTTCCACCCCATTATGATAAATATTTCAGTATTTCTGCTGACACAGAAGGTGTCAGTGTAATGTATCCTGATCCTGTAAGTGTGATTCACATTCAAAATTCAAAACCCCATTCTCAGCACTTCCCAAATGCTTGCTTTGCCCAAGTGCTGCTTAGCACCAGCTTTGAAGGTCCAATGTACCTCCAGGACCGAGTGTAATGTATCCTGATCCTGTAAGTGTGATTCACATTCAAAATTCAAAACCCCATTCTCAGCACTTCCCAAATGCTTGCTTTGCCCAAGTGCTGCTTAGCACCAGCTTTGAAGGTCCAATGTACCTCCAGGACCGAATCCTACAGAAATCCTTTACCAGATCCTGCCCTCCCCTCTGTATACACCAAGAGCTTCCACCTAAAAAGCAACCTCAGTAGCAAGACACACCCATAGAAGGCCACCATCCTGCTCAACAGCATCCCGCATTTCAAGAGGGACATCACTAATTCACCATCTGCACATCCAGGGGAGTTGGTTCTGCTCATCCGAGCCCACATGGGGAGGTGCTTCTGAGGACAGCAAACCTTGCAGGACAGCTTCATCTCCACCGGTGAAAGACCCAATTCCTGAGAGTCATTAAATCAGGATGAAAGAAGTGCAATGCATCAAGAGACACAAAGATGAACCACATCCCCAAAGTAGTACTGGCAAGGCACCCACAAAAGCCTGGCTCCTGCAAGCATTCATGCCTTCATGAAGTAAAAGCTGAGGTGGGATCAAGAAACTGGAATATGAACCAATTCTGATGAAACCACTGATTCAGAAAAAAATACTTATTTCCAATGGATTAGGAGAGACTGACTGACAGCTGCCAGGGTAGGTGATGCTTAGCTGTGTGGGAAGAAAATAATTTTGTTTTGAATTCCCAGAGCTGGTATTGCTGTACTTTAATGAGTGCAACCCTCAATGGCATATAGTAACTGTCTCTAATGATTTTCTTTGCACAACTGTGGAAGGAACAGGAGTTACAAAACATGCTGCGATGGAACTGAACTGAAATGCCTTTGTGTTATTTATCCAAGGGCTTTCCTCCTCCCACCACCTCCAGATATGAAAGTGATAAAACCTCGGAGCTGTGAGTCACGCAGACAAAAAATGAGCAACTTTTCTGCATTGTGAAACTTGAAGGAAAACAGGAAAGTTACCATTACAAGCAGCATTTACGCTGGGATGAAGTGACAGAGGTAATGCATCAGGTGATGACAACTCCTGTTTCATGTGAGAACCAAAACGAACCCTCACGGTCACAATCTTCGATCTCTTATGGACTGCTCAGCCCTTATAGATATGAAGAGAGCAACTAGATCACATCCTATGCAGACTGACAGACTGACCAGTGCAGGGCAGGAGGAACAGACATCATCCTGCTCCACTAATGGAGATGCTGGTGGTCAAAGCAATAGTTCAAGACGCTGTGCAAAAAAGCCATGTCAGCCAAGGTCTGAACCCACAGGGTTTAAAACCTGCTCCAGATTTTGCCACAGGATCATCTTCCCTCTCTAGGCTTCAGCATACAAAGGTCATTGCACAGAGGCCATCACCACCCCATCCCTATCTCCACCTTCCCCATTTATTTTCTTTCTGGTAATTGGGATGGGGAAGACTATAGAAGTATAGACCTGAGCTCCATCTTCCTGCACCAGAAATCTCCTCTGAGAAATACCCAACCAAGTGCTCCAGGTCTTTAACTCCAAGAGTGGAGTTACTGCCTTTAAAGACAGAACCCGTTTTTGCAGTAGTTAAGACACTGCAGTTAAAAAGGGTTTGGGAGACGTGGGTTGGTTTTTAAAGCAGAACATACACACATTGCAGTTCACTTTCACACTTTGGAGTCTGTCACTGTTAGCTCCTCAGCCATGTGCATGGCTCACCAGGAAGAGACTGCAGGAGCAACGCCCAAATCTTAGGTATGCATGGTGATATCCCTTTCAAGCCTCTCCCTATACCCACATACGCCTGAAGTGGAGGGCAGCCCCCCTTCCTCAAGTCCTTCTGGAGAGGAGGGACTTCTTCACATCCTCTACCAAAGATCCACCTGGGGAAACTGAGCTATGAAGATCTTCACCACCACCACAACCATCATACTGGAGAAGAGGATTTCTTTTTTGTATACCACAAAGCCAGCTGACTGAACAAAGATGACTGACTGATGATGTGGCTGAGCAAGACACTTGGCAGATGGGACATCCATCACTGCACATGGCCTTTTTTCCATACAGACAATGCTTACTCCCAGCTCGGCTGCTGTGCCTGCAGCTGGAGCCTATGTAGCTATGCCAGATGAGGTGCCACCACGCCTGCAGGGGCTCCAGCAGCAAAGCAGGGGCAAATTTAAATCCTAAAGCTGATGGGCTGTGGGGAGGCATTTACCTTTATTGCCTGGGCTACCTTTGGAGGAGAGAAAAACACAACCTGCTTTTCCAAAATGGAAAAAAAAAAAAAAAGGCAGGGGAAGCCACCCTGCAGCTCCCAGATGCAACCCCCTTTCTTTCTCATAGCATTTGCATGCAGGAGACCTGACTTCAGCCAACCCTGACACGACAAACATCTGCTGGCTCTCCCTGGCATTAGCAGACTATTCGCTCCTGGGGGTCTGTGTCAGTCCATACAGATCCCCAATTCATCCTAAACCGCTTTGCTGGCATGCACTGGATTAAGCGCCCTGCACTGCCGTGACCTTAGCAGAGACCAGGCTACCCCCATGCACAAAGGCAGGCTTTGCCTGAAAACCAGACATCTCTGACCAAAGACATCCCTTTCTAAAGGTCCAATCCCACATGGACAGCAACAAGACACAGCTTGCAAATGATGCAGAGGTCATATCCTCTCCCTACGGCTGATACTTCTGGCTGAAATCCATCTATTTCAAGGCTACGATGAATAAATTATCCCACTGTTGGAGTGCACACAGCAGAGCCGTTTTTCTCTGCAAAACTGTGCTGCTTGAACTGTTATATTTTTACATGCACCAACCATTTCCTAACCTTCCCAAGCAGAGTCAGGTCGGAATTTAAACCTGGGTTCAAATCAGCAGTCAAGAGGGGACAGACCAGCCGACCCTCCCTGTGCTGAACCCCGAGTAACACAATTTAGAACTTCTTTGCAAGTTTGACATAGCTTAACTCTGCAAAACAGTGTGGTCCTTTCATGGACTCCTTTATTTTTGTGCCCTTTCCCTTGTGGAAGTACAGCCAGAAAATGCACTATTGCAGCATCCTAACCCCACCCATGAGAGGAGTTGTGCTGGTGTCACTTTTTGCTGATGTTGCTACTGAAATTAAATCATATCACAACAAAATGTGTCGAGAAGAGACACAGAGACAGATCTGAAGTGATAATGAGCACGGGGAGCCTCAAGACACCACTTTAATTAAGATAATCCTATTTGTTTCTCATCCTGAATCAGGTTATGCCAGAAATTATTTTAGGCATAGTCAGGCCATTTTTGGGCTAGGAACTGTAAAAGGTCCTCCTCTTTTTTTCACCCTGCTTTCCTATAATCTGTGACAGTCACAAGACCCAGACTGCAACCAGCAGCACGCAGGGATGCACACTGGCTGCAGGTGAGGAAACAGAAAGCCAAACCTGCTGCTCTCTGGCAATGGCTCATGCCAGGAGTCTGAAAAAGCTGCTTTCTTGCCCACTGATGGGTGGCAGCGCCCTAGATGGGTACAAAACCTCTCCCCTCCTGCGGACATTTCACAACACAGACATTGAGACAACAACCTAAGCCCTGATCAGGTACTAAGATGCTGCAAAACATGGTGGCCTGCTTGGTAAGTCCCTCTTCATCAAGCACTCAATATGATCAGATGTCTGCCAGCTCCAGCATATGAACTGGAACTCAGTAGGTTGGCCCTGATGTCCAGAAAGTCCCAGCCTGGAAAATAAGATGGGTTTCTACACCATTCATGCAGCCAAAGGCAGGGTAACTTCTCTGTGAAACTGCCTGTGGTTCCTGCAACACGACTTTTTTCCTTCTAATAAAGCACAGCGTATCAAAATGAACATCAAAGGCAAGATTCCTGTCTTCAGTAAGAGAATTTTTCGAAGATGACATCCTAGTCATTGTTAAAATAACATGGAGCTGCTGTCTTGTGACACTCTGGTTTCTATCATGTCAGCAAAGTGGCAAAGGCAAACCTGAAGAAAACGTGCAAGGCAGATGTGTTGGCCTGAGTGCTCAGAGAGGGAACAAAACCAACCCACTCTGCTTTAGAAAAATCAGATCAAGGGCTTGTCACATTTACTTTAGTCAGAAAAGAAAATGCAGCCATCTCAAGGGCATGACTGTGATCCCAGCATAAGGTCCTTGAAATGCCACAGCTGAACTGCATCCAACCACAGCAGCAGGAATATCCGAGCAGCTTCCATTCTCCTGACATGAGAGCATGGGTTTGCACATCCAGGTGAACGGTACAACCTAATTTTACTTTTTTTTTTAAAGCACCTCTTTTGTGCCTCTCCGAGTCTGTGTGGCTGCTACAAACCTCCCTGCCTGCACTTGACTTGGCACAAGGCAGCAGGGTGTTAGGCTGGACAGGACTGAAACCAAAGCTCCTTTCTACTCCAGGGTCACCAGACTGCTCCTTCCCTGCTTGGGGCCAAGCACTGCTTCTCTGTCTGCTGGGAGAGGGGACAGCCATTTCCAGTCCCCCAGCACGGAGACAATGCCATCTCTGTGCCCAAGAGTCATCGACCATTTACAGGCTGTTATAAATAACGTCCTTTATTCTACTACAAGAGCTCTGTGATTTTCTGACCCAAAGACCCTCAAACCCCACTTGCCGGTCTAACCCTTTGCCATCCAGCAGACCTGAGTGACGTCAGCCACAGTGTGCTTAACACACCCACTAATTATTAAAGTAAATCCAAAATAGAGGGGGATCACTACTGCTCCACACTCCTCATGCCAGATTCTGTCTGTCCCCACTGGCTGACCCAGGGAAGCCAAGGTGTGCTAAAAACACTCTTCATTACCCACCCCAAGCATCCTCCAGGACCGACCCAAACGAATTCCCTGCACACTGCTGGAATTCAGTGGTTTACCCACAAGGCCACAAACCGATTAGTGCTAACTTCTAATTAGAAAAAAACAAGCCACAAGAGAGCCTCCAATTTTGCCTGTGGACCAGCACCGATGAACAAATTAATTAGAACCACTCTGAAGTAAACAAAAAGACTAAGAAGTCCCAAGCCCATATACACCCCATCCCTACTGTAATGAAGATGATTTTGGTTTCTTTTTTTTTTTTTTTTTTTTAGAAAGGACGAGACTACAGCTGGGTGAGCTGGACATCCCTCCTGATGGCTGGGCGAGGAGGATGCTCTGCTCGACCTTATCCCTACAGGTATGCAAATATTCTCATTTGAGATATTTCTCTCTGCATAACCCTTTTAACCAAGCCCAAATTTCTCCCAAGGACTCTCAGTGGGAGCTAGAAGCAACCCAGACAAACACCCCACTCCTCCTGCTAAACATGAAGGCTGTCTCCATCCTTGATTTTCACAGACAGGTGGACACAAATCTAACACCTAAGTGGCTTTTCACAGGCACAGCTAAATACAAAATACAGGTGATGTTCTAGACAAATAGTTCTTCCTTCAAGAAGAATTACAAGGAACATCAACTGGACTGTATCAGTCACATCTCCATCATTCTCAGAAGGTGGAGACACAGAAGCAACCTGTGGCATGCACTGCCCCCTGCTCTCACAGGGCAGGGACCCAGCTGGGCACACAAACATCTCTGTTGTGCTCCTTCCTGCACAGGGAAGCAGAAGTGCAAATACGTCAGCAGCATTTAGGAAACCCTTTTTAAAACCATGGAAGTCAGAACAGGACTTTTCCCTCGACTGGTAACTCAGCAATTTCAAGGAAAGGTTTAAAATATTAAAGACCGACGAGTAGAATTAGGCAACGTTCCAGTGATCTCTGGTTTCTCTATCAACTTTCTGAAAGCCTGACTCATCATAAGGATGCATTAGACCCGCCCTTCCAAACACATGCTCTTCCTTTCCCTCCTTACCTTGTCACTGTTTCTGTATTTGCCCCATTTCTTCAGCATCTTAAGCCATTTGTCCACACGTTCAATTTCCTGCTGTTTTTGCTGGTGGAGGGAAGAGAAGACAAATTTAAGAAAAAAATGCCGCAGCAGATACCTCCTGAAAACACAAAACTTCATTCTCTTAGGTTTAAACTTCTATGCAAAGACTTCACATTAGAGATGGGAATAATCCACTGCTGCTTGCAGAAACTGGTAATTTCAACCCATGATAATTAAAAGCACTGGTAAAAATGACAAGACACACAGACTTAACACAGAGAAAGCATTTCCAAGAGGAGTATTCCTTGACAATAAAAATATTTCCAGGTTCAGCTAGCTTCAAACTGTATCACTGTATCACATTGGCAGAAACGTGATGCTGTTGAGTCCCCATTAGCAGGACCCTAACAGAGGACATGCTTTCCTCTCAGGGGAGAAGAGGATGGAGATGACCTCTTTCCCCTGCACATGCAGTCCCCTTTTCAAGCCACAGCTGCTGAGCACTGTGCCAAAGCAGAGGGAAAAGCCCCAAATTGCTTGAAAAGGTGCTTTTTCAGCGCAGCGTGGAGGAAGAGATGCCTGACCCAGGAAAATAAAAGCTCCAACAGCTGGGCATCGTGTAGAGTTCCCACCTCTGGGAGAGCAGCAGTGACCAGTGGGTGCTGGCTGCCTGCTTCACTCTCACTTGCACATTCCTTTCCTCAAAAAACATTCCCTCCCCAGGTGGTGTGATAAGGATGCCACATCCATGATGACAGAGCTGGCAGCTCTCACCTTCTCCTCCAAGGCGGTGCGGGTTGGCAGCTCCTGCTCGCTGGAAAAGCAAGGGGTCACTGGTTACTTTGTGGGCAAGAAACCCCACTACCCAACAGGAGCTCCTGGGGGGTAATCAAGCACTGGACATACTGGAAATCCTGGGCATATAGCTCCTCTTCAATACACACATTATCAGCAATTTAAAGTACAGGGAAGCCGAATTTCTGGACAGCAATTGCTTTGAACCCCACTCCTACACACAGAATGCCTACTATTATAACTTTTGTTCAGATTTGGAATAAAAATAGTTCTTTTAAGCACTCTCCCAAGGCACAGGGCGTGCACCTAATTTATCTGTGCCTTGCTTCGGATGGGGATTTCCTAAGGGAACCAAAGATGATCAGATATCTTGTCTCGTCTCTTCCTGTACCTCCCTGAATCATTAGGTGCAAACACAAGAGCCTCTCCCTCTGTGACAGAGCGTGGTCCTTCCTGGAGGCACAGGAACACCAGACTGCACCTTCTAATGCCAGGCTTGTGATAGGAAACCATTTCTGAGCCTCGCCTTAGAGCAGATTCAAAGCATCAGAGTGTTTGAACATGCACAGTTGAGGAAGGAGGCCCATCTCATCTTTCCTCCTGCATTTGGGATGGATCAAGCCAACCCATAGAGCAGCTTCTAGGAAAGATGCTGGGCCTGTCATGCTCAGTGCAGAAGGATGGCCCACACACACACACACACACACACACACACACACAGGTCAGAGGAGACAGGATTGGGCAGGAGGACTTACTGCAGGAATCCAAACCGGTCTGTAACTTTATACAGGGCGAAATCGGCATCTTCCCAGTGGTCAATCGGAGCTCCTTCCTGCCTGCCCTGAAAGCAGAAAGGACATTTGTGAGCTGGTCCCAGCATCAGGAATGACCTCATCCCACCCCCAAAGCCCATATCCCTCTCTCCCCGCATGCTAAGAGGCACAGAGCAAGAAATGCAAAACCTGTGCTAAAGAGACAAATAAAACACAGGCAAGAGAAAAATGGGCAAGTTCAGCCTATCCAGCATTGCATGTATGCCTCTGCTACAGGCTGGGAAGGGCTGTGCATCAGAGAAACCAGTGCTGTTGGGCACAAGCTGTCCTGATGTTAAGGGAGCACTGAAGCACTACAAGCCGAGCAGCTTTAGGGATCTGTAGTGAGCACACACGGGATTCTCAAAAAACTCCAGGGATATAGTGAAAGGGGATGTGCAGGGAGAAGAATGCAGGGAGAGCTGGCATGAAGCCTGATGGCATGAGGGTTATTGGGGTGATGTCTACAGGGAAGCAATTCTTATTTGAAGCATTCCTATCTACTAAATAGTTTCAGCCTTAGCCAGTATGCTGGGGAGAGACTCGAGGCTGGTACCTTCTCATACTTGGCAACGATCTCTGCTTTTTCCTGGGCTATTAAAGACTCTATATCCTTCTTCATATCAGAAGCTGTAAGAAAGAAAAAAAAAAGAAGAGGGGGGAGAAAGGAGATACATAAATGCGTAGACACCATGAGAAATATTTAGAAAAGTGCTAATACAAAACATGTTTGCTGACAACTTTAGCTCCCATCCATATCAAATAGCTAAAATTAGGCTGAGGTTGAAAAGCTACTGTACAAAGCATTTGCAGAGCTTGCCTGCACAAGGCAGGACTGCCAGCTCCTTGCTCCCTGCACGAGGACACAACCAAACCTGAGCAAGGGGGAGGCTAAAGCCAGGCCACTGCAGGCCACATTACCCAAATCTTTGAACCACTGCAGTTCTCTAATGGATACCAGGAGCCATCCTGACCTCCCTTTAGGAGGAACATGAAGGATTCTTGTCATAGGACAGCCTACCCCAGCTTCTGGTTGAAGCTGCATCTCAGCAGTGGTGCTTGCCACCGAACGAGCCAGAGCAGCCAAAGGCGTCACACTTGGGATCTTCTGAAGGATGTGATTATTCCTTGAGGGGAAAAAATCTGGGGGAGGTATGATGAGCAAAAGCATCAGCATCTCCGAGGCTCAGCCCACTTCTCCACACCTTCAGACATCTGCAAGAGATTATTTGTCTCAACAACTCCTTAGTGCAACCTGCTTGTTGCCACGTCTTTCAGGCATGGATGGAGATGGCAGGGAGATCCATCTTTCCCTAACTCTTCATTTTGGAAGCAGCCAATACTCCTAGTTGCCAGCAGTGTGATAGAAATATTACACCACATGCAATATAATCAGGGCTATCAGGACAGCTCTTCAGTGACCTATTATCAGCCAACAGCACAGGCATGGCACCACTTGACACTAAACCATACAGACACTGGAAAAAAGCAAATTCTTCACATTCATGACAGGAATGGGTGTATCTTTCCCCATTATTGACTCCACAATCAAAACAGAGCAAGGATAGAAATATTAAAGTGTATTTTGTTCTTTTATTTTTCCAAGCTGAAGCTCTTACTTCAAGCGTGAATTTTGCCCAATACATTTTAATCACAGCTTAATTTTTCAAAGTAGCAAGGTCTGAGTAACTGTCTCACAGTGTCACCTAATACATCTGCATCTCCTCCTCCTCCTGTGAAGTTTAACTCAAAGGCAATTTCACTCCCCCACTTCTGACACTGTTTTTTTGGTTGTTACTGGGCCAAAAAATTCAAATTATGTCCTTTATATGCTGCTAAAAATACAAATATTCTGCAGGCTACAGGGAAAAAATAAACTGTACGTCACATTAAATGGGAAATTTATCAAGACATTTACAAAGTGAAAGCTATTCTGAACATCTCTGACCACACTCTGTAATAGAATAACCAAAGGAAGAGCAACTTGGACAGCAGCAAGAACACATATATTTTGGCAACCACCTCTGCAAAAGCCTCTCTGCAGTCAGAAACACCAGACTGGTGCAAACGAGCCAGTTTTGCCTCTCGTGCCTGGAGTATGCACATTTGTTTTCTCTTTCTACTATAACAGCACAAAAGTCCAAATTTAGGAAAAAAACTTGAAAGCAGAGAAAATGTTTGATGGCAGTGAGAAGGATGGAGACAGCAAGCGGCTGCACCAACTCCAGTATCTGATCACAATACTGCTGCTTTGTGGAGTACAGGGACAGTGCTGTGCTCAACTAGGTAATTTTCAAAGTACTCTAGAGAAGGAACAGAACGTAGCTTAGCTCTGTTATAGCCTATATTGAACATGGATACTGGTTTTATTTCATTCTGCACATACACAAACTCCAGAGTAGTTTGACACCACAATGTTATATAGCATTTGCTCGGGGAAAATGACACCTTGTGTATGTGGAAACTACTGCGACATTTTATTTTCTGAAGGGTTTGAGGAAACGCATCATTTTTTTCCCCGATGTAAACAGGCTTCCTACAAAAAGAAACGGGCTGTACCTGCCATGCTTCTTCCATATACCTATATATGACTACATACTTTCTTCTTTTTTTTTTTGTAACACCACTCAAATTATTTTCTCGAGCCTGACACCCGATTTTCTCCCACCAGTGCTGTATTTTCCTAGCAAACAGATTTTTTTTCCACGACAAACACACAAGATGAAGCTGCTACGAACAGGAATGGTAAGGAAATGTGAACAATGAGACAATGGCATTACATAAATTTACTGGGACATTAGCAACAGAAAGCTCCAAGCCATGCACACTTAAATTCAACTGGGAAACAAAGTTATCAAGTAGTTCCTTTCAAAAAAGACAAGTTGAAAACACCCACAATCTGTCATCTCACACTAAAATTTGCAGCTTCTAGTTTATGATTTAAGGAAGTAAAAATTAATCCCAGCAAGAGCAAGCCTTAAGATGCTTAATGAAAATGCATGTTACTATCTACCCGCACGGAACACTATCTAGCCATCAGTAAACCTGAAATAAAATACCAAATTTTTGGATGAAAACAACTTTCCTGAAATTAATTCACCAGCTGGGATCTCAAGTATTGGCAGTGGGAAGAAGGTGTCTGCATCAAAAATCCAAGACTTGGTGTATGTTCTCCATAAAGCTGATTTACTGTTATAACCTTCCCCGTATTTTCCCAGTCAAATCTGCCGAGCTCCCATTGTCCCACACGAGGTGGTACCCAGTGGGACCAGCCTGGCTGGGAGCACGGGAACTTCTGCCCACCAGTCACCCAGGCCATTGTTGCAACCCTGCTCACTGCCCAGATGAAGAACCAAACTTTTCCCATGGCCCAGCAACAGTGTTCCTTGTGACACAGCCCGGGGGACACACACACGTCCCCTGCCACCCCCAGTCACGACTCTATGTCTCATGCTTATAAATCCAATAGCAACTGCCCCGCCAGCACTTGCACCAAGTCTCACTCGGCAAAAAGCTTTTGGAAACGAAAATATCAGTAAAATCTCTTTTTAGGAAGCATAGCATAGCAACATGTTCTCAATCTTGGGCTGGATTTGAGGATATTCTGGAATCCAATTTTTAAATGTTTTGTACTTTAAAACAGCATTTACTCAAGACATTTGAGATTAAGACTATCTGTTTTTGTTATCTGGCAGAAGGTCACTGAAAAAGGAGAAATGGTTTTAGGAGAACATGTGTTCACATTCTGAATGTGTTCATTTAACTTTAAATAGAGAGTGCTGCTAGGAGAAGAAAAAAAAAGCACATTTTGACACACTCTACTTCACCATCATTCTGGCCTCTAAAAGACTGAAACTACTGCTGTGGAATAAAGTAAAAAAGGTACATACAACCACACCCACCACTGTTGAAACTCAACAAGTCACCCACCGTTCCTGTTTCATGTTTTATTTTAAAAGAACATTTTAACACAGCATTTTATGCCTTTAGCCATAAGCCTACCATTTTTCCTTTAGGGAACAGTTTTAAAGGAAAGGCTTATGCATCTGTGCAAATGAAAATGCTTATAAAACATATGCTAAGAGAAGAGACCCTCTCACAACTCACTCCTGCAGTCTGCACCACTTCCCAGCAGAGCAGTGCTTTCACTTCTAAAGCCAGTATTAGTTGTAACGTGACTCATGCACTTGTCACACCATGGAATAAACCTGTACTGCATGCAAAGCAGTACAAGAGGCTAAAAAACCCTATCGTGGTTTTTTTAAGTGCATGAAATGCGCCTCAACACCCTTCAAACCACATAGACTCCTCATGGCTTGGAGCAAACTGCCCATCCTGGTTGCCTGGTAAAATTTACCAGGCACAGTCAGCAGCTGTAAGCCGACAGGAGCTGTCATCAGAGGCTCTTCTCCCACATGCTTAAAGCCTTTCAGACCAAAGCTGTGGGGTGACGCCACTGCACATACCTACCAAGCACAGCCAAAATGAGCTTGGCTTTGGACTGCTTCAACTGCATCACCATGGCCCGAGGAAACCTCAGAGCTTCCCAAGACATCCAGGAGGGGCTGTGGGCTGTTGCCGGCGGGCGCTGGCACGCGCGGCTGTGTGCCGTGTGCCCCACAGGTGACGACACTAGGAGGGAGTGATGGCCACACGCTGCTGACTGCAGGCAGAGCTTCTGCTTCATCAGAACCGGCCCCCATGCGAAAGTCAAGCTGCTCCTGAGATCTTGGTGCAAGACTCACCAGCATCTCCATCTCCAGTGTCGCTGCTGCCGCAGTATTTTTTTTACTAGAAACCCAATTTCTATTCCAAAATGGACAACACACTCAATGTGCTGGCATCCAGCATTTCTGCCGATCCCCATCTGCCGCCCCTCTCTCACTAACAGAGCCAGACTGCAAACGTCCTCGCCAGGCACTGGCTTCGAAACAACGTATCACTGCTCTGTGCATCACCAACCTCAGCCCAACCCTGGCACACGCTTAAAACCCTGCTACTGGAACGGAAATCAAGACCTGCATCCACAAAGTGAATTATGACTTCAGGAATGAAATTACTATCAAGCAGGATGAACCAAGATACAGGACATCCTGTTTGCATGTTTATTTCCTTGACTACAATCCAAGAGCACACAAGCAAGCTTTTTTGTTTGTCTGAAGAGCATAAGGAGCACCAGCTGAATTGCAGGGAAGTTTATGTTTTAACTGTCTTGGGGTCTTTGAAAATGACTGCACATAGATCACTTCAGATGAATCATTGACATGTTACAGAAAATTCAAATGAGCTACTATCCTAGTAAACTTGCATTGTATCTGAAACTGCACAGGATGCTGTGCTGGATAAAAACATGGTAACCTCCTACAGCAGATGTAGTGGGAAAACCCAAGGGAGAACTGCAACTCACTTTGATGCCATCAGCAATATCCCAACAAACCAGGGGATTCAGCATCACTGCAGATGAGATCCTGCTGATTTATTAGCATGTGTACCCACAGCACACAATGGCTCTCAGGGTGATTCTCATCTGCTCCAGAGCCGGTTTGTGAGTTCAGAGAAGATGAAAACACAGCCCAGCTCCAAGCTCCCTTACCTGAGCCTTGTATCAGGTGCCGAGATGCATCAGCTCAGCTGGAGTTGTCCACTCCCCTGCGGGCATCTACCCGGCAGGAGCCAGCTGTCTCTGTTGTGGGGTGGAGAGGACCCCCAGCTGCCACAGCACTCGGGTCAAATGCCCTTTGGCTCACTTGTGCTGCCCCAGCTCTGTGCAGTGGCTCTCCTCCACCCTCCGCTTCTCTGGCATGTGAGAGCTCACTGTAAGTGGCTGGGACAAAAGGCAAGGCAGGAGGCAATCCACACGTGTGCTCTCTTGTCCCCCAGGCTCACTGCAAAGGAAATAAGAAGTTGGTAAGCTTTACAGTTCTGGCATGATGAAGGTCCGGTCCTTTTACCAGAACAGGGCGCTTTCCACATGGAAGAAAAGGCAGGTCCCACTGGAGCAGGCAGCAAGGCAGCATCTGAGCCTGGTGGGGAGGGAACAAACTGTAACAACAAGGGACCAAATGGCTGAAGGTAAACAACGCTCATCCACGTTGCAAAAAAAAAAAAAAAAAAAAAAAACAAAAAAAAAAAAAAAAAAACCACTTGTGTGGTTTTTCTGGCCATTTTCTGGACTGGTTAAGTGCCAAGGGATGCAGGGGCTTCCCCTGCAGGTCTGAGAATCCAGCACACCTTTGTACCAGCAGGCATATTGTACCCACAACTCAGCAAGCAGAATATGCCCCCTGCCTAAGTCAGAGGCACAATATTACACCAAAATTCCGCTGATTCAAGAGCACGGTGCCACCAAGAATGGCTGCAATGGAGGGTCCAGGCCATTCCTGAGGACTTTGGTCAGGTTAAGACCATTAATACAACATCACTGACTTGCATGGCAGAAGAGCTGGCACTGGTCGTGCCACCTGAGCTACCTCCCAGCCCTTGCAGCTCCTACCTGATACATCCAAACAGCTAACACAGTTCAAAGGACACCAGAGCCAAACATATAGCTATTGTTTTTAAAAACCCCAAGGTTTTAGTTCTCACTTTCAGCAATTCAGAGAAGCAAAGCGCTGATTTCACAAGTGTGAACTCAAGACATCACCCCAAAGCACGATGCTCTGTTTGCAACCAGCAAGGATCAGGAGAGGATGCACAGCTCACTGTCATGAGCAGCCACTTCAATAACACCACCTCTCCTCCAACTCCCCACACAAGCACCTGTGAATGGAGCTATCCCCACATTCTTGGGCAGTCCTGTGCTGAATTTCCCTGCTGTCACCCCTCCAGCACCCAGACACAACAACTCGGAGACCCCGAAGTGCAGAAAACTTTGCACTCTTTCAGAGGTGGCCACCTTTATAAACAAATAACCCATAAAACAGATTACATTTTATGTAAATGATCATTGAGTAGGTTATAATGTGGCTTACACGCATTATAATGCAGATTACACACATTTCCCTCTATTCTACCAATGTGCACCAACTTTTTACAGTACAGTGGCAAGCTGTGGTCACAACAGTAATAATACTTTGCCATTAGACTATGGCAGTATCAAGAAACCCAAATACATTGGCCAAGTCTTCTAGTTATAGAAATAACTAAAACCATGTAAGATGGCAATTACATGCCATCCCATCCACTCATCACAAACAGTGTGATGGTAGCACTGACAGCAAATAAAACCTCAACCCTCTCCCCACCATCCTTTTTCCTGTGCTCCCAGTACTTACATCTCGCTCTCACTTTCACACACATTTTTGGTGCTGTGCCTTGGCGGTCAGGTTAAGATCTTCTGCCCAAGGATGGAGGTGGGAGGAGAGAAGCAAGAGGGATGATACAGGGATTTGCTCTCCTCCCTGTTTACGCTGGGTAAGACCAGGCTTAGTGCTTCTGCACAGCTCAGCTGTTGCAATGTCAGAAGATGCAGCTTCAGATGTAAGCCAAACCCTCCGAGTAGAGCAGTGAGTCTATAAGCAATTCTTTGTCAGCTTCTATTTTTAGACTTCACAGGGAATAAAAGAGCATCCAAACACTTTTTAAGCTCTTTTTAACATGAACTCATCTTCTACAGACAAGAACAGCAAAAAATGCCAAACAGAAGACCGCACAAAAATCCCAAGATGCATGAATTATTTTTTTAAAGCATCATTATTTAAATAATGTTTCATTTAAAAAAAAAAAGAAGTAAACTGAAGAATGCAAAAGTCCACATGCTGCTTGGGGAACTGAAGATTAATTTGCTCTCTGCATTCCCTCCTTCTTCCATTCCAGTGGCCATAAAAAGGCCAAAAAAAAAGCCAGAGGGAAAACAAACAAACAAAAAAAAAATCCTCTTTTTTCGGGTGATGCACTGACCTGGAAAGGAACTATATAAACACAGTGCTTAGGAACTGGCTTCTTCTGTTTGCTTAAGACTGTAAGAGCAGTTTACTTCTCTTTAACTATAAACTAAAGGATGTTACAATGATGGTCATTCTCTGTTGGACATGCATTCCTCTTAAAATACTGTATTCCTTTCGGTAAATGTAGCAACACCAAGGGACACAACACTTTTCCTTTTTACCATCCCCACTGTCATTCTTCCCTCCAGCTATACTTGGCAATTTTGGGTAAGCTAAAAGCTCCATTTGCATCTTCTTTTGCTATTAAAAACTTTTCCTGGTTTTGGCTTGGCAGGCACTGTCAACTAGAGGCCACCCACACCTAACACGTGCCTGAAGCATCAGGGTGAGGACACATGTCCTGGCTGACACCCCAGATGACACCCTGGGCACGGTGGAGCTAATGATGGTCCCTAGCCAAAGCCCAAAGAACAAGGATGCAAACGTAAGCTATCATGCTGCTGGCAGCCTGGGCTCTCTTCGGCTCAGACAGGCAGCACCTTTCTTAAAACACGTACAAATAACAGACGTAGCATTGTATAAAGTCACTGGGACAGCCGATGAACTAAAGGAGTAGGAAGTTAAAAAATCCACTAACAAGAAGCAGCTTGTCCATGAAAAACTTGTCCAAAATAACTATTGAGGGGAATGACTTGTAAGTTATAGATATCGAAGCTGAGTTAAAGTGAGACTTATGCTCCTATGCTGACCGTGTGGGTCTTGCACTGCCTGCCAGAGCCCCTGGCTGCACCCCATTTTTAGGAGGGGAGGCAGCTTCAGCCATCAGGCTGACCCAGACTAATGCCCAGCCCCTAGGAAAGTATGTGTTTTCAATTACATTCTCTGAGTACCACCCTCATTCCTTCAATCATTTTAACGAGTTTAATCAGCTCACACGGCCTCGAAACACAGAAACCTTGCAGTAAATTATTTGTATTTGGCAACCTCTGCAGAGGACACTCCCTGACCATTTTGCTGGCGGTCCCTGAATTGCATTACCTTCCAACAGCATCTCTGAATGCTAATGGGAAAACATTTGTTAACTTCTTTTTTACCAAAGCCCCATGCAAGCATATCCAGAGATAGAAAACTTCAGGGAAATAAGAAGTATTTGATCCAACACTGGAAAGGACTGAGAAAATGTCTTCCAAAACTTTTTTACAGCCTTGAACTACATGCAAGACACCATTAGGATACACAACTTTTCTAAGGAGTATGAAAGCATTATTTTAATTATAACATAATCTTTCCCTTCCCTTTTGCCTATTGATAACCCCTAAAATCACCCCTACCTAAGGGACACAGGAATTTTTTTTGTTCAAAACCAACATTTTATTAAACAAGAAAATGTAATCAAAGGGTTGGAAGCAACCTTAAAGATCACGTAGTTACAACGCCCCTGCCATGGGCAGGGATGCCATTTACTAAACCAGGTTGCTCAGGGGCCCCATCCAGCCCGGCTTTGAACAGTTCCAGGCATAGGATATTCCAGATCTTCTCCGAGCAACCTGCTCCAGTGTTTCACCACTCCCTGAGTAGAGAATTTCTTCCTAACATTTAACCTCTCCTCTTTTAGTTTGAAATTGTTGCCCCTTGTCCTATCACCGTGTGTCTGTGTAAGAAGTCGCTCTCTTTTTTATAAGCCCCCTTTAAGCACTGGAAGGTGCTCTAAGGTCTCCCCAGAACCTGCTCTTCTCCAGGCTGAACAACCCCAGCTCTCTCAGCCTGCCCTTACAGGAGGGGTGCTCCAGCCCCTCTGGTCATCTTGGTGGCCCCCCTGCTCTAACAGGTTGTCATCTTTCTTACGCTGAAGACTCCAGACTCAGATACAGCATTCCAGGTGGGGTCTCACCAGGGCAGAGTAGGGGGGGAGAATCCCCTCCCTCGACCTGCTGGTCACACTGCTTTTGATGCAGCCCAGGATGCGTTTGGCCTTCTGGTCTCTGAGCACACATCACTGGCTCATGTCCAGCTTTTCATCCACCAGCACTCTCAAGTCCTTCTCCACAGGGCTGTTCTCAATGATTTCTTCTCCCAGTCTGTGCTCATGTCTGTGATTGCCCCGACCCAGGTACAGCACTTGGAACTTGGATTTGTTGACCTTCATGAGGTTCTTGGGGGTCCACTTCTCAAGCTTCTCCAGATCCCTCTGGATGGCACCCCGTCCTTCTGCTGTGTCAAGTGCACCACTCTGCTTTGAGCCATTTGCAAACTCACTGATGGTGCACTCAATCTAACTGGTGAAGATATTGAAGAGCACCAGTGCCAAGACAGAGGCCTGACAGACACCACTTGCCACTGGCCTTCACATGGACACAAAGCCAATGCACACAACGCCTTGCTTGCATCCAGCCTGCCAATTTCTTATCTACCCAACAGTCCACCCTTCAAATCCATCTCTCTCCAATCTAAAAATAACGGTATCACATGAGATTGTGTCAAAGGCCTTACAGAACTCTAAGGAGATGACATTGGTTGGTCTTACCTTGTGGACCAAAGGCCAACAGGTTGGTCACACACAACGGGCCCATAATGAAGCCACACTGGCTGTCTCAGATCACCTTCTTGTCTTGCATGTGCCTTAACATTGCTTCCATGAGGATCTGTTCCATGATCTTTCCAGCCACAGAGGTGAGGCTCACCAGTCTGGAGTTCCCAGGGTGCTCCTTTCTACCCTTCTTAAAAATAAGAGTGATGTTTCCCTTTTTTCCAGCCACCATAGACTTTGCCTGACCCCCCACTGTGACTTTTCATATGATGGACAGTGGCCTGCCAACCACATCAGCCAGTTCCTTATGGATCCTGAGATGCATCTCATCAGGCCCCACAGACTCGTGCCTAATCAGTTTCATCAGGTGGTCTCAAACCTGCTCTTTGTTTACAGTTCGAGGGACTTCACTCCCCCAATCCCCACCTGGAGGTTCAGGGACTTGAGAGATGTGGGAAGCCTGAATGCCAGTGAAGACTGAAGTAAAGGAATTGTTGAGTACCTCAGCCTCCTCCATACCTCTTGTTACCAGTTCTCCCTTCCCATAATGGTTGTCTTGCCTTTGAGGAAATTTTTCACATAAGAAGTCCTCCCCTCTTCTCTTAGTGGAAAACATATTTATAAAATCCACCCAGAGGTGAAGATTTAAGGCAGAGGTAATACTTCAGCTTATGAAAGTCATGTAGGACACCCTGTTAAAAGCAGCTTGCCAGCTTATGAGTCAATATAAAAATAACTTGAAGATTCTTGGGTTCTTTTAATAGTGTTGAAATCAACACCTGTGTCATTTGGTCAGGGCTCCAAAATACATCTTACAATTCACAGTTTGTTTGGCTGTTACCACTTTACTATGGTCAATGTAAAACTAGACCTGACACTAGGGTTGAGAGATGGACAAACAACTTCCCAGCCAGGGAAAATTAAATGGTACCGATGTTTTGGAGCAACCCATATTACTGCAGTAACAGCTTCTGTACTAAAGTTATCAGTTCAATGAACTGATGCTCAGGGGATTGGTGGAAACACCGATGGGCAGGTTGGTGTTGGATGATGGTAAATGTTAAGTGTGGAAGAAGACGCAAATTTCCCAGTCCCTGGTAAAGCCCTAACGCTGGTAGCAGGCAGCTGGTGAGGTGCCATGCCAGCTCCCTCCCATCAGCACAGCCAAACCAGTGCTCCTGAAACTGTGGCCTGACCCACCCCCAGCCAACCACAACCCTGTGCAAGCGTGGCACACATCTCCCTGTGACTGCAGCTGGGAGTGCCTGGTCCCAGATCAATGCCTTGCAGGTCCCCCATGCAGGAATGTAAACTGCTGGTGCCTCTGCATGTGAGCCTGGGGGATAAAATGAGTCTTATCTCCTCCTCCACCAGCCCCACGTTCACCCCAAAGACCCCAACACCACTTTTTTGCTCGCGAACACACCCTCAGCACTTGGGAAATGAGCTAAACACCCCTCTGCTGGCTTGGCAAGGATTGCTGACATAACCACACTACCATCCCACAGGCTTTACCACAATGGCAATGCTTTCCCCCAACACTCAGGCAGCGAGGTCGAGCCCTCAGCATGCATGCCTTCATCAGGGAGGTGGCAGAACACTGCCACACTTGGCAGCAGGTACCACCATGTAACAGTGCATACCACCAGCATCCCTAGGGAACCTCATATCAGTGTGAACCACAAATTCAGATTTGCCAACTCAGTGTCTTCCTCACCCCTGGTTTGGAAACCACCTGTGATGTTGTGATCACCATGGGGAGGCATGAATTCAGCTTTGGTTAGGAGGGGAGAACACTACGCCTGAGCACATTATCTGGCTCAATCCTTATTTAACACCATAGAGGTCTCAGAGGTGAAGGAGCAGCACAGTGAATGGCCCGAGCCAGCCCCCTGTTTGGAATCCAGCTCCATGTGGTGCATGGAGAGCCCCAAGCAGCTCCAGTGTGAACCTCAATCTGCAGGTGCCTGCCACCATGAAGCCCAAGACCCAAGGGGATGTAAAACCGAGAGAGCCAGGTGACACGGACAGACACCAAACCAGCTGCCATATTTGCATTTCTAGATTTTTCAGAGGCATTCAGCACCTCTGATCAAACATGCCTGCGAAAGCAACATGAGGAACTTCAGGAAAACCCGTGCTCAGAACCACAGTGGATCTATTACCTACATTTACATGTCCTCAGCATTTCTGATGTGCATAATGGACGGCAATGGAAGTGGGATAAAAGCAAGTCAAAGGGGACCACAGCAGTCTCAAGTCTATCAATGGAAATGATTGAGAAGGGTTTCTCCAGTGAAAGCTGGAGCTTGCTTTGGGAAAGTTACAGTAAAACTCACAAAATTTCTTCTTGCACAAGATCAAAAGCAGTGGGAGAAGTTTAAGCACATGAGAGCTTGTGACAGTGATACAAAGACAACCACTCGGTATGATGGAGAGCCCTGTAAGGCTGCCCAGAAAAGCAGCAGGAAATGATGTTCTCCCCAGGAAAAAACCAAACACGTTGTCACCTACATTTCAAGACACAATCTTAGCTGAAGATATGCTCAGCTAAAGAAAAAAAAAACCCAAAACTATTCTGAACTTGAAAGATACATTTGTCTTAAAAATGTTTTAACGTTCACCCAACAAAGCAACAACTAGACAGTTCACTTAAAACAGTTCACTTATAAATACAAAATTTCAGTTAACTGCTACAAAAGGCATTTGCAAGGAGAAAGATGATTCCTCAGCAGTTCGGGAAATGAATCTTCTTGTTCAAAGATCAAAACCTGGGAGAGCTGAATGCATCCTACTAAAGGACAGCGGAACTCTGCACTTTTTTTCTAAGTAAAAAAGCTTGGAAAAGGGATGTTGCCAATAAATAAGCATCCGAGGGCAGTGGAGTGCCTTTTGATAGGAAAGGCGCTTTTTTTCCAAACATAAAGAGTGGGTCCAACACAAAGAATAAGATCCCTACTTGAGTAAGAACATGCCTGCAGGCCTTCAGGTAAAACCTGAAGAATTGAACAGCAATTGCAGGGGAGCTTTCTGCGTTGTTTTTTACGCAACCTCAAGTCTTTCAGTAGGAAGAATCTTTCCAGAGAACAGAGATCAGAGCTGGTTCACTCCTTATCATCACTGTCAGTTGAGTAGAGAAGGGCCTCTGTGAGTCCTCCCTTTAATTGAAAGCAAAGTTGCTTCAGTTTTGTCCTGAGTACTAACAAAGGAGTTCATCTCCCCAGTTCCCATTTGCCACGTAAGCCTGGACGTGGATTCCCATCTTGACTCATTGGTCACAGACCTTCCTTTAATATCTGCTTCACACAGGTGTACAGCTGCAGCAAAACAAAAGCTGTGCATCTCCCACCCATTCCAAGCAGCCTCTCCTTATGGATATCTCCCCTCCTAGGACCTGCTAGATGAGTGTGTGCACTATAAATCTCTTTTGCAGCAGTAAAGCCTGTGCTGCACTAGAGCTATTACATGTTTCTCCCACTTCCTTCCATTGACTGCAAACAAAAGCTTGTACTGTTGCTCACTGTTATCAGAAAATATTTGCTTTCCCAGATTGTTTCTGCCCTCCCTGTTTTGGAAGGATTTTCAGTAGAGTAACCGGCTCACTCCCAACAATAAGCAACAGGGGGTGATTCGAGGCAGAGGCCCTTCAGAGCCCACCGAGGAAATCCAGCCTGGACCCAGGCACAGCCTGGTCCTGCCCTTCCCAACCCTGCTGGAGCCTGCACACTCCAGTACATGCTCCATCACCTTACAGGTCCTGCGGAGGAGACGATGCTCCAGCAGCATGGCTTGAAGAGACAGGGTCAATTCAGCACCACTGACCTGACCTCAAGGGGCTGCCTGTGTTTTCCAGCTGCCAACCACGTCCAGAAGATACTCTGTCCACTCCATCTGCTGTATTATACTTGAAGTATGATACCCCGAGAATCTGCCCTCCTCACCACACACTGCACTTCCTTCCTGCCAGATCACTTATCACCATGTTTCATCCCCAAATCACCCAAACTAAGCTTCCACTCTTGCTGATGTTGTTCCTTTACTCAGCAACCAAAGGAAACACTCTCACACCAGGCACTAAGCCCGTGGCATTTCTGATAATGAGTGATAAAGAATTCAACACAGGTGTCCCATGAAACCAAGCTTACAGTTCCCAAAAAAGCAATACTTAGTCACTTTTTATTTTTAATTTAATCTTTTTTTAAGCAGACAGAGTATCAAATCAGGTCCTAAACCTAAGAAGGACACCAAAAGTTAAAGTATCATTCAAGATATGAAACGTTCACCTACAGCTCCCCAAGCTGATATCTTGCAGACTCCTGACTGAAATCTGCCCATGACAGCCGTTGCTAAACCCAAACAGCTTTCATATACATTCAGGGATTCCCTGCAACAAAAGCATTACCCAGATAACCACTTTATGCCCCAAAATCGACACAAGTGAAAATGTGGAGTCACAGACAACAAGTTCCTGCAGGAGCTCAGCACCAGCCCTGCACTCTTTACTGATGAAAGCTCCCAGGAGGTCTCATTCAGAAAGCTCAGGCCTTAACTCTGGCCATCACTTTGGCATAAAGCTCTCCTGAAGACAGAGTTCTAAAACATGAGCACCAAAATAAATAAGTAATGTCTTGGTCCAAAAATAAGGGGAGGGGAGAAGGGGGAGGGAAAAAGGCCACTTCAGCAAGTTTCTAATTTTGAATGATCCAAAACCCCCCTTCAAGCAAAATGCCCTTTACTGGGGCAAGTCCTGCCCAGCCCCAGAGCAGTGTGGGGCTTGCAAACACCCCCACAGCACCACTGTCCCCAGCCAGCGGCTGCAGGATGTGGGCTCTTTTTTTGGGGAGTAGCAACCCTCTTTATTTTCTGACTCAAGGCTGGATCAGTGACCACATGTAATGTCAACACCTTCAGTAGGCTGGTCTGTCATTTCTGACAGTGCCTGTGGTCATTAAAAAGGCACGACAGCACGAAAGGATTTGCTGGAAACAAAACAGCCTCAGCTCTGGGAATGTTCCCTTAATTTCATTTAATTTATTGATGATTAGCAGAAACCACTGATCACTGATCTGGGTTCTGAAAAATAAAATATATAGAAACAAGTAAACAACAACTTAAAACACTCTCCTTGTCCCGTTCCCAGGCTCAGCCTAAGCCAAACACTTCTCCAGCCCCATCACCAGGTTCAGCTTCCCTGATGCCCACTGCGATGGAGCAGCACACCACAGATGCAGCACAGACACCTCCTGCCCATCTTACTCCTGCTCGTTTGCCCTCATGTCGCCTGTCCTTATTATTTACACTCAGCTAATTGCTTTCCTCCCACAATGCCATCAGAGGCAAGCCCGGGGAAACACCTAACAGTGCTGTTCGCTTTGGAAAGCCAGATCCTCTCCACCAAGAGACAGACAGCATCAGCCACCCAAATGGAAAACACTACTCCTCTCCTGCTTTTCATACCACCTCTCTTTGAGAAGCTTTTTCATGGCCTCTTTGATGTCCACAAAAGCCCAGGACCAGCTTCTTCGACTCTCAGGATCTGTGATGGCTTTTCAGTCTATCAGCAACAGGTGAGGAGAAGCCCAGCAGACTGTGGACTCATAATGACCTTCAGAGTTTCACACAGGAATTTATTGGCTCTCTTATCTCAGAGACAACACCTGCAGGTAAATCCCAAGAGTCTCCAGACCGTCAGCCACAGCCCAAATCACTAAGACCTGAAATTTAAACTGCCATTCCTTACGCCTGCCCTCCCAAGGGATTCCTGGACTACAGCCTCTCCATTAGCATATTATTCCTCTGTCCAAGCTTTCCCCTTTCAACTATAAAATCTTGTCCCAATTCACTTTTTTGATCTTGTTTTTAACTGCTTATAAGAAGCAGGCAGTGCCAATCTCATAGTTGCTCACAGGCCAGAGGGAAAGCTGAAGCACAAGCCACCCCTCTCACCTGGGAAAGGTCCCTCACAAGATGCACCCAACTCCAACATTGCACCCTTTTAGGCACCAAAATCTATCAGAAAACAGATTTCAATAGTTCTACTGCCTGTGGGCTGCTTCTCCCTCTTCTCCTCCTCCCATCTTTCTCTGAAAAATCTTCTGGAACTACCAAAACTCTAAAGAAAGTGTTGAAGAAATGTATTATTAGCAGAAGGTCACAAAACAACTTGAGAATAGCTGCAGCTAAAAATACCTGATCCCCACACCCCTTCTTTAGAGAAAACATTATCAGATGTCACTTCCCAATGGTAAAAACATATTTGTTTGTTTTTTAATTAAGGTTATATTTTAAACACTGGATTTTTTTGCCAGGGAACACAGCAAGAGACCTCAGGAAAAGACCTTGTTTGCCCCCTAAAAGATCCCACTTTTCTATGCTACCTAAAGGCAAGACACTGTCAGAAACTGGCACCCGCAAATCTGTATTTTCTTCTAGCACCACCTAACTTTGCAAATAACTTTCTGAAGAGGACAAAGTATTTTGGCCACCCATACCAAGCTGCAGAGTCTTTGCGCAATATGGATTTATTTTTATTTTTTAATACTTCAGAGTATCGAGGTGGTGAACGTGGGAAGAAGAAAACATCAACAAATAGAGCAGCAGTGCAGAGCAAGTAGCAGCACAGGGCTGGAAACTGCATCTCATCTGACCCAGATCCTAAGGAGGACTGGAAAAATCTGTGTTATAGACAGACAGAAGTGGTTAGTGTGCTGCCCAAAATCTCCCAGCTCTAAAGGGCAATAGCCACGATGTACAGCAACCTTATGGCTTCCCTCAACAGCAGGATGAGCAGAATTAAGGAAGGTCAATTAAACGCCCCCCAGCAGAAACTTCTGTACCTTTTCATTGATTAAATAAGCTCTGGTTAATTGAATAAGCTCTGGTTAATTGATCACATAGAAAAATATCCAGGAATTACTCCAGGCAGGTAAGGAAATGCCTGTGATAACATTTTAACAAAGTAAGCACGTACAAGGGGAAGCTTAGCACACCACAGCATGCCTTTTCCTCAAAAGATGTAGATGAAATCCAGGAATAACTTCTCCAGAAGGTACAGAAACCTCGTCCAGGTCACAGTCACTACTTTGTAACCCTTAACAAACACGTGCCTTTCCTCCATTCAGAAACACTCAAACCAATACTTGTTTAAGAAATCACACACAAAATAATTTTGATGGTCCATTACTCTGGCCAACTCTTGCCCTGCTGCCCCCCTCAGATGCCTCCTTCTCTCCACTATAAAATAAGCAGTACATCTCATACATGCCCACTCCCACGTCTTTATGCCTGTCCATGCAGGTATTCATACCTTTGGTCCACCTGCTTCCCTGTCAAAGTTATTCGAAACTGGCCTGATGCAAAATTTAGTAGCATCAAAGTGACTGAGTGTGCAAGCCTTCTGCTTCCCTGAGAAGTCAGGGTGAGTACCCACCAAAAAGCACTTCAGAGGACTAACCTGAAAGTGATGAGCAGGAAGACAACCAGACCACCACAGCATATTATACCACCAAAAAGTTTCCTAAAGGAGATGCAGAAGTGTGCTGGGGGGGCCTGGAGTAATTTTGAAGGACATCCACTGAGCAGAACCACAGGGGTGTACTGGGAAAGAGGCAGGGCTCTGCTTCACAGCCACCACGTCCCTCCGTCCGCTCAGCCTGGTGGAACTTGGAAGACGTGTCCACATGATGTCATTACTGGGTCGGTGTCTAAATAAAGGAAGCTTTTTATAGAATTTCTCACTGACAAACTTATTCCGGTAAACCCCGATAGCCAAGACGTCAAGCAGAAGGGAAGGAAAAGGGAAAACAATAACCGTAGCCTTGCTGGGGCCTGGGCAGGTGGGTGGAGTCTCAGGAAAGAGACCTAAACAAACCCAAATTTACTCCCTAATACCTGCTTGTTGGATAAAAAGCATGGGTAAGAGCAGCACACAGTGTAAGGGAGATGTGCTTTTATACCATCTGCCACAAGAACACACAGCCCATTTCTGCTCCACGTATGAGAGAGAAGATGAAAACAAGGAAGAGAGAGAAAAACTTTGCTTAAAGAGAGTAAGTAAAACGTACTTCCATGTCAGAGGGGTTTTCCAGCTTCATGTTATTCATGTGGCAATTATTGTGATTCCTAAAAGCAAACTGGGGTTTCTGCATATTCAGAAGACTCTTGGCTGCAAAGCCTTAAGCTCAAATCATCAGCAAACAGAATTTGCTGGAAGTTCCAAAAAACAAATAAAAAACCCCAAACAAACAAACAAAAACCTAACAAAGGAAAGCAAAGGTCAGGTTCACATGTGCCTGCATGTCATCCTCTTCTTTGTAACTCTTCACCACTTCCACAGCACTACAGAGCAGTTCCCGTTCCTCCCTCTGTTCCTCGGTGCATCTTTAGCCGGGCATCCACATGGAAAGCAGTTGCAATAGCCTGGTGACTCATGCTGCTGTAATGTGGGTGGGAACTGCTTCTATGCCCAGCTTCTAAGGACACAGCCTTTTATGGTATTTTTAGAGTGGAAGCTGTTGTGGTTTGTAGCACTTTGCCCTTTGTCTTTCAAGAACCTCCAAGAAAAAAGCTCACGCTCCCCCAGAGCTTCAGGATGCAACAGTGAGGAGCCCATGCAGGCAACGAGCAAGCCAGCTCCAGGCTCCCTGAACTTCCGCACCCAGACATGCTTAAGGGATGCTCAAGGATGTCACCAGTTCTGTGTGGCTGGTCATAGTCAATCCACAGGCTCTCCCTTCCATGCAGCAGGTCCTTGTGTGGCTGCACCACCCCACAACCGCTGAAAAGAGCGGAGCATGTGTATTACGTGTTTTGTGGACACTTTTACTACTACAGCCCAACTTTCTAAGGAGTAATTCCCTCTGTCCCCTGAATCGTGCCACCCTGTGGCAATACACCAACACCCTCACCCTGGTAAGCACCAGACTTGTTTCTACCCTTGATGGGCTGCTGGGATATGAAAATGTTATTAGGAGAAAGCAGACAGGGGTGTTGCACTGAAACCAGGTTAAAAGCAACAGGGTTAAGGGCAGTGGGAGAAAAGCCACTCTCTGGGCTTGTGGACCACAGCACGTGCAACTCAAACTTGGCAAGATAACGAAGCAGGCTCAGGTGTGCTCTTTAAAAGCTGAGGATCATATGTGAGATTAAAAGGGTATCCAAAAACAATACTCCATAGGGCTTGAAACAGGACTCTAGTTGCAGACATGCAGTGGACTGCTTTACAGGACAGCGCCCCATTCTCCTTTGCACTTGAAGCATTACCTGCTGTAGAAGAGAAAGGTGTGAAAGTTTCTGCATCTCCAATCACAACTCCAAACAGCAGTTGATTTTAGTCCTTTTAAAGTTGTTAAATTCAAGAGGAAATTAAATTATAATCTGCACGTGCCTAAGAAGTGTAGGAGAAAAGCGAGCAGGATGAAGGAAAAAGTAGTAATCAATCCTCCTGCTGCAAAGCCACTGACATTAAAGGTATTTTATAATTCCTTCTGAAATCCCAGTGAATTCTGGAAGGAGTCAGCTTTTCAGTCAGGACCAATGAACGACAGACTGCCCTGCAGACATTTCACCAAGTGGGAAGCAGCAGTGGGAAGCTGCTCTGCAGCAACTTCTCAGGTACGAGAGACATGGCGGAGGGGAAGTTCGGGGGAGGTCCATGTGGGTAAGCACTGCACAGCCCACAGCACACCTTGGAGGCAAGCCAACAGCAAGAGAGGAAAAACCTTTCAGCCCTAATGCAAGTTAAAGGTGACTCAACGCATTGTGCTGGGCACAGCAACCCCCTGCATCTGCCAAACACGGCACCAGGGGCAGCGCCAAGGCTCTCCAGACAGACCAAGATCGAGTCTTTTGCTCCCCGAGCAGATGAAATATGTTTTCAAGTTTAGAGAGTCTTCCTGCTATTAGATAACGGATCAAGATTACAGAATTAGTTAAAAAAAAAAAAAAATCATGTGAAAGGCTCCATCCTGTCCAAAGGAATACAATGTGTTTCCTGTGGTCTTGCCCTAAAGACCACAACATCACACCCGATTACTATCCCACCTTACTGCTAAGACCTGCAGAGCCAGCTTGGCCATATGAGAGCGAAATGAGCTCTGCCTTGCCTCATTTCTCATTAAACTACTAACTACACACAGCAGTGGCAGTGTAAGAGGCAGGACAAATTACTCGATTTTCATTATACTTGGACCAACAGTATGAAATTTGAATTAAAAAAAAAAAAAACCAGGAAGGAAAATAAAACGGAACAGAATAATCAGCCTAAAGCTCCTACATCAGAAAAGGGACACATCCAATCCTGAACTCAGGTTCACATCTCCCATGCCAGACAGACCTCTGCCTTTAGTTATCAAAACCTGCCATCTGTACTTCTGAGAAAGCCAGGAAAAGGAGGAAATGCCAGTTTACCTCTACACACTCAACTCTGTAGTTGTTGCAGGCAACTTGCTGCTCTGACCTTGGTTTGCTGTGCTGGCAGACCCCTGAGACCTTGCCCTGTGATGAGACCATCCACACACCCTCACCTCCAGCTGTGCAGCACATCTGCATTTAACATAATTTTAGTACATTTTCTCACAACAGAGAAACTTTCCCAGCCAGCAGGTTCTCTGTAAACCTAAAAGCATTGGATGCAGATTCTGACAGAGCAACAACTTCCCTTAAGTTGTCAGGTGGTGTCTGCAGAGCCTGGACTTGGATGCACTTGTGCTTGGATGTATCCAGGCTTTGCAGCTAACAGTGTCTTCAAAGGAGCAAACCCAGACAGCCTCCTCAAGTGCTTGCAGCCTTCTCCTCCTCTGGTGAGTGTTCCAGCCCCATCCTGCTGTATACCATGAGAGCTGGAATAAAGCTCCCTTGGAGCCCACCAGACTTGGGACGGCTGTGGGAAGGGATGGATGCCTTTCTCCCCCTCTTCACGGAGAAAGGGCTCCCTTTAAAATCTTCCTGTGGAGGATGCAAGGTAGATGTGTCTCTCCAGAGGAAGAGGCACAGGCTTAAAGCATTGGTTGGCTGGAGATTGCAACCCAGGCTCCACTGAAATGAATGAGAATGCTGCTAATGAATTTACAAGGAAACCCAGATTTCCATTGGTCTATGAGGCCCATCTGAACTAGAACATAGTGTTTGCTGGAAAGGCTGTGCTCTTCCTAGCTCCTGTTCCTTATGAGTTTTTCACGCTTATCAGCTTACTTTGCCCTCACAAATCTGCAGATGGGTTTAAGACCACAGAAGCTTCTGCTATGGACACTTCTCAAAGCAGTTTGCATGATGTCAGGGTTGAGCTTGATGTGATGGCTTCAGGAACCCTTGCAAGGAAAAAAAAGAAAATCTGAGAAATTACATCCTTCACAGGATCTGCAGATGGTGTATTCCTCTCAGCAGGCCCAAAATCATTGAAAAGATAGGAAGCAGCCTTCCAGAAGAAGATGCAGACATTGTCAACACAGCCAGGTGAAAAAAAGGAGGCAGCAGACCATGACACAGGTGTTGTTTTAAACAGACGGTCTGCTGTTTTACAGAAAGGAGGGGGAAAAAATCAAAAAGAGAATCATCTCACTGTGTGAAGACTGCACAATCTATTACCTCCATCAGTCCTTTGCAGGGTCACAGCCTTCAGCTAAGGATCTGCTTGGCTGGAATCAGTCTGCAAATTATATAGTAACAGGAGGCTTTAAATAAAAATAAAATAAATATATTAAATAAATAAATAAAAATAATAAAAAAAATAAAAATCAGCTAGGCAAGTTCTCTCTGACAACTCAATTTTCTCCCATCCAATACATTACCATGTGGAGAGACTGTGGCATGAATCAACCCGTTTTGGCAGCTGACGTCTCGCCAGGAAGGGCAGGATGTATCACTCAGGCAGTACATGGGCAACACCCTCCAAAAGGCTCTGTTTACCCACCAGGAGCCAGTGCAATCCCTACACAAAGCCTGTAAGTACATTTAAGACTCAAAAGTAATCTGAAACAGGTCCATTCTCCACTCCCACTCCGTAAATACAATCCAAATTGGGTCATCTCCTAACAATGAATGAATGACACTCACTTAAGCCTCCTCTGCAGTGCTGACATAATCTAGGTCCTTTCATTCTCCCTGTACTGCAAGTACTAAAGATGCTTTTGTGCATCCTCTGAAGTACTCAATTTAAAAAAACATGGTAACTAGGGCATTGCATTCAGCTGCTCTTGGGGAAAAAAACCCACAACACATTCCCCTTGCCTCTCAATAGGCTCTTAGGAGGCTTAGGACAGAAAAACATCATCTAATTGAAACTCAGCTTCACCAGGATGTCTGGGTCCTGCGGATGGGGGATGAACACAAGTACTGGGTACCGTTTGGATCTGCAGTGTGAAAAACAAAAGCAATAGGATGGCATATGGAGAAAGAACCATCACCTGTGTCCTGCAGCTGAGCAGCACCCAAAAGTCCCATTTGAAGTCACTGTGTGCAACAGCACAACTGTAGCATTCAACAGGTAAAACATCCTATTTTCTTTTTAAATTATTGAGCACCCCTAAATATCTCTAGTTCTTTCTAGGGGATGACAGGATTATTCAGTTTCAGTACTTTAGTGTGACAAGGAGTAGAGGAACCAAGAAGCAAGTTTTCCTGTTATCTTTGCATGGCAGTAAAAGTTTAAGGGGTTTTCGTGTTGGATTTTTTTTTTCTTGCTCATTCCTAATGCCTCAGAACTGTGACACTTCCCTGCATGGCAGCTTTTGAAGTTTGTCTGCTGGCACCATCATCCTTCTCCTTCCCGAAAAGGAAACACTCAGAGGTGTGGGCACAGAGAACAGATGGAAAGAGCATGGTAGCTCCCACTAAAAGAATCATTAACTGGGAAAAAACCCCAGCATCGTAAAAAAAAGGGATATTTGTCTAAAATGGAAGGTCCGTTATTTGTATTTTTTAAAAGAAAAACATTCATTGAAAAAAACCCAAACATATGCATCAGCACCAGAAAGTCTAACAACTTTAGACTTTAACATGACCTAACTGGTTCACTATCCCTTATATACAATTTTACCAGACTTTTTTCCAAATCCCACTACATACTGTTATGGAGCCACATTCCAACATTAAAGGTTTTAAAAATAGAAGCCTTTAACCACAACATCTGCAAAAGTACCCTACAAAAAAAAAAATTTCAAGTCCTATCCTGTTTTGCAGGCCATTCTCCAAATGATGCATAGAAAGACACTTTGAGCCTGTCTGTAGGAAGCAGCATCGGATTCACAACAGCGTTGCTGCACAGGACTTTTATAACAAAATTAATGCCTGTTTGAAAGAGGTGCAAGCTTGGGAGAAGACAGGCAGCTTTAAAGATTTAAAGAACAGATTCTTAAATGGGGAAACTGAGGCATGTAATGATTAGCCAATTCCTCAAGCAGCAGAAAATTTATTTCTTCCAGCTAACACTCTGTCATCTTTGCTAACATGGGCTGTCAGGGTGAGAGACGTGAGCGGGTCAACTGAGGACAAGCTCAGCAGTTCTCCTCGAATTCCTAACTCTGCTCCTGACACCACCCACTGTGTAACTTTTCATGAGGAAAACAGGAGAAAGCTTATAAATGAAAACAAGGCAACGACAATTTGGGGAAACGCTCACAACCAGAGGAGCTCCTAGCTCGTGTGGGACATGAAGCCATAATACCAGGTACCAGCACACCTGCTGGCCATCTTGTGAGATATGCAAAGACTGAAGGTGTTCAGAGGCTGAACTACTGTGCCCTTACTTCTAAATATAAGGGGAAAATATAAAAAAGTATTAAACTTACGTAAGCAGCAAAGAATAAAAGCTAAAATAACAAGGGGTTTGCATCAGATGCCCCCATTTCTCCATTGTAACGTGTGCAAGAAAAAAGTGGGGTTTTTTATAGCCAGCATTTAGTAAAGTTTTGTTGCTATTTTTCTTGAGACCCTAAGAGCACTCTCCTCCATATGAACCTTACAGGATGGGAAAAAAATAGGAAAAGCTGCCACTTTTTGTATTGCTCTAGCAGGCCTCTGCTCATTTAGGCTTTTGAAGGCGGAAATTTATTATGGGAATTAATGAAAAGAATTAACTCTGTAGCCTGTTGCTCCCTGCCACCTCTCTTGGGACGAGTATAGCCGCTCCTGGCTATGCTCCCTCATCTCCACCATGGATGAGGCAACTGGGAAGAGTCTGCTCACAGTCAAGTTTATGAATGTTTCAACCATTGCCTCCTCCTTTGAGCAGCTGCCTAAAAGCTTACCCAAACCTGGGCCTTCTGCCACATCATCCGGCTGCTCTAACTAATGAGCTCCTCTGTTTGTAAACCCAGGCCTTGACAGACACTCTCTGGTGCACGGGTACATAACGTGCTCCCACAACCACAGATGCTCCCTGCTCCCAGCCTGCCACAAGGCTTCTCCATCCCCTGCACCATGCACCTTGTGGGACAGAAGCCCCTTGGCTTTAGATCATCAGAGGCTGTCACTTCACAGGATCTGCTCCAGCAGGAAGGCAGAGCTTCAGGAGTAAGTTCTCCAGCAGCATTTTACTCTGCTTTGCAAAGTCAGACCGTGCCAAGTTTCATCTCACAGCGCAAAGGACACACGGGCACACCAAGACCCACAGTTTAGCTCCTGGGATCACTAATGCCAACCACACTGTGGCAAGTCACCTTGGTTAATGCATAATGTCTGCCACCCCTGCAGGGGAAGGACAAGTCCATGGCATACCTCAACCTAAACAGCAGAATTTTGGTGTTGCATTGCCACGAGTTTCTTCAGGAACACAAATGACCAAAGAAAGCTACTTGCACTTTGGAACAAGAGACAGAAGTCTGCAGTGCTGTGTTGTGGTATAGTGGAAAACAGCAACAGAATGCTTTTTAGAGAGCACATGACAGCCCCCTGGTTTTGCTGCTGCTATTCCTAAAGAAACACCAGACATTCTGGTCCCAGGTGGAGAACAAATCCCACACACACGGCGGATACAAGTCTCACAGGAAACTATGACAGATATTGTAGGACAACCCAAAAAGCAGAAGGAGAGGAAACGTCCTGCCAAACTATCAGCACTCAATCAGGCAGGCAATTTCCCCTGCGCAGAGCCATCATCAATTAGTCATGTTAGTGTTTGGGAGCCCTTGCCACAGACAAAGGCCCTTCTCAATCTCATCTAGCACCAGCCACCGGAAGATGGAGAGTGAGTTTTAAGGAAATCCCACTGGAAAGAGAAACCAAGACACACAGGAAAAGCTTTGCCAAAACGAGTCACCACACAGTTTCTGCTCTATGCTGTTGATGGAGCTCCAATCCCTTAACACAGACCAGCACAGAGACAACATAAGGTTTACCAGAGAAGTAGAGATCTGTAGACTTAACTTTTGGCCTGCTCCCTTCATCAGTCACCTCAAGCAAGAGCCCTCACCAATCACAGTAACTGGCAAAGCTTCCCCTTTTTGCCTCCAAAGTCCATACCAAGCAATACCTCTATAGCCACAAAGCAGAAATCCACAGACATTCAAATAAAAATCTTTGCTGAGGGGGGATCAGAAACATCCATGGCCAACACACACCTGTTCTCCCCACACACCACAGGAACTTAAGCTGCTATAAAGTGTACTATCTATTGTGGAACATGACAACCTGGATGCACTGTTATTTCCACCAGGCCATGTCAAGCAGCAGTGCTCTTGTATAGGAACATGTGAGTTGGGCTTTAGATGTGTTGGAGTTTTTTATGTGTATGGACATCAATTCTGGAAAATTTGAGGAAACGGGGCTGGTTACTTTCTTATCACAGCACTTGGAAAACTGGAACAAATTCATTTGTGGCTTTTAGTACTTTAAACTAAGTGAATAAATGGAGCGACCAGCCAACTGCTGTATTCATCTAGATGAATTGCTGAGATCGTGTCATTAGCAAACATTGCTCTCACTTTGCTTTTGGCTGGAAAGACAGTGCCAAGGGGTGTCGAGTTACAGAATGGAAACTGATAAATTGCCTAATGTTTCAGCAAGAGAGTAAATGCAAGATGTGTGACAAAAATGCCTGCTGAGTAATAGATGTTGGGTCACATGTGCATGTTTCTAAATTCCTTCTCTTTGGTATGTTGAACAACTCTTCCAGGAAGAAAGTCACCACAATGAAGCAAAGAATGGTTTTTTTCAAGTAAGTCTGCCATTACTCTATTTTCCCTGAAACTAGAAGGTCAGTTCTAATCCTCTTCAAAGCATCTACAAAGCATTTGCCTACACGCCAACTCCAGAGCAGCACGGTCAAGGCAGAGAGTACATCATCATGAAATACTAAGCTGTGGGCACCACAAAAAAAGGCATCTATCATCACAGAATCATCATAGAATTAACTGGGTTGGAAGAGACCTCCGAGATCATCAAGTCCAACCCTTGATCCAACCCCACTGTGATTACTAGATCATGGCACTCAGTGCCACATCCAGCCTCATCTTAAAAACCTCCAGGGACGGTGAATTTGGAGCAGCCCATTCCAATGCCTGATCACTCTCTCTGTAAAGAGCTTCCTTCTAATATCCAACCTAAACCTCCCCTGGGAGAGCTTAAGCCCGTGCCTTCTTGTCCTATCTATGTACCAAGGTAAGAAAGAAAACAGGAGCCACTGCTGTCATGCAAACCATGTAAGGAGCACAGAGAAAGACCATGAGACAGAAGATGAAAAAAGTCAACCGTGCTTCTTCCAAGTGACCCACAATTGCACTGTGGCATGTTCTGCTACTCAGAGCAAGCTATAGAAACTATCTGCAAACTGCAGAAAAACCAAACTGTTGGAACTGTTAAATCCAGTGACTCATTCTCCTTCCCTGAGGATCCACTCTGGTTGTCCCCAGGGGAGGGGATACTGGCTGAGTTGGACCTTGGCTGGAGCAAGCGTGACAGGTCTTCTGCTCTCAAGCTACTACACATGGGCATTACAGCAAAGCTGGGAGAGGTTTGGGCTCCAGCATTTAAGTCCTTTGACCAGGCATCTTAAGATACCATCTCTGCCAGGGCTCTGAAATATGAGCAGACCAAGAGGGGATCACAGATACTTCCTACTGTCTTTGTGGAGAACCACCACCACCTGCTCTTTCCTGAGCACAGGATTTGGAGTGAAAACACTGTTTTGTCTGGTGCAGAGCCCCAAGCAGTGGGACACAGGCAGTCCTGTCTTTTCCACAGTGTGCCACTCTGAAACAGAAACTGCAAGTGTTCTAAAGACAAGAACAAGTGCAGCAACCCTTCATCAACCAAAAGGCAGCTCAAACTCCAGGACTGAGATCCCCAATGAGTGTCACAAAACTTATCCAGCATCTACAACCACCTGTCTATTACAAAAGGCATTCACTCTCACCATTAATTGGCCACAAGCTTTATAGAGGAATTCTGAAGGCAAGAGGCATCTCCAACTGCTTGGACATCCCTGCCACACCAACCACTGCAATCTTAGATGTTGCAACAAGTAGATTGTACTTTCAAACTCTTTCCTCACCAAACAGGACAAATTTCCAGGAAGACACACCAGAATCAGCTCTCTACACCACAGCATTCACACACACAGCAAACACTTCGGAAGCCATTAACTGGTGGATGACACTGGAAGGCTGTGAAAACCAGTACACTTAAAAGGAATAGAAAGGCGGCGCTGTGCCATCCTGCTGAACAGAGTGAGTTTTAAGCCACTTTATGCCTGCACTTGTCCTTGATCATTTAAGGGACCAGGGCACTGTTTTCATCTCTTTCACTAAGTACCAAGTCAAAATCTGGCACAAACAAACCTGCCAGCGTGGCTGTGCTTTTCCTCCAAAACAAAAAACATCTCTCATTAACAGCAGAAAGGTTCATGGCAGGGAGGAAACTGATCCACTTCACTTAAGGGTTGCTCTGTCAGAAGATGCAGGAATGCAAGCAAGGTCCAGCAAACAGGTTAATGGCTCACACAGAGGACACCTCCATCTCCCTTGAACCAAGTAACATGGAGCAGAGATCTCAATAATCCTTCTCCCTGTAGCAACCAACCCTCCAAGACAAATTATCAGCAACAAAATCTAACAGAGGTCCTTTCTTCTGAAGGTTTTTAGCCACTTCTGCCTTCAGACAGGAAATCATAAGGACTTTATGCAGATCACAGAATCACAGAATCATACAGGTTGGAAAGGACCTCGGAGATCATCAAGTCCAACCCTTGATCCTCTACCACCACAGTTACTAGACCACGGCACTAAGTGCCACATCCAGTCTCATCTTAAAAACCTCCAGGGACGGAGAACCCACATCATACAACTTGTCCTCTAAGCCACGGCAGCTTGTCAGCATTCTGCCTTGATGTCAGAAACTGCATGTGTACATAAAAGGAAGTATTTTCTCTCTGCTGTAGCTATTTTCCAATCAAGCTGACAAAAATGCTCCTGTTTCTTCATGCTCCTCCCGTGCTTCCTATTCCAGGCAGCTGCTTCAAGTGTTTGAGGTACTCTCACACGAGGTTACTCACTTCCGAGTACAAGGAGCCAAGACTTTTAAGGTACTAAAATGACAGATTACAAAAATTTTATGAGGATGCTCTCACCAGTTGCTGATTAAATTCAAGTCTGAGCTCTATGGACACTGAGACAGTAATAATGAGAGTGATGATCTCTATTAAAAACTGTGGGCCAGGCATCTCTTGCTGCACAAAGAGATGCAGATAAGTGTCATGGCACTGGCCAGCTCTGGGGCTGGCAGGGACCACTCAGCAAAGAGGTGTGAAACCCTTTGCTATTGGAAAGGTGCACACAGAAACACGTTATGTTTCAGGGCTGACAAATCCCTCCACTGAGAAGGTTAAAACCAGGACATCCCATCAATGGGGTCTGTGCATTCATGGTCCCCCAGCTGTGAGAAAATCAGAGCTGACAGCAGTGCCAATACAAGCAGTCTGTCCTCTCTCCTCTTCGCTAGGTTTATGTGCCGACGATGCAGCCTGTGGGCAGATTGTACTCGCTCTTCATATTCGGCATCCAGCTAAAACAACGCTTCCTCTTGTTTCTTCTCCCACCTCAAACCAGTCCGGCTTCTGGCAACTAGGACAGTAACCAGAACAAATAGTCCTCCTGATCCACTAACCTGAGCACCTCTGCCTTGTGCCAGACTTGTAAACAAACCAACCCACCTCAGCCTGAAGCTGGGTGTCCTGCAAACCAGGGCTCCTACCCTGCCACCATGGAGAGATGCTCATGCAGAGTGGTGAAGCAAGTCCCTCAGGGCTGCCACACACCAGTGCCACACTCTGTTTTAGCATGCCAGCTGCAAATGGAGGCCAGTGCTGGATGAAGTTTCCTTCCTCCCAACAGTACTTCTCATTGCATCAAAAACACAGTGGAGAACAGAGCTGTCCTGGTGACATGCATCTCAACTTTTCTAAACAGAGTAAGACCTGAGTCTTGGTCTTCCTGCATCCTAGCTCAGCATGGTCTGTCACTTATCATGCCCCAGCCTGCTTTTGCCTAGGATTGCACCACAGAAACACCTGCATCATCATCATGAGACTATAAAATGCCTGCCATCTCCAAGCTACAGATTTCTGGCCAAAGCAGCAAGCCTTTGGAAGTCTCTGATGGCTGTTTTTTCCTCCCTCACCTATATCAGTTCATCTGAATAACAGATGCTTCCTTTGTTAGTTTTGCTTTCTGTTTTGTTCAGAGGTTTGCTTACTTTTCTTATTTGAGTTGCTCTTAACAAAAAGCCCAGCTCCAGGCTGTGGCATGACCTGTGCATTAGGCAGGCTGCTAGATTGCTCTTTTTTGATCTACTAATAAGAGCTGATTTTTTTCTCTTGGTTTCCAGGGAAGGCGAATAGCTCAGCCTCCAGGAAAAAGACACAGCAATTACATTTACCTCAAACCAGCAGAGCGTTTTAGTGCAGAGCTTGCAGAGCTGAGCTGGTGCCCTCCAGCATCTGCGCTGTAGACTGAGCACACCAGAGACAAGCCTACCAAAAGGAGGAGGCCAACAGCTCCTTGCCTCTTTGCTGTGGAGGGTGTCCCAAAAATCCTCTTAAGAGCATCCAATAAGCCTCTGTCTCTCTGCTACTTTCATAAACTGTAATTCCAGATTTGGAAAGAAAACAATATGCAACAAAAATTAGTGCAAAGACTTCTCTTTGTTAGGGTCACATTTCCACCATAAGGAGGTGATTGCTCAATTTGTAGATCAATGCAGCTTTATAAAGTACTCAGTAAGCACAACCACTGTGACTTCTCAAGTTCAGTCCAATATCCATCACAATCCTTCATTAGATATACTAATCGTTAAGTATAAATATGAATAGTTACGTCCACAAGTAAGGTTTTACGCAGGTAAAAATTCACACTGTATACATTTTGCAGGGTGTTATCATGTCAATAAATAAATCATATTTTCATGTGTGCAACTGCAGCTATTAAGAAAGCAATTAGGCATCATATACCTAGTCTTGTGAAAGGTGTCTTTGCCCACGGAAGGAGAGTTGGACTAGATGATTTTTAAGGTCCCGTCCAACCCAAACCGCTCTATGATTTCATGATCTAGTTTTTAATTTATTAACACCAAGTCCATTTTCTCATGCATCATCCTTGTGGATTTTACAACCTTAATAGGGACAGCAGGGAATTACTTTATCACAGATACCAATGATGAGGGAGAAGATACCTTATACCTCTGCAGCATGCCAAATTGGTAGAACAGAACCAAAGTGATCCTTGGTTTTACAGGAGCTGTTTTAGCTATACTAGTATATCACTCTCATTACCTCAACAGCATAATTAATGAGTTATGGCAGCTTTATAATAATAGGCTCTTTGAAAGGTGTGCCAGCTGCCAAATCTATTGGTATTACATTGCATGACAAAGTGTGCCAACCCTGATACTCTGCTCAAGCCATGGAAAGAAACAGATTTTTGGGCAGATCCCCAGGCCAAACACTCAAGCAGACATAGCAGCCGGTTTTTCCAGAGACACAGTGAGCCAGGTACACTTGCAGGCTTTTCCATACCAGACTTTTACCATACGCGCAAAGTCCTTCAACACAAAGAAAGTTTAATTCAAAAGGGTTTCCATCAGGAAAGCAGGAGTCTCTTTCACAACATGCCTGCCAAATTTCTAAGGCTAGAAAGCTCAAGCAAGATGTATACTCCATGGATTTTGTTTCCCCTTTTCATTTTTTTTGATTTTTTTTTTCCACAATTAACATACCAATAGCCTTGGCTACTTACAGAAATGCTCCCTCTCAATGCTAACTCTAAATGTACATCCAAGAGAGCTTCATAACTGAGGCAGAGGATAAACTATTTTAAACACAACCCAGCCTACCAGGAGGGTTCTTAATACACCAGGCAAAAAGAGACAGAGAAACCACTGCAGCATGGAGATGACTACTGATTGTCTTGCCTTGGAGGCTTGAAGGGAATCTGCAATTTTGGTGGTAGAAAGAGAAGGAAATGGCATTTTCACTCAGAAATAATATTCAAACAACTATTAAATAGTAGTCCTTCTGAAAATTACATTTTTTAAATTGACTTTTAACCAGTTTCTTCAAGGATAAGCATAATCAACTTCTTACCTTACTATGCCTTTGGCATTTTTAGGTAATCATCACTACACCTACCTAAGGGATGCTGCAGTGCCAGGGTTAGGTCCTTCAATAAAATACTCCCTTGTTTAACCTACACATAAAGCCTTCTGAAGGCTGAACACCAATATTTTTGGCTGGTATCTGAAAACAGTCAATAAAACAGCTGCTTAGACTAAAGAAGGAAAGAAAATGCCTCTTTTCCTATGGAAATAGAAGTCATCACCATGCTTGGAGTATTACTCCAGGTCAATATAGGCAAACACCACACAGTTTTGAAGACAAATAATGAATATCCCTCCACACCTATCACCAAGCTTCTCAGAGGGGCTGATACAGCAAGGTATGACTTGAAAAGAGGACAATGACTGAGACAGGAGGACACAAGCTCCTCTGCCCATCACCAGCAGCAAGCACACTTGGCTGCCTGCCACAAAATCTAACTGAGAAAAAGCATCTCCCCAAAAAAACCCAAACCATTTTAACTGTGATTAAAAATACTCGAGTTTGCAGTTTATACACATGAACTCAGAAGAGATGCTCTGAGAAATGTTTCTCTCTTGTGGTTTCTCTAACAGCATCATCACTACATCATGAAAGGGGAGAAACTAATTCATTCCACTACTAGTTGCTTAATCCAAACACTTCTCTATGGCTATTTAAATAGTCAGATGACATTGAGGCTGTTTTGACTAGAAGATGCACCACTAGTTTCTCACATGTGGATTTTATTGCAAAATTCTGTTGTTACACTGGGGGGAAAAAAAATGCTTATTCAAAGGATAAAAGAGAAAAAGGACTTGAGAAAAGGTTATTAATCTCCACATGTGCCCCATTCTCCGCCTCCACCGGGTTTGGTTTTACTTTTTTTTTTTTCCCCTATCCTAAGGGGCACAAGAACCAAGGAGCATGTTGTTTGTTAGAGCCCATCCAACTTAGCTGGTGAGTTGCAACAAGTACTGGGATCGTGTGTTCAGGTTAACACTTAGGAAAACTTATCTCCCGAGCAACAAGGTCATGGTAATGAGCTGGTGGTTGAGAAGATCTCAGTGACGTGCTGTGGTGGCTCACATCCTGTCCCTGAGCAGTTTGCTCATCACGGTCTTCCCACTCATGGATCAGCGGACTCCCAGTACCCAACAGGCCAGGAGTTTTCCCTTGACAAGATCAGTGATCATTGCAGAGAGGGGAAGAAGTCAGACACATCCTAGGAGATGACACTGCAATGCTACAAGTATCATCTACCTGGGCTCATGTAACCCAAAGCCTTTCACCCCTGTTCAGTGCTCAAAGGGAAGGGGAAAACCCAAAAATGCAAGAAAAGTATTTTTTTATGTGACATGTGGGTTAACTAAAAAAAAAAAAAAAAAGAAAAATCTGAGTGGAGAAATTCGTTATTGCAGCTTAAGTTTACTTCCCTAATTTAAAATAAGTCTTTGCACAGACAGAAGATGATGCTCTGAACAAACCAAGGGAGGTTTGCAGATGTACACCATGCTGACCACACGGTTCAGCTTCTAAGTTCAATACAGGTAAAGGGATGCTTTGGTGCAAAGCTATGTCAAGCCTGGTGAACACATATACATACAGATCCTATTAATAACCTGTTATTTCTGCAGGGAAGTGGGGGAGCTTGAAAGTAAGCATTGGTCTGGAAGAGTAGAATAAATTTAACACGTGGGATGCTGTGTAGAAAGGGTTTATTATGTCACTAGAAATGTTTCAATGAAAGTCAACTCTGTCAAGCTTATGAAGTCCTGCTTAAAGGTGAACTTAGCACAATCTCAACTGAAACCTGGCCAAAACCAAGCAAAAGCTACACAAGAATCACACTTTAATAAACTCAAATGTAAGAGCTACAAAGGCAGCTTTCCTGCCTGGAGCTTTGAATATAAGGCCTTCTCTAACGGGAAAAAAATATTTTCTGCAATATGACCCACAAGACTCCAGAAGCATTTAGGAGACTGTTCTAGTCAAAGTCAAAGGAGGTGAAAAAAAAAGTCTATAAAAGTGGAAGACAATGTGAACAATGCTGAGCTATTCATTCAAAAATGAATTCTGCTTCTGGGAGAGAAGGGGAAATGCAAACCACAATAGCTTTGGAAATCACTGCCCAAAACCCTCAGGAAAAGAACAAAAAAAGGAAAACATACTTTCAGAAATCAAGAATGATAAAAGTAACACAGAAGAATTACAGCAGTTGCACACTAGGAAATAGAAGACCAAAAAAAAAAATCACCATGGTCAAGCCATTTATCCCAGCTCTCATAAGCTTGTTTTTTACCGAGTTTAATCCAGAAAACTGGTGCAGGGGTTTTGGCAGCTGCCAGCACTTGCGCCACACAGGGATGCAGCCCCCAGTGCTCCCCACCGTGATGCTCCTATGGCTCCCACCTGGATGTGGGACATGCCCAGATGCCATACCTGGACTGCCTGCACCATGCCGGGTCAGAAAACAAGGAATGAAGGATGGATTGTGGATCCTTTAAAAAAATCCTCTTTGATTTAGATGCAACCTGCTAAATCCCTGTGGGACTTTGCTTCTCCTTGGTGTGGTCCTCACCCTGCAACATGGAGGTTTGGAAATACACGGGGCCTGATGGCAGCACTATCAGCACCATCATGTGCTATGCATGTGCTAGTCCCTGCCCTCCTCAGGAAGCCTTTAGACAATCTTATTTCCACTCAAAGCATGACCACTGAAGCCCCAAAAACAGCTATCCTAGATTTTTTTTTTTTTTTTAATGCCTATTTCAGGAATAATATACCTGGAAATACTAGCCACCTCCTTGTGCTGGCATTTTCCCAGCCTCCTAAAGCCTACCATGGGCCCTGCCACAGCAATTTCTCAGGGTTAGACAAATAAACAAAGAAACAGGTTATATAAATAAACAAATAAATAGACATCAAGCCACAATTACAGATACCCACCAGAAACCTTTACCATTTCAGGTTCCCATTTTCACCTTCTCTCTCAGCCTCATCCTCCTGTACCCTGGCAGCCTGGTACGGGAGCCTCCAAGGCACATAAAGTCCAACCACAGCTGCATACCAGCCAGCTGTGACTTCACTCGGCTTGTTCTCTATGGCTAAAAGGCCAGGAGCAATGCAAGACCACTCTGGTTTTATGGACTGCACCATTCACAGCATCCTGGATCCCAGCTAAGGGTCCAAGCAAAAGACCGTAACTTCATTTTCATAAATGACCAGCACACCGAAACCATATCTTCAAGCAATTCTATTGTTCTCCTTCCCTTCCCCTCTGTCCCAACACCACAAAGACCTAAACCCACTTATTATTTATCAATCTAGCAATTCCAAGAGCTACTTAGGAGGAAAAAAAAACCCCAACCCTTATCAGATGAGACCAGCAGGACTCCAAAGCAGAGCACTGGCACTTGTCTGGAAAAAGTGGCACCACTCAGTCAGCCTCAACAAGGAGCAAAACACAGCCAAAACCACTCTTAATGAAAGCTGTATCTTTTCTCCGAGGAAAACAAACAAGTGAACTACACGGAGACTCAGCCAAAAAGAAACAGCAACACAACCCCTTGTGAACTGATAAAACATAAGATAGCCCACTGCATTCCCAGCTTAGAGAGAAAAAGCAGAATATCCTTACTATTTCATTTCTTTCTAATTCTACTATATGTTTTTTGGGGAAGCCTGGGTTTTACCTGAGGGTAATGCGAAAAGGAACATAAAAAATCCCAACAGAAATGTCAACTGAAGAGCAGCCATCTGTGTGGGCGTTTCTCTTTCCAAACAAAACTTGGAGCGAAAAGGGTTTTCCAATAAGCCAGCCAAGAAAAGGGAAACTTCATCAAGAGTCACAGTGGGATCTGCCCGGAGAGTATGCTTCACGCAAGTACCTGGGCTAAAACCGTTCCCCCTGCCCACTACCAGCAGTCCTCACAGATGTCCATCTGTCCACTGTTCCTTCCCTTTCAAAAACTGCAGTGAAAGCTGCTGGGAAGCACACATTGCATGGCAAGTAATTACAGAGCAAAGCAGAAGAGAACCACCTCCAGGGCTAAGCAGCAATTCAGACCACCACCAAACGCTGACCCTCCGCAAGGGCTGCATGAGAAAACCTCTGTGTGTGACACCACGCTGAGAGACTCTGACACTGGCACCGTCACACTTCGCTGGGTAAGCACGAACTGTGGAATGCCCACGGATCAGACCTGCCTGCTGCAACTGCTCACCTGCACTAAACAAAGAGTTCAGAAACGGTGATCTGACCCTTGCAGAAGTCAACTCTGTTCTCTGCTGCATGTAACCCACAGGCTGCCAGAATTTCCACTGCTGCAACCTTACATGCAAATCTGAGTTTCAGCATTCAGCCACCGACTCCACACCTGCCTGAGTACCTGGGGCTGGAGGTTGCCAGCCAAGCACAGCTCTCAGCCTCCTCAAAAACCCAGCACATTTGCAAGGCACGATGTCAAACTAGAGCAGATAGAATGCTGAATTAGGCCGCTCAGCCTCCATCCAGCTCCTTCCAGAGCAGCTCCTCTAACACCACTGGAGGCAGGGTATTCCCTTGGAAGTCAGCAGTTTACACGTACCTTTGGTCCAACCCAGGACAGCTATTTTCACAGTACCTTTACCAGCAGATTACAATATAAGCCCACATAGTTTAAGTATAGTTCAACAACACCAGCAAAAATTCACTGATAGAAAAAATGTTTTCCTACCAGCGTACTCAAAGCCTGAGGTGGACACTTCCTCCTTCACGCGCTCAGCCGCTGGAGTGAAACCCTCCTTGCTTGCACCTGAGGATCAGAAGGAAAGCTGACCCATGGATGCTCTGACATTCCTGCTCATTTTGTAGCAAGTCACTGCAAAAGGAAATGGAGCTGAATATTCACATGCTTAAGGCCATTTAAAGCAGAGGCTGGCTTTCCTAACATATCAGTGTTCTTCCGGCCTCTGAGGGCAACAGACAGACAGAAGAAGAACTACCTTTGCGAAGAAAGCATAAATAAGATGCAAGTTCCCCTGAAATAATTAGCAACGTGAGGGAAAAAAAAAAAAAGAAAAAAAAATCCCCCAAAAACCAACCACCCACAAACTTTCCCTAGGGAAAAGCTTCAAACTTAGGAAGTGTCTATATCCACAGGCCATCAGATGTATGGCAAGTAGGGGGCCGAGCACTGCAGCAACACTGGGAGACACAAGATCTTCTGCATCCCACATGTCCATTGGATTTGCAAATAAGTTTGTAACTAGTAAGTCCCCAGGAACTAGGGAAATTTGAGTAGCTACAACAATCCTGATTTGCCAGCTGATACAGATGTTTTATTCAACTGGAGATACTAACAAGTCTTTGGAAACATATGCCCCCTCCCCCTTGGAGAGAAGAGTATCATTTTGGCACTTATTTTTTCCTAGTCTTCTTAGAAGCTTTGCAGGAAATGGCAGAGACTTCCCCCACTGCATAAATTCTTTTATCAGGCTAAATCAGATTAATTCCCTTGGGAAGATTACTGCTCTAGACAGTTGATACGTGCTCCTACTTTGATTCTCATGGTTCTTCTACCCCAATGACTGAAACAGCACTTAAAATTTTGTTTCACCCCTAATTCTTTCACAAAGATATGGGCAACATATACCCACTTGGACCAAATACAGAATACACCTAAATTCCTAGTGCTACTTGCCCTCTGTCTTCTGGTTTCCAAAAATTCAGAAGAAAATTAAAACTGAACAATTTCTCTTTGTTTTCTTAACGGAACCATGACAAAGATACTGTGCAATTATCTGCTATGGGAGGGGGGGAAAAGAAAAAAGATAAAGCAAACCGCAGGTGTTAACCTGCAGCAGCAAACAAATATTTAGATGCCCACAAGTGGAATCAAGTCTCATTTTTTCAGAGGAGTAAGTACCAAAGGCTTTGAACACAGTCATCCACTCTCTGGTGTTATTCTCAGATGTCTAGTCCTTGCAGCACTAACAGCTAATGGTAACAAAGATGCCTCTGTAAAAGGAGTGATGGAAACATCAGGGGAGATGCAGGAACAAGAAGAAAATATCTTTACCTCTGAAGGATAGTTGTTACGTGAGAAGCCAGCGCAAGACCCAGAATGGTTAGGAGCAGTTGGTGAAAGCAATGAAGTGTATGAGGAGAGTTTGTCCCTGGAGCAGCAGCTCGGTAAGAGAGGAGTAGACAGCTGCAACACTGCCCCAGGACATCCCATGTGCTACCCTATTCATTTCAGGGTATCTGACAAGGGTACTCAAACATGGGGATGATGATTCCAATACCATCAAAGAGCTCAACCCTCAGTGAGCCTCCAGTGGCACCAAAAGCAGGTGCAACAGGACAGTGCAACACACTGCATGGATGCAACACACTTCCCACGGATGCAGTTAAGGTGACTTTGCTAATTCACTGCTCAGGGTCAGGCCAAGAGGTTGGCTACATCCACCATCTGCCTCTGAAGAGCAGTTCCCATCCACTGTTGGTTAAACTCTGTGGCAGCCATCACAGTGAAAAACAAGAGCAAGCCAGACTCAATTATCCACTGCAGCAAATGCAATGCTGTTCTCAATTTGCATTACCCAACCCTTATGCTCTCACAACAGTCTTAAGGTATTTTTCAACTCAGCATTCAGCTTTTTCACTAGTTAATATGACATTTCCTCTCCCTTCCCCCAGTCCGAGTATTTGGCAAAATTGCCTCTTCTGCAAATTGCACTGCAAATGCTGAACTGTTGCCAGTTAGACAGGGAAAGTCTTGACTAAAAATAAACCACGTTTCAGAAAATAGATCCTTCTCCATACGATGAAGTAGTGGATAATGCATGCAAGCAGATCTGCCAGGAGAACACAGCCTCCAGATTTGCATAAGAATCTCATTAAGCTCAACAGACAGCTGCAACTCCTGTGACTTGTCCCATCTTAACAAATAAAATGGGAAAAAAACCAGGAGAGGCAGGGTTGAGGGTGCTGGGATAAATCAACTTTCCATCTGTTTTGGCAGGAAGAGAAATGCCACCACCATCACTTGAGTGCATCCCTAGTGAACCAAGCTGCTCAAAACCCATATGGGAGGAAGAGGATGGCACTGCACTCCCTATATGGTCACTACAAGAGGCAAAACCTTGTTACAGGAAATTTGCTGTAATTCAGGCATGAGAAGAGAACTTGGGCTTTTGCCACCTGAGTCACCAGGAGTCTGGGGCACTGACTCAGTGCTGGCTCCCTCCGACTCAGACGCACCTGCAACACCTTGCTAGCAAATGGAGGCACTCCTACCTTTGCTGTTCCCATTCTTACTATGGTTCTCCCTCTAAGAAGAGGCCTTTTATGCTAGAAAATTAATTAAAGAAAAGGAAAGCACATGGAGAAGGCTAGCATGGGAAGCACAGGCAGCGCTCTACTAACCAGCTCTGCTCTGTGTTTCGAAGCGGAAGACACGTCTGCTGGCATGGTGGGCTAAACCCCGAGAATTACAGGAGAACAGCTCCGCCCTGACTCCTACTCCTCCAGCATGTCTGCGGCACCGCCCAGACAGTCCCGGATGAACCAGGTTTTCAAGAAAGGTCGCTTTCCATAATGAATCCATTTCACTTTTTTAGGGATCGAGAAAGGTCTATGCAGCAAGTCATGGCTATGTCCTTACACAGTCAAATGGGCCATTCAGGCAAGCTAAATGCAAGGCAATGCCAGTTTGAGATGAGATCCATCAGGGATGGGCATTCACAGAAGGAGCTTCTTTTGCTCTGTAAGCTCTTATGGCAAGCTGAAGGCTCGAGTTCAGCGTTCCAGGCCAATCCCTCCTTGTCCATCGACGCTCCCACAGCAGTATCCATCTACCTGCTTTTCAGACCTCCCCTGAGCGACCACAAATGGCAAAATATTTCACTCCAATTCCAGTAGTTGCACACACACCTCTGGTCAGCCGGGAACATAATTCCATTTGATAAAAAAGTAGATTGCAACCCAGCCCTATATTTTCTTCTCCTCGAAGTAATGCAGGAAATGAAACAGAGGTGCAAGCGGACCTGCTGGTAGCACAGCAAGGGGCATTACTGAAAGCATGTTTGGCATCTCAGGGACCATATCCAACTCAGGCAATCCACTTTGCAACTGTCTGGCATTCTAAGACTGCAGATTAGATTTTTCAGTTGAGCACTTATGCCTTAAAGCAATAACAAATCAAATAACTCCAGCAAAAGGACGCACGGGGCAGCGCAACAGAGGCACTACTCCACTGCTCCTGCTAGCAATCCGTGGCAGAGCAGAGCAGTAATTATCCAGGGAGGAATAAGCTGCTAGAGGCAGCTCTCACCATACATTAAGAAAACAACAGCAGATTTGTTCGTGGTTGGATACCAACACGAACACAGCTCCCTCCCACTCCTGCTTGAGATGCAGAAAGACACGCACCACGGGGGAGCTACCAAAGGCCAGCAAGGCAGGAGGGAGCAGTAGCCGTCTGCGCAGTCGTGAGCTCAGCTGGGATTCCCCAGCTGGTGCTCCTGGAAGGAAAAGGTTGTGCCTGCGTTAGCAAGGAGCATGGCCTCCCAGGAGCTGCTCTGCAGCGACGCTGTGTTTTCCAGTGCTCCCCTCAGAGGGCTGTCAGCGAGGCTAAATGCAAACCTTGTCTTCTGCCTGGGTGTTTTTACAACACGTCTGGATGGAAAAAATACTCACTGTGGAGCAGTCTCCTCCACAGTGTCCGCTCCGCACCCATGGGGCAAACCCTGCACACGTTTCACTCTTGGACTCATATAAACCCTCTTCCCCTCGCCAGGAGCATGGCAAACATACCTGTTCAGAACATCAGCTTCTCTTAAAGCACTGACAAGGAGCCAGGACACGATTCCCATTGGCATAAAGGAACTGGCAAATCCTGTAAGCATTAGAGAAAATAGTAATTAGTGACATTAGTAAGAGCTGGCTGGTGAAAGGGAAGGATGCCAAAGCAATCTCGCGAGAACTGCAAGGTTGTTAGATCCCTGCCCCGAACACACTCCTCTCTAGCCCTGGCACCACAGTGGAGGTATGTGGCATGAGGCTGTCAGAGGACTTCTTCAAAATCACAAAAGGAAGCCAATGGAAAAGGTAAGATAATGAGTTCCAAACCAAGGCTGTTCATCCAGTAAAGCTCCTCAACAGCCAATGCACTCATGTTAACATCCCTGAGATGCTGCTGCTCCACAGCACTTGCGCAATTTCTTCTAGTTTGCAGAGCAGGTAAATCCCACGTGATGTCAGAGCCAGGCTGATTCCATTCTTCCATCATCGCTATTATTGATTCATCATTAGGGCTTCATAATAGAAACAGTTTTATATCTCCCACTGATTGCTATATAAAGCTTTTGTACCTTAGTCACAGAAAACACATCTAGGAGCACCGAGCAAAAGTTGTGACAGAAGCTACCTCTGAAGGCTGCAAAAACACCTCACTTTGGGCATGTGAAGTGTCTGGTGCATGCCAGAGAAGAGGTATCAGGAATGTTTTACTGGAAACAATTTAAGCATCTGTAAGGAGATGTTTTTCTGATGATACAACTGAAGCAAAGGTCACCACATCTAATACAATTTTACTTTTCCCATTCCATTCATGCAATGGTTCAGGGATAGCAAGGAACATGGTGGATGAGCGACCATCCTCAAGCATGCTGTAACACAGAGAGGATTTGGAACCTGAGGGAGGTAAAAAAAACACAGAGGGACAACTTCTCTAGTCAAAGCATCAAACCACAAAGGGGAAGGTACAGAATCAGCCTGACAATGTCTCATGTATTTCCTACCAACTGGACTTCATTATGAACTGTGAGAAAACTTACTCATGCAGCACATCAGTTTACCTTGGACTGAGAAAAAGAGACTTGCCAGCTTTCCCTAGTCTCTGCGGGTGACTCAGAGACCTCAGTCATTGACAGCCGGTATTTAAAGAACTGAGAAAAACTGCAATTCATTTGCAGTGCCCCCTCCCTCATTTTTCCCCTTCTCCTTTCCCATTATGGAAGGGACAAAGGCATTTCTGAGTATGAAAATAATGCAGAAGGCCACAAGACCACAGCACAGACCTTGGACTCCAGCCTTAATCACAAATTTTCCATCACCATATAATCGCTCTCCCTGTTGCTTTACATTACCACTCTAGCCAAAACACAAAAGTTACTTACTCCTCTTACGTAGAAGACCCAGAAGGGTCTTCTGTTGTTCTCCTGCAGCCAGTAAATGAATACTGTTCAGCAGTTCTACAAAGACAGAAATAACATGACAAATCCAACCCAGCCAGTAATCTTCAGCGGCAGCTTATGTATAAAAGTATGGAAAGACAACTTTCCTCCCCCAGCAAGGAAATTCATACCTTAGCTTCACATGGCTTAAATCTAAAGGGGGCTGCTTTAGCTTTTGAGGACTTCATCTGCAGTGTCATTGACCCATGCCTTGCCCCAGGGCTCAGCATATAAAGAAGACCAGCACAGATGCCATGCAGATAACCTTTTCTCCTTTTCTCCTCTGCCCCCTTTTTCCTTTAACAACTTCCTCAACACGATTTCTACTATTAAGACAACATTGCAGAAACACCACTGGCAAAGTTCTAAACTCCTCGCCTCCCAGTACTGTTAAGTCAGAAAGAGATGCCTGTATCTTCCCTAAGTGCTGCTGGATTTAATTAAATCCATATGGAGGTGGTGTGGCTTGCCTTCCCAAAGCAACTGCAGCTCTCAGACAAAGCATTTTGTCTCGCAGCAGACAGATATACCGGAGTGCCAGGGAATCAGACTGCCCAGCCTCTCCCTCTGTTCCCCAACTCCCTTCTCACAGTGCCCAGCAGCATCACTCATCCCAGGGCTGCTCCTCCCCAAGACATGACCAGGCTCCAGGCAATGCAGAGCATGGATGACACACTCATAACAGCAAAGGTCTTCTGCTACCTTCCTGCAGCTCCAACTTGTCCACCAGAATATGTATTTCTCAGTGTCACCACCTCAGCAACCCTTCTCTGTCCTTGGCCAAGACATGATGACTCACTGCCTGTTGGCAGACTGAAACAGTGCTGCAGAAACACGGTAACATTATATTTCATTTAATGCAGCAAAAAAAGATTCACCAGAGTTTATAAACAAGTTATGAAGCCAGGGGGCAGAGGAGTGAGCAATACGGGGTGACTACAAAGGGAGAAGGAAGCATCTCCAGATAAGGAGTGAGAGTGCAAGAAAAATGATGGAGCAAGGAAACAGGAGAGTTCTGCATAGCAGGAGTGACCAGAAGTCCCCCACACCATAGGTAGTAAAACCAGAAGGGGGACACTGGCCAAAAGAGCAGGCACGTGACCTAGGAGGACCTGCCAGACCCCAAGCCTGATTGTGCAGCTTTGCTAATGTCAAGGTCTAAAGCAGATACACTCACCATAAAAGAGATGCTCCTCTGAAGCCTAAATAGGGGGATGTGGTGTTTCCTGCCAGCTTTGAGAATACTTAAGTTCCCTCTAAGAGGCTTAGGCTAATTTCTGCCCCCCTCCTGTGATGATCTCCCAACATCAGCAATTTCAAGCTCAAACTAATAGCCTGCCCCCCCCAACCAGCATCAAGGCTGAGTCTGCACTGCTTTTAGGAGGAAGATGCACAACTCCCTTCGACACAAGCATATAGAATGAACCCCTCAGACACAGATATAGCACGATGCGAGTGCTGTCACAGCCATGCCAGCTCCCCAGCCACCAGGCCCTGAGAAGTCATCATCAAGGCAATAACATGCTGCAACTAGCACCTAGCACAATGGCTTTTCAGCCTGATATGGGTCAGATAAAGGTTTTTAACAAGTCAGGCAATAGGATAAACCTACCCCCAGCCGTATAGCTAGAAGAGAACAGGACAGCAGAATTTACCCCTCCCAGAGAGGCACTAACACATCAGGCCATGGTCTGCAGTGTATTTAAGCAGAGAAATCATAGAACCACAGAGCGATTCAGGCTGGAAGGGAACTTTTAAAGACTATCTAGTCCAACCACCTGTCATGGGCAGGGACACTTTTCACTAGACCAGGTTGCTCAAAGCCCCATCCAACCTCTCCTTGAACACTTCCAAGGACGGTGCATCCACAAGTTCTGGGGGCAGTCTGTTCCAGTGAATCACCACCCTCATCACAGAAAACTTTTCCTTGTATTCAATCTAATATTCTGCTTGATACGTTCAGCAGAAAGTTTTCTTTTAAAGCTGTGCTCAAAGTCCTCCCAGAGGGAAACCTCCCCTGGGTTAACTGGGAAGCCAAACACTTTGAGCATGTACATGAAGCCATCAGATAGCAGTGCTCCTCAAAGGCCTCTACTAACATTGTAGCCTAAAAGAAGTATTCACACACTTATTAATCCTTACCACTCTTTTACAGGGAAGGAAACTGTGGTAGAAGCAGGACATGCTCTACCAGGAGCTACATAGCTGTCCTTCAGCAAGCCACGCCCACTCCCACATGCTCATCTCACCCAAAATTACCCTTCGCTGCCAAAACAGACAGCCCTGACTTTTCCATCCTCCCCCTTCTACACATCCCAACCATCTCTACACTTGTGGTAGCAACCATTATTTGCTTGATCCAACTGGAATCCATCCCAGAAAGAAGAAAATAAAGGGGAAGGATTTCTGGCAGTAAAACAGCCTGAGATCAGCTAAAGCTGATGGGAAGCATGACCTCAGAAAGATGGCACAGTGTACATCTGGAAACCTAGATGAGGCTTCAACCTATCATATCTTTGTCTTGCACAGGGTAAGTAACTTAAAATCAGTTTAACGACTCCATTCACTGCTGAACCTGCTCAGCCACTCACTTTTCTAAAGATCCATCCACAACAGCCTGGTGAATTGCTGTGTGAGGTCTCCAAACTAGACTGATGCACCCAAACAGCAACACACCACAGCTATGCAAGCCTTGCAGCTTGCCACGTAATGCTGGTAAAACAAAATTCCTCCAAGAGGTTTGGGGATATTTTTTTTTGGGGGGAGGGGGGTGCATTTTGTCATAGCTGAAGCATGTTCTCAAATGGTTTCCAGAAGAGGAGCAAGGACAAACATATGCAAAGGATCTAGCAAAAGCTCTTAAGCAAAGCAGACAGCAGGAAGCCGAAAATAAATACGCAAAGCCCTTTGCAGCACCAAAGTTCAAATCCATCTGGGTATTTCCAAGGCTGTCACGGCAGCCCGTAGAAGGGATTTTCCAATTCCTTGCAGAGAAATCCTGGAAAATAAGGATGAAAAAACAGAAGCACAGGCTCAAACTCTAAATCAGCCCTTCGTCCTGAGATGTGACCTCCTTCAACACTACGAGGAGTGTGGAGGGCAGAGCACAACACAGCCCTGCATGGTCCCCCACAGGCTGGCTTGTCCTCAGCACTGGGTACGCTGAGCCCCCTCCACCTCCATCCTGCTTCTCCCCTGGCACAGCTGCGATGGAGGGGTTGCAACAGACCCAGAGGTATCAGAGGGGCTGCCAGCACCAGTCTTCACATCCCAGCCAGTCACCTCGCCTCCAAAACCAGAAAGAGGCACGATCCCCACCTCAAAATTACTTGCCGCAAGGCTGTGGTGAGTGGGGGGAGCTGATCCATCAGCTTGCTCAGAGGCATCATCCAAACATCCCAGCAGCAGTCTCATGGAGCTCCCCACCACTAGCTGGTGAAGTAGGTGAAGGAGGCAGAGCTAATCCTCTCTTGTTTTTCTGAGTTACACAGCATTAGTCACACAGGCTCCTGATGAAGCTGCCCCAGGGCCCCCAGGCAAGCCTTGCCTTCGATCGCTGCCGTGTGCTCCCACCGAAACCACCAACTCCGCCTGCTCTCGACACGAACAGACAAGCACAGTTCAAAAACTCACATTCAAACCTCCTCTAAACACCTTTCACAGAAATACCCAGAACTGCTCCTCCACTTAACACAGCTCTTTTTTTCCGCCACCAGAAAAAGCATAAAGCTACTCAAAATGAGTTTCTGTGGTATTAAAATCAATTCACCAGCTACACACCTCCAGCTGCTCCATTCCTAGTTTTCCTTATAACTGTTACCATGCAGAGCTCATGCACATCCCTAAAATATCCCAAAGCATCCGTAAGAAAATCACTGACTTTATTACAAAGCTCAAGCTTTCACCTCTGCAGAAATTCATCTTAGTTTAAAAAACAAACCAACCACAACAGATCAACTCAGGCCAACTTTTACCAAGCAGAGTTTTAGAAGTCAGCTGCAGCTAGCTGTAACCACAGAGCTGATGCTAGGCAGGACACAAGAGTCATCGCAAGTCCAACGCTCATACTGGGGACCTTCCACTTGTCTGCAAGCAACCTTCCGGCAGCAGAGACTTAGGGCAGAGCACGGCTCCTCGACTTGCAGGAAAAAGCAGCTCCTTGCACTCAACCAAGACACAAGAGACCACGGGTAACAGATGGAAGCAATGCCCACACCTGGTTCTGACTGAAGACGAGCTGCCAAAGCAATCAAGCGAGCCCTTCGGCTGCACCTCCACAGAGGTCTCCTGGCCCATGCCACAGTTCTGCTTTCACCACCGGCTTTGCAGCACCTGAAGGAATCGCTCTGCAACACAACTCTGCGAGCAGACATCTGCAGCGGGAGCAGCCTCTGGTGCACAGCTTCTTGGCTCATTTCTTAATACAATTTCTTGAAATAAACCAAGAACAGCTAAATTCATTCTCTCTCAGCTCAAGCAGGATACTGGCTAACCCAGTCTTTTCATTTGAGTCTGCCACTTCCAGCAGTCAGAGAATATGGACTAACAGCATTGTTTGAGCCACAAACCAGGAACACATTTCCCAGCCAAGGGCTGGAGGGACAATCACCCCTCCTGCCCAGCCTCTCTGGGTATGGACCTCTCTGTCCCTCTAGCTGACCCCATGCCAGATCCAGCACCCTGCAGGAGGTGACCAGGACTTGACTGCTTGGATATGCCACAGGAAGAGGTCAGTGAAGACCCAGCCAGCATCCATGCCCAAGGCAACAAAAGCAGTAAGGGAAGAGATCCCTGTAATATCCAGACAAAAGACTTGGAAAATTGTTTCCTTAGACACATAGGAAGCTGACAACAATCCACCAGTGCCAAAGAAGGGGACAGATACTCCCAGTCCTATCTCCCTCCTGTTCCCTCCAGTCTAGGCTGAAGGGAAAAGCTCTGGCTGCCACTGAGCCTCTGCCTGCCATCAGACTGAGTGCTGGCACACAAGAGGGCATGACAACGACAACTTCCATCTGGACCTTTGGATATTAAAAGCATGAGGAGGGCAATGCTGCACAAAAGAAAACTCCACAAATTCTCACGAGTCTGCAAAGAGCTAGAATAACTGAAGGGATTTACAGACCGAGCCTGAAAGCACACACAGGCTTGCCGAGCAGAGTCCACCCCTTGTCTTGACAGACGTATGATGCAATTTTTTCCACGGAAACCGGATTACGGCACCCTACTTTAAGAGGTGACTAATCACATTTTAAACACATCAGCTGGAAACAAGTTCAGCCCCTTCAATGGTTAAGGTCTTGTGACACTGGTTTTCTCAGCTCCGTGTTACACATGTCCCCTTTCCCCCTCCCAATTCAACTTCAAATTCCACCTGCTGTATTTCATGGTATGTTTCTCTTGGAGTATGGGAGACACTGAGCAGACCTCTTCACCACACAGGGGTATCAAAGCACAGCCATCAGGTCACCCCTCAAACATCTCAAAGCTGAGCGGTCACTCCAGCCTCAAAAACTGAGAGAGGACACAGGAGGACTCCCTGATACCGCAACATGGATTATTAACACCAAGTTCAGTTGCTTGTGGCTTTTCAACAGGCGTCTTGTGAAGAGTCCAGGACTGAGGCAACACTGCTCACCAAACACTGTGCTTTTCAAGGTATCTCAAGCACTGCTCAACATCCTCAGTTCATTACCTGCCGAGCCTGCTGTGGGATTTACACCATAAGATCAAGGCAGGCAGAACGACAGTGTTATCAGGCTCTGTTTGCTCAACCTCTAGACATCTAGAACATCTCCAGAAGCCCAAAAGGATGGTCCTACCAGCTCCTTCTCCTAGGGAGCCATGTGACGGGTGCCCATCCCCTGTTGCTCAGGCCGCTCCCCCAACAGCCTGGTCAGCTCTGCAGCAAACCTGGTGGGGATGCAGCTGTGGCCCAGAAATACTTCGGTAAATAACTAATTCAATGCCAGGTCACCTAAACTGTGGTAACAGGGAAGAAACAGGGTAACTCAGCCATGCACCCAAGCCCCAAGAGCCATCAAACAAATCAATACCTTGCAGGTCAGACACATGTGTCCCTGTGAAACTCACGCAACAAGTCAGTGAGCTAAGAAAATAGTGAGGCTTTGAAATAATTTCAGTAACTTTATCTGATTAGCATTGTAAACACAAGTAATTGCACAGACAACAGTTCTGACCCACTTTATTATCACCAGAGGAAATGAACACATTACATCAATCCCATTAAGTCCCCCCCATGCTCTCATGATCAGTTTTGATGCATGGAACTGAAGGGGAGGGAAGAGCAGGAGTTCATTTCTTTAATTCTTTTAAAGAAACAGAATTTCTAAATACACAGGTCATTTTCACTCCTGCTCCTTCATCTACTCTGCTTTGAAATGTTTGACAAGATACATGATTTGCTATCAGTGCAACTTTGCTCCACTAAAATCCAAATCAGATGTCAGAGCTATAAAACCAGAAAAAGAGACACTCAAAAATTTTAACTTATGATGAGAAAACCATGCTACTAAACTAAAACTTGAGTAGTCAGCTACAACACAAACAGGAGAAACTAAAAAAGAAAAAAGCAATTGCACTAGCTCAGACTGATATGTGCATCCCCACCAACATCCTGCCACTGTGGTGGTGAGCAGCAGATGTGGCTCTCGCACTCACGACCCTCACTGATTAGGGAACAAAACTGAAGGCAAGGGGAGGCAGAAGATTTAAAAACTCAAGACAAGCTGATCTTGATCCTGCTAATTTCTGGTGAGTGAACTGGCCCAAAGCACGTGCATGAAGAAGGCAGGCACATGTGCACAGCTCCTGCAAACAGAAGAGATGCACAAGCAGGTCGGGGACTTAGGATGGCTGTCCCTGCTGCTGCAAGGTCACCAGCAAAGTGTGCACCTCACTTTGCTCAACAGACAGCTCTCCCCCACACCTCTTAGAGCAGAGGAGGCATCAGCAAGCTGCTGAATCCACCAACAAACAAACCTTTTGAGCAAGCTGGCTTTAATTCTGCTGTCAGGATGCCAGCAGGAACCCAAGTCCTAAGGAGATCAAATTTGTACTGAGGGATACTTGGGGAAAGCTGGAGTGATGGGGGTATGTGAGGGGCTGAGCATTCCTAGCACCTGCCTCTTCTTCATGGAGCTTTTTTCCCCCTCCACTTTGGACTGATGACAAGTAGTTTCTCACAAGGAAAATCCTGTACTGAGCTCCAAAAGATGGGGGCAAGTATCTTGTTTGTTAGAATTTTGGGGTACCAGAGCACTGGGGTTCACTGGTGCTTTGAGCTCCCATCGTGCTGGACACAACTGCTTGGCAGCTGCCCACAGCACAGGAAGCTCCTCTGCATAAAGCTGAATGGTGCTGGCTCCTGTGTTTGATTTCCAGGTTCCAAGACACAAGGAGAGCTAAAAATATCCCAATTAACCGTTCCTTTTCAACACGAGATTTGATGATCATGCCACAAGGGTATTACACAACTATAAACAGGAAGATGTGGTCTGCAAAGCAAAAAGAAATTAAACTGAGAAAACAGGTGGTCAGGACCATAACCTCTGAATTCAAGTGTGGACCACATCCAAAACTGTGGAGGAGCTTGTGCTACTTGCTAGCTCTGAGGGCCTTGCAAGCTTTCTGATGTGACACGCACAGGGTATATAATTTCTGCTCTGCATTGCTTACATACAGGAAGCTTGTTCTGGCTATAGCCCATGGAAGCTGTCTGCTGGGTCAGCTGGCTCCTTATCTCGGTGCCATGCAGCACATCAGGAGTTAAGCAGGGAACTTTTATTCCTGGTGAAACCCATTGCTCCGGAGCTAAGGATTTCTCTACATGCAGATTTAGCAGCAAATTTTTTTATCACTGCCCAATCTTTACACTGACATCTAGACTTTAAACATTGTCTGTGGGTAATACTGGAGTACATTACTCACAGCAGTGCACCTGGGAGAACCAGCAAATCCTCTCCATTTGAGCCCGAGTGTCGTCTTTACCCTGGAATTACATTTATCTCTCTGGCACTAGGCTCCCATTAATGGAATTACCAGGCAGGCTGCTTCAGACTTAACACTTGAGAGAAGCGGGCTGGGATGGCTCCACTCCAGCCTCAGCCCGAAAAGCCAGCACTGTTTCTCCATCCTCCAGCGAGCTGCCGCCCTAAGAGCTCGACCCTGTGATGAGAGCCAGGGAAACAAAAGAAACAACCCCGAACTGTCCAGGGCAATCAATATCTTTCTAGGAACATCCAGGCTTCTTGCCAGCTTTCTTCTAACCCCGATTTAGCTCTTCTGCAGTACAGAAGGGGATGGCACGCGCAGGAGCAACCCAGCGGGATGCAGAGCCGGCAAGCGTGGCTGGCACTTGGGGAGGCCAGTCTACAGCAGTCCTTCTACAAATACCTCACACTGAGGGTGTCAAAGCAAACACACAGCTACGGAAAGCACCCATCCACCTCGAAAACCAGAGCAAGCACTCCAGTCTGAACACTTGTTTTAGAAATACCCACTGCTACTTAAAATGGGGAGGCGTATCGTAGCAAACCAGCCAAGACTGCAAACCTCAGCAGGGGAGGTTGCCCTGCACAGTCTAGAAAACTGCCTTCCATCGCACAGCAGCTGCTGCACTGCCATGCTGAGCAGTCTGCAGCGTGGCACGAACTGGATACTTAAAGCAGCCCTGCATCACCCGACAAAATGGACAACTGGGAGCATCACAGGCTGCTGAAGGCCAAAGGGGATGCTATCAATGCAATCAACCCTACAGCAAAGCTCCACTGATAGCTCTGCAGCTTCAGCACCTCCACAGGCTGTTTTTTGCACAGAGCAGCTGTAGGCTTCTTTAGGTGGGCTTTTCCCAGTCACCTGCAAAGGGACTTCTCTAATCTTGGCATGGAGGGAGCACAAGGAGCAAACAGATTCACCAAAACTTGAATAATGTTTGCCCCAGATAATGGAGACCCAGGAGCACAGCACTGCCAAAGCAAGTGGAAGATAGAAATGGAAAAGCAAGGAGAAAACTGACTTGCAGAGTACAGACATGCCCTTACAACAGCTTGAACTGTCGGAGCTGAACTCCTCTCTCCTGTAATTAAAAGGCAGGAGAGGAAAGCATTGGAATTACCCCAGCATGACTGTGAAGGACTGACAAGCTTTGAGTTTCAAAGTCCCATCTTAACACACACTCTTTGGTGCAATTTTAATCCTAAAGAAGAGGAAAGAAAAGAGGTTTTGCTGAGAGAAAAGGTACCATACAGCCTTGTTATTAAACCACATAAGGTGCAAATGAGGGAGGACTGTGGCTGGGGTTGACCAAGCGAGGCTGAAGGCAGTCCTCTTCCCCCCTGCCCCTGCATTTGCTCTGCCACTTACTCTCAGCAACATGACGATTCAGAGACAGACTGCCCCGTGACAGGAAAAACACATGTAACACCCAGGCGGTGAAACCTCACATCTGAGAGCATCTATGCAAAACACAGCCTGAAACATATTTTCCAGCTCCACAGAGTCAACTTCATGTTTTGCAAAGCCGAGCTGGTGAAACACTACCGCTTACATCCAAGGTGAGATTTGCCAGCAGAAGTTACTCTCAAGCATCTCCCTATTTTCTGCACATCAGAAAAAAAAAAGAAGAAAAAAAAAAAAAAAAGAAGCCTATGGGTAAGATTACTGGGTCCTGCAGCTCAAGATGATGTAAAAGAGACAGGAAGACATCAGAAAAAAAAAAAAAAATTACACAAGTGCAATGCTCTTCAGCCTGGCACCCAGCAGAATAGCCTAGCTACGAAAACTACTTTCTTTTCAGAAAAAACTATAAAGGTAAGGAGCCATCGGAATTATGAGTCAAGCTCCAAGATAAGAAATCATGCTGCTGGATGGGTGCGGCTGCCTGCTTGTTTGGTCGCTGTCGGGGTTTTTTCAAAAGATAAACATGTCTTTCAGAACATGTTTGTTGGCCAATCTTCTCTCTGCTCAAAAAAAAAACAAACAAACCCAAGAAGGAAGCTCACAACCGTGAAAACGATAAGTTTCTGATGGGCTCAGGTCACGCTTCATGGGCCCTTTAAAGTAAGGTGCAACATATCAGTATGTTGAAAAGAACAAAAGAGGAGGAAATTTAAAATTCCAAGTAGTTCAGTAAAATATCATTCAGAAAAGCTATTAAGCAAACTCTGCATGAAGCAGAGCCCATTCATAGACCAGAACCTGTCAAGGAAAAGAAATAAACATTTTATATCTATTTCAATTTTAAAGCTGTTGATATATAGGAATATTTAATCAGAAATTCACAGTCTGGAAGAAGCTCATTCAGCAAATGCATCCAGAAAAAAAAGTAACCTGTATATCAGAGGCAGAACCAAGGCAAATCTCTTAGGAAGGGTGTAATATTGAGGGTGTAATTGAAGGGTGTAATGTTGGTTTTGAATCCAACAGAACCATGACTTGAACACAGCTACGGTAGAAGTACAAAAGTACTGCAGGAAGACAAACAGTGTAAAGGACCCAGGAATTCGATGCAGCAAAAGCCGCAGCAGGTCCCATTGCTCTCGCCAAATTCCCTGATGCTCAGTGAATTGCACTAACTCGGTGACAGGCATCACTGCCTGAAGCCCTGCCAGCTCAGGCCAGGACTTTGCTGCTTTCCAAACACAAGGTGTTAAGCAGCTACCACCGAGGTTATACAACAAGGTTATTTGGTAATCCCTTTGGTTCAGAAAGAATTTTGCACCGGCCATCAATGCTGTTTGGTTTTGCATTTTCTTGTTCAAGAACATCAGAAGGGAAGAAAAGTGACCAAGCACAAGGGAAGCAATTAACTAGAATGACAGTTTTTTAACTAAGTCCTGGATATCATTGCTGCTGAACACAGCTTTAAATTAAAGTGGCAAGCCCATCAATAGCCTCATCTTCCTCAGTATGGTGCTGGCAGAGATAGGTCCCGATGCTCTCACCTGCTTTGCTACACACACCTTGATTGGGAGCATCCCCTTTTCCCACCAAAAACAGGGCACCAAAATCCCATCTCATCAATACAGCTCCCCAGAAGGCTCCAGCACATGCCCTCATCTGCCATTTCAAGGGGCGCCCAAAGATCCCTGCTCCAGAGCAAGCAACTCCCTCCTTGTCCAGCGAGAAGATACTGCCTTTAACTCTATTTCAGCTAGAACACAAGGGCATACGGAACGATTTCTTAAAGGAAAAGACCTCACGATTCACCCCGGTGCCAGATACCACATTTTTGGGTGTTGTTTTCCGAGGAGGTATCGCACGGCAAGGCGGGGGGAACCAGCCGCCAGCAGCAGGTTGGCTCGTCAGGCACATGAGCTGCCGCATCTCCAACTGCCCCAGGCACCCGGAGGGACCAAGCGCGCACGTCCCACCATCGCTGCCAGCTGCATCCCCGGCAGCAGGTATTTTGGGGGCTCCCCTGGCTGCCCACTCGGCTCCCAGGCCGAGCCCCCCGAGCTCCCGCAGGGAACAGCGGGGCGGGGTGCGGGCTCTGTGCCCGCAAGGACCGTGCCCGGCTGCGGGGAAGGCGAAGCCTCCCCGAACAGTAACCGAGGCCATCCGGGCCGCTCCCGAGCTGCTCCATCAGCTGAGGGGGCTCAGTATCTTGTGTGGTCTCTTTTTCGTTTGTTTGTTTCATTCTGTTTTGACCTCAATGCAGCCCCACCGCGGCTCAAAGGAGCACCCCGGCCCCCCGGCACAGTCTCTGCCGGGAGCACTGCCCCGCGCGCGGACCCCCCCGCAGCCGCCCGGCGCAAAGCCCTGTGCATCCTGCCTCCCGAACACACAACCGCCCCAGGCACAGCCCTGTAGAGCGCCCCCAGCACACAGCCCTCTGCAGCCCCTCCAAGCGCGCAGCCCCTCGCAGCTCCCCCACCATCCCATTCCCATTCCCGCCCCGCTCCGGGTCTCACCGCGGGGCGCATCCTCCTGCCCCAGCGCGCGCCCAGCGCCCAGCCCAGCCCGCCGCGCGCCGCCGCCGAGCCCCGGCCGACGCGCTCCTGCGCAAGCGCAGTGGGAGACCCGACTAGGAAGTGCAACTGCCAGCAGCGCGCAGCGTCTCGCGAGAAGAGAATATGTGCGCACCGGGAGAGAAGTTTGTCAGGGTGGGGAATTAGCTCAAATGGTAGAGCGCTCGCTTAGCATGCGAGAGGTAGCGGGATCGATGCCCGCATTCTCCAAGTACTTTTCTTCCCTTGCCGCGCCGAAGCTCGTCTCTTCCTTCGCAGCACACAAGTGCAATACTGGTTTTGCTTCTCAAAATTCCTGATGTTCTTAGTTGCTTCCTTAACATTCCTAAAGATCACAGAATCACACAGAATATCCGCGGTTGAAAGGCGCTAACAAGGATTATCGAGTCTTGAAAAGGCCACACCAAGAGTAGCACCATGTACCTAAGAGCAACATCCGAAAACTTCTCGAGCTCTGTCAGGTTTGGTGCTGTGACCGCTTCCGTGGGGAGCCTGTTCCAGTGCCCAACCACCCTCTGGGTGAAGAACGTTTTTCTAATATCCAACCTAAATCTCCCCTGACACAACTTCAGGCTATTCCTTGGGTACTGACACCGGTCACGACAGAGAAGAGATCAGTGCCTGCCCCTCACATGGAAGTTGTAGACTGCAATAAGTTCTCCCCTCAGTCTCCTCCGGGCTGTGAACAGACTAAGTGACCTCAGCTGCTCCTCATGTGGCTGCATAGATACATGTGCCTACCCCCTGCTCAAGGCAAGCTCTCTGTGTATTCCCGGCTCTTTGACGGGTCTTTTGCTTTCTTATTTGATAAGGGACAAGGTCAGCAGCAGGGAGCAGCTACCCACTGCTTACAGTGCTTCCCAGCAGCTGTGGCCCCAGCCATCATCTACCTCCTCATCCCATCCAGGAGCAGGAGGCCTCAGAGATCTCCTTTACCTGGGAGCCTCCACTAGAGCTTAAACGCTCTTTGCCTTTAGTAAATTTGAGAAGGAATCAAAATGCCTCAAGGAGTCGTTGATGTAGGTGTCATTTAGCAAAAAAAAGTGAAGCTCAGTGTATTTATCCAGGTGCTAAGTTCAGGAAAATACTCAATTTCTTCACATTCTGCTCCTATTCTACTGCAAAAAGCCCCAAGGAACAACCAAAGGCTTTAAAGAAAAAGAGAAGCAGTTTTTAGAAACTGAAGGTATATCACGAAACACCCGAAACCAAAGGATTACCCTCAGTTTGCATTTCTATCCCAGTCATTAGCTAAACCGGAAGCCAAAGGTAGAAAACAATTCTGCACACTTTCTTGGGTTACATGCATGAGGAAATGACCTTCCTGGCAAATTTCAATAACAAAGAGTGGAATTCAGCTTTCAAGCTGCTCACAGGCCCCAGCCAACACATGAGGAAACTGCAGAACATCCCACCCCCAAACCTTCACAGTGAATTAATTGACAATTAATTCCCAATAGTCCAAAGAAGAAGAGGACTGAAGAGAGGATGCAATGGGTTGAATACATTGATCTTGGAGGTGTTTTCCAGCCTTAAAGACTCCATGATTCAAAGTGATTTTTTGGCACAAATAACCACGAATTCTCATGGATAGTCTCACGGAGATTAAAAAGAGATGTCTCCACTGGCAGAGGACATCTACAATTCCTTTCCACAAAATGACAATGGTAACATGCAAACTGAAGTCTGAAAAACAAATGAGTGGTTGTTAGGATTTTTTTTAGCTTAAAGATTTCATTCTTGCCTTTAAAAGCTGGTTTAAACTCAGGCTTCTGAGTTCCGTACAAACTCATGAGATAACCGGCTGTCACTACACTGGTCTTTAAAGCTTCAACAAAAGATTTGAGTCTTCCTATGCAGCAGGATTTAACAGGAAAGTGAAATCCATGGCAGTCTCCTATTTCATCAGCTGCTACACAGCTGGCATGAAGACACTGTGTTGTGAAATACACTTGTGTCTATGGTCTGGTCCTCTCATTTTCCCCTCTAGCTTTGACCTCATCTCAGTCCTCAACCCTTGCAGTATCTTGGTGACCACGGGCAACCTCGGGATGATGGAAAACCACTGGACTGTAAGTCTGGTCAAACTGATGCTGCATCGCCCTCTGCAGACGGGCAGGCAACGACTGCCACGGGCTGAGGCAGAAGATGCAGAAAAGCAGGGATGTCAGAAAAATTCCTCTGACAGTACTTTTTCTGCAGGTCAATGCAGTCCAGCTGTTGATGAACAAATCTGGAAAGCTCCATTTTCTTCGGGCTCTATTTTCACTGGACCCACAGTGAAAGACTGTATCCAGAGGGATAAAATAGGACACATATAGTCACAGCATTATTTCCTTATAATGCTCCCCACTCCCCCCAAAAAAACAAAACCAGAATGAAATGGAGAGACCAGCTTTTCTTTTACAAGAACAAGCCGACCACATCAGAACAGTAAAAACTTCCTCCCTAATGGTTTTCTTGTGGGAATCTATAATGAGCTGACACAGTATGGAACATCCATATGCATGCATGCACACATGCAAGTCAGGGTGAGCATTTGTCTGTATTTACTGAGTAACCCAAAGCTTGCTTGGCCACCTCAGGCCAAGGTTCCAGCCTTTTCCCATCAGCATCTGTTTATTGACCTCTTTTTTTTTTTTTTTTTTTTTTTTTTTTTTTTTTTCTCTGTGCACTT
>VXAY01003407.1:1125141-1184568 GCA_013399855.1 Oxyruncus cristatus
CTCGGGACCCCGGAACGGGGTCCGGAACGGGATCCCCCCTCGGCTCGCAGGAAGGTGGCAGAGCTGGAGGGGGTCGGGGGAGAACCTTTTGTCGATCCGGGCTTGGGAGAGAACCGGGCAAGTGCCGGCAGGCGCTGTGAGCGTCCCCTGGCGCGCCGCCGCGGGCGGGGGTCGCTCCGACCCGCATCACCCCGTGACACGTGGGCGGTGGTGCCATCCCACGGAGGCCGTGGGCCGGCATTCCCGGCAGCGCTCGCGTTGGGAAGGGCACAGGCCGAGCACGTCCATGAGCTCATGATCCCGCTGGCGCCGTGTCCCGGGTCCCGCCGTGATTCCCGAGCGCAGAGGCGCGCTCGGACGCGTCTCCTCCCCACGTGGGTGAGGGGTAAGTTGCGGACGAGAGCTGACGAGAGCTCTGACGCCGAGCTCGCCTCCGAGGAAAGCGAGTTTGGCATACCCGCGATGCTATGGCAGCAGGGGGTGACTGGGAGGGAAAGCGGTGGTTAACTGCAGTCCGCATTCCGATGTGATAGCTCAGGGGATTATTTCTTTTACAAATGCCCTGTAGTCTGAGTCATGTTGGCCAAACCAGGAGACCAGGGCTGCGTTTTGTCACCTACTGCAGCGTAGCTTCTAATCCCATCCACTGCAGACTAAGCCTAGAGCTCAGCTACTGGCCTTGCCTTGGCTTTGTGCACATTTATCTGGAGCTGCTCTGCAAGGGGCAGTGTTTACATCATTTCAGAAATGCAGTTTGACTGCAGAGCGAAAAAATTCCTGCTTACCAACTTGACTTGCCCAACCAGAGCTACCTTGGAATCAAATCATGAAGAAAGGCTTTTCCCATCTGCTGAGGTTCCACTTCTCACATACAGACACATGGCTCGCAGGATTTTTAATTTGAGGCCAGGTGGTTGTCATGCTCATCTTTCTCGTTGACCCTAATTCTCTCAAGAATATCCCAGTTCTAGTTACAGTTTGAGCTTCCACAGTCAGTTGGGTGTGCCACACTGGTAGAGCTTGGCATCTGTGTGGCTCAGTAGTGTCTGTATTTGAGAAGTGGAACCTCGGCAGAAGAAGTGAGTGAGTAACACCAGTGCGTCTGAAAAGGTCGTTCTGGTTAAGCTCCCTTGGAGAGGGAAGGGAAGCTTCCTAGTTTCACATAAGCAGCTGTTGCAGTATCTCTCCAGGATTCCTATTTCCCTTGTGGAGAACGGCCTTGACAAGTCCCAAATAATATCATTCCAATTCTGCTGGCTTATGCTGGTGCTTGCAGCAGACTAGTGTTGGAAAAATATTATCTGTCCCCTTTGCAGAGTGTGACTCATAGCTGGGAGCTGAGGGGGTTGAAGAACGTTGATGTTTCTCAGTCAATTAGAAAAAAAGGTGATTTTGTTTTGTTTTAATTTTCAGGTCTTATCTCAACTGTCAAAATGGAGCTTGACATCCAGTGTGAGGAGATGAGCCCATCTAGATGGGCTGAACTTCTGACTACAATGAAATCCTGCAAAACCATCAGGTAGTAACCAGTTGTGTATCATCTCTTCTGAGTAAGAACTGTTGCATTTCTCTCCTGTGCTCTTAACCTTCAGAACTGCTTGACATAGGACTTAGAAACTGATCATCAACAGGAACGATTTTACCTATTTTTATCCAAAAAGTTAATTTAAATTAATTTAAAGTTTTTCAGCAACAGGTAAACATCATTTGGTATGAAGCAATATTGCCCTGATTCTGTGGTGTGCCATATAGCTCAGCTAGGTGATGTGATTATCTAAATATTTGACCACCATTTTGGTTATTCTGCTTTTCTCTCTCAAGAGGGGGAAGACATCACCCTATGCTCATTAGCTCTTTGGGCTGCAGCTTAGATGCTGTTGAGTAACTTTTGCATAATAGTCACACACAAGCCACATGCCATCGGCTTTTAATTCTTCACTTGACCTTCAGAAGTACCAGCCTTTTTTGTTGAGCAAACAGTGTGAAGGAACCCTCTCCTAGGGTGTAAAGTATAGGACAGGGCCCAGAAGAGTTGCTCCTGCAGTCTTTTGCCTCTGTTGGTTGGAATTCACACCCCACAGGCTGGTGTCGTCCTGCTCAGGCTAGAGACGATGGACCACATTGTACCAGCAGTGCCTCAGAGGACATCAGCCATGCTGAAGGTGGCTTGCTTTTGTTTTGCAAAGGACCTTCTGCCTGCAAGCTTCATGGGCCTGGCCTTGACTTCCCAAGGCCTGCCTTGGGTGGCAGAAGGCAGTGGGATGGTTGCCTCCTAGGGCTGCTCTAGATATAGTGGATGAGAGTGACTGCGGCAGGGCTTGTTCATCAGTGTTGAACACAATCCCATTGGGAGTCAAGGCATCTTGCCAGAGGAAGAGAAGGAGAAACCTAGTGGAGCCTCAGTTTTCATTCTGTTGTCTAAGGAGAAGTGACCAGGCAACTTTTGGCAGTCCTGACTGTGGCTGTGCCTGGGACTGTAGGGTTCTTCATGACACTTTTCTTTTGCCCCATGTCTTTTCTGCCTCCCTCTATGCCTCTCTGCCTGTCCTGGGCTTCTGGTCCTTTCCTTGGCTCTCCCTTCAACTCAGTTAACCCACATCAATTTAGCAACAACTAGAAAAATGCTGATGTCCAGTGGGAGAAGCTGCTGCCATACTGCAAACTCACAGTTTCTGTGCTGAGATTCATGGGGGAGGGAGATGGTGCAAACCAGCATGACTCAGCTGCAGGAGACCAAACTGCTTATGGGTGTCACTGGGGCTGGCTGAAGATCCAGCTCGGCTGTTCTCAATGCAGAACCAGTCTGACAACCTGTAAGCTGCCTCTGGTTAGACGTGGCTTCAGATGGCAGGCAGTTTGCCACTATCACTGTTTAAATGGAGGCGCTGAAGTTGAGTGATCTGTGCCCTCTTTTATGCAGCACAGAGGAGGAGTGAGGTTTGGGGAACTGCCACCTAGTCCTGTACTGCAGCCCTGCAGAGAGCACATCTTGTTTTGGGCCATGCAATGCCTAGCAGAGCACGCACGTACTTATGGAGGTATCCCAGGAACTGCAGAGGACTAAATTGCCCGCTTTGCTTTAAAAGGGAATGCTCCAGCCAGCGAGAACAGAGCAGCTCTGGGACTAAAATGCTCCTTCTCTCTGTGTCTTTCAGGTTGGATGACTGCAATCTCTCCAGCAGTAACTGTGAGGATCTCTCTTCCATCATCAATACAAATCCATCCCTCACAGAGCTGAAGCTGAACAACAATGAACTGGGAGATGCAGGCATTGAATACCTGTCTAAAGGGTTGCTGATGCCAAGCTGTAGCCTACAGAAGTTATGGTAAAGCCCCATTTTGTCTCACTCTAACATGCTGTCATGAATTACTGTTTTAAGGTCACTTGAATCACTGGCAAAGGTATTGGCAAAAGCAGGTTTAATATAAAAGTGAAAGCATGACAAAGTTCATTGGCAAGGTTCACTCTACTACTTGCTAGATGGTTAAAGCACACAGAGAAAAAGCAAACAAAAAGCTAAAATAAATCTAAACGCAATGTCAACCCTAAAATTGTCTTCGTGGAGGCTGGGGTGGGAGGAAGGATAATGGTAGGAAAGGGTAAGGATAAAAAGGAGTAAAGGAGACTCTCCTATTGATTCACAAGGTTCAGAGTAGACCCCTTTGCTAACCTGAGCCCCAGACTTGATCAACAGTTTAGGCCTTTAGGTTTTAACATCACTTAAACTTAACAGCTGTTAAGCTTAAATTAAACAACTTAACAAAGTATTTATATACAATATACTGCAGCACAACAGTTAACTCACAGGCCTAACTTACTTACAAATCTAAAGTACTTCAGAATCTAGGGAGCAACATTCATAGTAGATTTGCTGTAGCATATTAACACCTGCACACACAGAGACCTAAATAAGTAAGTACAAGGTATTCACATGTGAAAAATTCCCCTGGAATTTGGTGACAAGCTCACTTCAGATGCCTTTGCATCTTCTCAACGGGTGAAGGATTGAGCCTCGAGGCGGGACGGGGTGGTCCAGGAGAGCTCAAATGGTCTCACTTTGGACTGCTGTTTATAGGGTCATGAGAGAGTGGGCTTTAGTCATAATAATTTTTCATGCTGGTTGGTAATTTTCTTTGAAACTTTGATAAGGAAAACATTATTCCGCTTGGGTTGTTATTCAGGTAAGAAAAATAAGTTTCCAAGGCTGTTCATTAAAAAAACAGGAGCTCATTAGGCAGCATTAGTTCCTGGGAACAGACTGTGGGTTTTTTTATAAGCTCAAGGGGAGCTTAGCCCAGGTGCTGTGTGTCAAGGCCGAGGCCCAAGGGAAGAGAGGGGATGCACCACTACACGTGCTTGCAGGCAGCTACAGGTGAAATCATGAGGCAAACTAGTATGTGGTGGTAGTAAGAACCATGACGATCCATTTCAGCCATTACCTTGGTCACGTGGCTGGAAAACCCACCCAGCAGTTTGTATGTAAGTGGTATATTTATTGGAAAAATCCAGATTATCAGCCTCTCTTCATTTTCCATCACAGAGGGAAGGACATGTAGGGTTTTCCCAGCCACGCGAAGGCTTTCTGTAAACTTTCTTTAGAAGAGGTACTAGATCTTCCTGCAGTCTAGGCAGCTGAATTATCTGTTTAGGCCAACTGAAACAAAAGGATGACCACAAAGGGCCCCCACTCTGCCATTAGCACATGCAGTTTTTCACAAATGCATTTTTCAAAGTGCTCCTCTGCCAGTAGTAAGCACAGTATTCAGCATGTGGTCCGGTTTGCTTTTCTCCTTTCTCTGGGAGCCAAGCAAAAGGGTGTTCTCATGAGCCTTGGTCTTTCAAGAGCTGTCAGTCTTTCTGCATTCTACCAGACTGGCTCAGTCTCAAGCCTTGTCTTCTCAGCTGGGCAGAGCCAGCTTGGTTCAGGACAGCATGTTTTATAGAGGCACCCCGCTGCATTATAGCATTAGTGGGCTTCCATCAGCAACCCTGGTGCAGGAGCTTTAGTCAGAGCCAATGGGTGCTGCCCCTGCTCCTCGGAAGCCCTCAAAGAGCTGATTTCTCTGCCAAGCATCTGTTCTTCAGGATACTGGAGTCCTCCAGCTTGTGAAGGGGGTCTAGGACACTACCTTGTAAAAATCATTTGCCTTTTAAACCAGATATGCCTGCTTCAGAGTTTCTGTGTCCCCTGCAGTTAGGACTCACACACAAATAGAGGGAAAATTGACTATGAAACTAATCAAATTGCAACTCTCTGATGGGCCTTCAAGAAATAACTGTGGTACTCTGTACTGCAAGACTTAAGTAATTTTTCAGAGAGTTTGTCCTAGGCTTCACATTTCTCCAGATGCTCAAGTAACAGCCTGGATTAGGCTTTTCAGTTCTGTAGAAATATAAGTGTCCATTTTTGAGGTTGTAGTGAGGTGCTTTAGGAAATAAAAGAGCAAACCCAAGTCAAACTTAGTACCTCAATGCGTGACATCTCTCCATTGCCACAAAGTCCTGTCTGATAACTCTATAAATATCCATAACAATACTAGCACAGTTCCTGTGCTACTTCTCCAAGCCTGAATGCTGAAGGATCAACTTTATAGACCCTTCTTGGAGTATACCAATAAATGTCTAAATGATAACCATGGATTTAAGCCAAGTAGGGTGAGATTTTAACTTCTAGCTACTCCGAGTCACATTTCTATAGAGGGCAAGAAATCATAAGATGCCATTGCTTTATCTATGGAATCAGCCTTGTGATAATTAAAACACTTCTATAAAGCAGTTGTGGTGCTACTTCATGCAGGATCCTTATTTATCCTGCTGGAGGTGGTATATGAGTGATTATGCTGAAGGAAGCATGGGAGCTATTATTCGTGGTACAGATATAATACTAACTGAGAGAATACTTTAACATCTGTAAGACAGCAACACTAACCAGGATATATCGCTTCCTAGAGAGTTATGCACTGTTAGTGCCATGGTGCCCTTTCCAGGCTCAGACCATGGCAGATACACCTCGCTGAGAAGAGCCTCGGTAATTCTGGGGGTGCATTTCCCTCACCCTGGTTGCCTCTCTCCTTCAGGCTGCAAAACTGCAATCTGACGAGTGCCAGCTGTGAGACCCTGCGGTCTGTCCTCAGCGCACAGCCGTCCCTGACAGAGCTGCACGTGGGTGACAACAGACTGGGAACTGCTGGAGTGAAGGTGCTGTGTCAGGGGATCATGAACCCCAGCTGTAAACTGCAGAAGCTGCAGTAAGTAGTCACCGGGCTTTTTCGGTCATCAGACAGGTCATGCTCGCCTTTCCCTTGAGAGAAGCAGGATTTTTGTTGCCAGATGTGGATTTCTTCTTGTTTTGCCTGAAATTGTGTCACTCTTGCTCACGCCGGTGGGTCTCGTGGGTTTGCAAGAGTTGGGTGTCTGTTCCTATGGGCTTTGTGTAGGCCTCCTGACAGTGGTGGCTGTAAATGCAGGACCCCTTAGACATCCAGGGAACTTCAGATTCTGCTGCCCTTGGTCCTTGTTTTATGACTGAGCGGGACCCAGGTCTATTTGCAGCCCCCAGCTCCTGCCGGGAAGGCCCGGTGGTGAGGCTGTGAGATGGTGTTGCAGTGTAGAGCTCAGCCATGTGCTCCAAGGCAGCCTGTGCAGTGGTTTAATGGAGGACTAGTGTAAAAATGGGTGGGTAATTAGTGTTGCTAGGGTCCCCTAGGATCTGGTTTAAGAATTAATGCTTCCTGAAACGAGCAGAGATGCTGCTAAAAACTCTTATGGTTATCTCTGTCTTTATGCGTTGCCTGGTCTCAACTCATATTGGCATCTTTTCTGCCCTGGCTAGAGCACACTTTGCCCACAGCTGATTCTTGCAGGTAGCCAGACGTGGTAAAGACAGTTGTTTTTTTGCCTGGATTTCTTTTCTTCTTGCAGGCTGGAGTATTGTGAACTCACAGCTGATATTGTGGAAGCTCTCAATGCCGCTCTGCAAAGCAAGCCCACCCTGAAGGAACTCAGCCTGAGCAACAACACTCTGGGAGATACAGCTGTAAAGCAGCTGTGCCGGGGACTGGTGGAGGCAAGCTGCAACCTAGAGTTACTACAGTAAGGAAGAGCTGGACATCTCTAATTGCAACCAGTCCTGCTGCTAGTCATACCATCCACAAGACAGTAAAAATTGTTGTCAGGAATGCTTGAAATTTAGGCCAGATTTTTTGCAGGCTCGGATTTATGTAACAGGAGGCTGTACGCAAATGTGTGGGGCTTTCAGTTTTGGAGATTTTGGTACCCCAGGTTAAACCAGCACTTACAAGGGGGGACTGCTCACCAGTGTCTCAGAGCAGAGGAACAAGTACTCCCAGTGGCTCCAGTTCTTAACTTAGAATTACTAGCCAGCTGGGCATACTTATTCAGGGCCCTTTTTTGCTGCAAAACAGAGGTACTGGACTTGGCCTCGTATCTGGGGTAAAGCCTTTAAGGGCTTTAGGGTAGAAGCACAATTCATTTTATATTGCCCCTGTGGTTCAGCAGGGGTTGGCTCAGCGGGAACTCACTGTGTGATACAGCCAAAAGTTCCTCTTAAAAGGGATAATCAATATAAAGAGGGAGTTTGGCAAGAACGATCCTTACTTTAATGGTTATGAATGGTTAGGTCAGAGTAAAAATGCCCTGCAGCCTCATGAAATGCAGGAGCAGTGTGTTGTCTCACCCTGAGCCCATCTAGGACACCTGTATCATCTCTGAGCCTTGCAGGATCTAGCAATGCCCAGCTGGGCTGCACTGGTTTGCAGCAAGGAAGCAGCACATAGACCCTTCTCAGTCTGAACTGGGCATGTTGGAGTGTATCTAATGCAGGGGGTCTGGAGCAGCAACTCCAACTGTGCTTTTTCATGCAGCCTGGAGAACTGTGGCATAACCAGCGACAGCTGTCGGGATATCAGTGCCGTTCTCAGCAACAAGTCATCACTGATGGATCTCTCTGTGGGGGATAACAAGATCGGGGACTCCGGGCTGGCTCTGCTTTGCCAAGGACTGATGCATCCTAACTGCAAAATCCAGAAGCTGTGGTAAGGGTGGGAAGAGGTTTCTTAAATCTCTTGTGCAGCCCCCAAGCTTTCGAGGTTGTGCTGCTGGTTTACTCCTAAGTGGAAAGTGTCTCAGTTACCCCCCCATCCCAGTGAAAAAAAGAGTGTCTCAGCTGCAGATTAGTTCCTTCTCAAAACTGGGTGGAGGACGCCATGAGCAAGCAGGGCCATGCTGAAGTCACTTGGATCAGATTCTGGGAAGGATGCGAATGGAAGTTTGTGATGGCATTATCTTGGCTTCCTGTTGACTTATCTACTAGAATTGCATGTGTGGGGTTTTTTTTGGTGTTAAAAACAGAGCTTTTGCTGCAACAGTTGGAAAGTAAGGAGAAAGCTGTGTGGTATGATGCATGAATGGGTTTTGTAAAGGATAGAAGAAAATGAGATGATGTAACCAGAAATTCAGAATAGTAAAATAGGATTCTGTTTTCTAATCTAAGTCATTCTTGGGAGAAAATAATGTTTTTTTTCTTTCTTGCAGGTTATGGGACTGTGATCTCACAAGTGCTAGCTGTAAAGATCTCTCCAGACTTATCAGTACAAAAGAGACCCTCACAGAGATCAGTCTAATAGACAATAACCTGAGAGACTCGGGGATGGAAATGCTGTGTCAGGCACTCAAGGATCCCAAATCTAAACTTCAGGAGCTATGGTGAGCTGCTGTCAAGTTTCACATATCCACTGCCTTCTTTGGAGGCTTCACTGAAGAAAGATGTAAGTGAAGTAATGCCCACCAGATTGATGCTCAGTTGCAGTGGTTCCATAAACAACTTGTGCTGGTTGTTAATGAAAGGATTTATAGACTTGAAGCGGGTTTTTATAGACTTACAGACTTAAAAGGGATTTGTATTTCTAAATTTGTAGACACTTTGAAGATCTGCCCCATAGTCCTGGTAACAGGACACCAAACATCACTAGTAGAGCCTCTAATATATTTTATTGTGCAACAAATGCCAGCTAAGAGACTTTTGAAGTTTGAAAGGCCTCATGTAATAGCAAATTGAGTGCTGCAATCAGATATCTCAGGTTCTCCACTGGATCTAATCTCTCTCACTGATCAGCCAAAAGAAAGCTCTAGTGACATAAACAGTTCTCAGCATCCTATCGTCTTGACTGTGTTACCCTTTAGACTGGGCTGGTCTGGTGGCCATGAGAGGAAATTTGTTCTTTCACTTAGAAACTGAACAAGCAACACTTGAACTTTTCTACCTTGCAAATTCAGCTCCTGCCCCAGTTGGGTTCTTCCCCTACACTGGAGGCTTGGAAGTCAAACTCAGGAGTACATGGTGGAGCCAAGAGGGACTGTAAGAGCAGTGTGCTTTGTCTTTGATTGTCCCTGTGCTTTATGGGCAGGTGTCTTTCCTAGGTGCATGCTCTGAGACAGATATCCCACATATAAAGAGTGGGGGAGGTGCTGCTTAGAAAGAATGGAGCAGACGGGGGTTGAGGGGATTATGGTGATTATGGGAAAACTCTGTTTCCTCTGTTCCCACTGTCTGGGTTCCTGTTAGGAAAATGTAGAGAAGTAAATGGTGCCTGATACTCTCTAGATCTCGTGTCACTTCTGCCTTGCAGGGTTAGGGAGTGTGGGCTCACGACTGCTTGCTGCAAGGTTGTCAGCTCTGCTCTCAGCACCAACAAGCACTTGAAAGTACTGCACATGGGTGAGAACAAGTTGGGAGATGCAGGTGTTGAACTCCTGTGTGAAGGGGTGCTGCACCCCAACTGCAACATCCAGTCCTTATGGTAAGGTGCACCTTCAGAAGTCATCTTCTCTCTTGCTGTGTTACCCTTCCAAGACTGTGCAGAGAAAGAGACACAGCAATAGGTGTTAGCATGGTATTTTTTTGTTTTGTTCTTCATGAAACAGTTCATGCCACAAGCTGATGTTTAATTAGTCCAGGAGCAAGTCAGTGGAAGCCACAGCTGCTTCCATGTATTCTGTCATTCATGGTCTTGAAAGTATGGGCTGACACCTGTGTGACAGTGCCTTCATAGCTGTCCACAGGTGCTGTCCCAGGTGCAGAACTGAAAGTTCACAGCACAGTGTACCCGGGACAAAGAGTGGGGAGGCTGGAGTGATCTTGCTTTGCTGTGGGAGCCATGCCCTTCTCCAAACTCCTGTGCAGGGCCTCTCTCAGGTGGGACACTGAGATGGAGAAAGTGCTAGTCCAGGTGTGGTGTGCTTATTCTCATGCCTGCCAGTCGCAGTGCAGAGCCTGCCTGAATTCACCTATTCCTATAGTCCCTATGGGTGCAGCACAAGTGCTGATCCAGCCTCACTCGTAGGAATAGGATGCCATCTGGAGCATCACCTCCAGCTCTGTGGTGGGATTCACCTTCTCCATCTGCCTGTCCCTTCCCAGGTGGGCACTGAGCTCTGGACTGTGTGATGCTCAGGGCACCTCAGTGCTTGCTTTCTCCATGCCATTGGACAGAAGCTGGAGCTGTGCTCCGGTGCCCGAGTCTTACAGTGAGTGAGTTTAGCCAATGGGTCTGGGAGTCATAAGTAAGACTAGATGTGTTTTCCAGAACGATATGTTTCCTGACCAGGTAAAGCTCCTCAATTGAGAGATCTCAATTGCCCTTTTTGGAGAGATTGTTGCAAGTCTCAAATAGTACTCACATAGTACTAAAGTTTAAGAGATGACTTATGATCACTTTAGACCAAAAAGAAGATGATGCTTGGTGTTGAAGTTGGGAGTATCTTCTATGGATTCCTTCTACCCATGTAGCCATACATTGTTAAGCTTTAGGGAGGACTTCTAGGTGTTCAGCAGTCACCATGAGGGCGGCTGTCTCTGTGCCAAGACCATGGGCCGGCCCCCTCTGGTATCTCAGAGCTGTCAGCTTAACAGGGATTGCTGCTCCGTGCTAGGGATGTCTGTATGCTGGCTGAGGGTGGGCTAGTGCTCTCTGGAGCCGTGGCTCACTGCACTGTGCTCTCCCTGCAGGCTGGGTAACTGCGACCTGACAGCAGCCTGCTGTGCCAGCCTTGCCACCGTCATGACCACCAAGCAGAGCCTTACGGAGCTGGACCTGAGCTACAACCCTCTGGAAGACGAAGGCATCAGGAAGATCTGTGAAGCCTTGAGGAATCCCAGCTGCAATGTGCAGCAGTTAATGTGAGAGATGTTTGTGGCCCTGCTTGTGTTCCCCCTGGCAGGTGGTGAACTCAGCGAGCTGGGGGGCTCTGGGGAGGGGGCTGCAAGCACCAGCTCTCTGGGAATTGCACCTGAGGGCGACTAGTGACTGGGGAGGGGGAGGGATTCAAATGCCATCTGCATGTCCAAGTGACATGACCACAGTGCCTTGTTCTGCTTTGGTCCACAGGGCCAAAGAACAAGGAGAAGGTGGTGCTGGTGAGGGAGTAATAGGGCTCTGGGTTGTAAAGCGTGTTTTTGGCTGTTGGGCCAGACTCAAACCTAGATGGGGCCCTTCCTGTTATACGATCTCCCCACACTGGCCATCTATGCATCTTTCTCTTCCCTTAACAGGAGGATGCTCACTAAACTTTGCTTGCCTTTTTGTTTTGGTGTAGTTTGTATGACATTTTGTGGAGCGCTGAAGTGGATGATGAACTGAGAGCCTTGGAAGACTCCAAACCTGAAGTGAAGATCATTTCATGAGTGGTGACTGCCTGCAAAACAACGTCAAAGCAACATCCTCTTCTTAATCTGAACTTTCCATACATGAAGCTAATTAACTTAATAGAGAATTTTCTTGTACCGAAACCATTTTTGGATTCCCTGAGTGGGTGTCTGGGGAGCTGATCATCTCCTGTGCATCTCTGGATGTACTAACTCTGAGGCTCATGAAAGCTGCAGCATCACTATCCTTGAAATAAACAATTACTCTCTTACAGAAGTGGGTCTCTGGCCTTTAGGAGCTCTTTAATCCTATAATCCCTTCTAATGAATTAGTTGGGCTTTAAAGAGAGCTCCTTTCCCAAGGCAAGAGAACTACCCACTGTATTGTTACTGGGTGGTGCTTTTGATAGGTCTCTGGGGAAGGCTCTCAAAAAAATGAAATGTTTTTTAATCTAAGGTGGAGTTCTCCCCTTTCTTTCCCTGAAAGAGTTATTGGAAAAGCAGTAGTGGCCAAGGCACTAGAGAAAAAAGAAACGAGCAGCTGTTCAGCTGTGTAATGTCAAAATTGGTGTCCTTTGAAAAGTGATTTTCCTACAAACAAAAGATGCTGTGTGCATTCCTGCTAGTATGGGAAATGATGAAATGATTGATGTGTTTGCTCTGGCAAAGAGGGGTTCTATGGGAACTTTATACTTAATTTTTCTACTTATAAAAATAAAATATATCTGTATATTTCTCCTTTAAGACCAATCTAATCACTTCTGAATTACAACCTTGTTTTACTTGTTTGGTTTTGGTAAGTCTCTAACTGAGATACGTCAGAAGATCTTAGTCAAGGCCTCAGGTAGACAACAAGCCTAGAAGACACTCCAGTTTTCAGGGGATGCTGACTGGCTTTTCATGCCCAGTCAGAGTTTTAATAAACCCTGTTCCAAGGGTAAATGCATCTGCTGCATGCCTAAAACACAAAAGAATGAACACAGCTTTAAAAATATAGAAGGAGAACCTGACATTGCCCTGGGGTGGCCTTGCAGGAAGAATGCCCAAAAAATCCCATTCCCCAACATCTCTTTCTAGTGGTCACTTGGTGTTTCATTCACTTGCAAGTGCTGCTTGGGCAACCAAGTTCACAGAATATGCTGAGTTGGAAGGCACCCATTAGGATCGTTGAGTCCAACTCCTGGCCCTGTGCAGGACACCCCAAGAATCACACCATGTGCCTGAGAGCATCCTCTGTGCTTTGGCTTCTGATACTCATCTATTCATCATGTAGAGGCTATAACTGGCTTTTCTTTGACCTAAAATACTTGACCATTGTGTCTTCAATAGCCTTCACAAACCTCAGACGGTGCCTGTAAAATAGTTTGTGTCTTCATGCAGGTGTAAAGGATAGGATTTGTTTTTTCCTCAAGGCATGTCTCTTGATGCTGCCCAAAATACTAAAAAAACACTCCTTTTTGCTTTGGTCTTACCCATCCTAAGGAGCTCATAATTAGGCTTTTCAATTCATGGCCTCTCCTGGACTTGGCATGCACAGGATTCATTTCAAGCTGGGGGAGAAGTTAGGGCTGCAGAGGGGAAGGAGAAAAGTAGGCGGAGCCAGAAAAATTAAACATCTGCTTGGGTGTAAAGACAGCCCTTTAAAAAGACAGCAAATATTAGAAATGGGTTTCTGAGAGTACCTGATATGGTGGATAGAAAAGGATGTCTGAGAGGGAAGCAGAGGTGCTCCTGGGCTGCTCCCAAAGCAGATTGTGGTCTGGCAGATTGAAGGTGAGGTGGTTTGCAGGCAAATCTTCGCTTGGCCCCATCTAGTGTGCAGGATGGGCATCATCCAAAGTCAAACCCTGGCTAAACTAGCCCACAGCCAGCACTCGTGATTCGCAGGACACACTCCCTGCAGTGTCCCCTGTGCTGGCTACCCAGGGGGGGCACTCTACCCTCACACTGCAGCACAGGGCACTGCTGTGCTGCTGTCCTCTGCTGCAACGCTTGGAAAGCGCCTCCTTCCTCAACCGCAGGCAGAGGAGCACAGGGAAGGCTCTGCTGCCATGGCCCCTCTGCAGGCATTCAGTCTCTGACAGTGTGCTCCCACCAAACGCCGTGCCTGCCTCGGGTCCCAGAGTGGTTCCGCACTTCCTCCAAGAAAACAGAATTTGGAAAGGTCTCTGCAGCACACACCACGTATCCAGCTGCCAGCTTCATCAAGAAAAAACACAGGAGCCATATTTTGTCACCTCATGAGCTCAGAGCATCTCAGGCCAGGCCAGCCTGGCAGAGCTCTGCAGGTCCCCCCAGGATGGGGAGGAACCTGTGCACTCAGACGTGTGCTGTGCTTTAGGACAGTGTGAAGTCTTACGCTTGGCTCTACAAAACAGGTATTAATCCTGGGATCCAGGAGCAAGCCACCATAGCAAGAGACATTTGTACTCATAAGCAGGACTCAAGCAAGGATTTCTACTCCTAAAAACTCATTTGTTTTTATTCGTATATTAGTTGGTCCAACTCACTGCCCTGGCAAACCTTGTCACATCAGTGAACTCGGGAGAGTTGAGAGAGAAATTAGCTGCTTCTGCATTTTAGATGTGTGGGTCGTCACCATTTTAAGCTAAAAGGAGTAGTCAGTGATTGAGTCACAAAATTTTTCACGTGGACTAGACAGGAGGCTGCCAGGCAAAGCCTTGCTCATACCAAGATTGCAGTGGGAGCACTTGCAGGCCCCAGGACATTGCAGTCACATTCTGGTTCTCAGTCAGGGCAAATGGTTGGATCCCCATGGTTCAGTGGTTTGTAAACACTGACTTTCTACTAGCGAGGGCTGAGTTTCACGTAGTGTAATGAAGCTTAACGACAGAATTATACAGCCAAAATAGAAGATTAAGAAATACAAGTGTGACTCCCAGTTTAAGCAAATACTAGAACCTTAAAAACCACACCCCAGAGATCTTAAATCCAGAGAAAACAGGTCTGTATTTTACATCTCAGTAACAGCAACAGCAGTTAAGAGTGTGGTCAAACTTCAGTTTTTCTGCTAGTAGTTTGAGATTCTAAAAAAAAATTTAATTTTTCACTCATCACAGTATATGATCACAAACAGGGAGGTCACAGTGTTCCAGTTAATGTTGCCAGAGCAGTTAAGCAAACACTGCTGTCCTTACAAACAGTTTATACCTCAAGCAAACCTCCTACTTGCTTTGGAAGATCATCAAATCACAGCTGCCCTGGCATCCCTGACAACTCTCTTGCTGCCTGGGCTTTTTGGGAAGGAGCTCCAGCGCAGCAAGGCTCCAGGCACGAGCTGCAAATGATAGTGATGCTAACAGCGATTTCAGTGCTCCAGCTGAATCTGAAAGGGGCAATCAAGCCAGCTGTGTTTGAAGAGTTAACCACACACAGCTCCCCACTTTGAAAACAGCACTTGCCATCTGAGTCATTCCCAAGCCTCTACTAAAACAGCCTGAAAGGGAGTTACTTCTTGCCTGAATTTCCCTTTTGCACAGAAAATGATGATTTTCAATTATCATTTGCAGCCTATCTCCTCCTTTCTGTGTCCTTATTTCCTCAGTCACCCCTTCCTCCCCAGCACCTCCTTTTCATTTCATCTCCTTTACCAATGGGGAAAACACATGAAAAAAAAAAAGGAGCAAAAAACCCCAAAAAACCAAACCCTACTAAGGGGGAAAGTCCCTCTCCTCGTAAGGTAAGAAGAGTTTTGATCCACTTTACCCATTTCCCTGCTCACAGCCGAGCATGGACATCTTGCATTTCTCCTCCTGGGGCACAGTGTCACAGCCCTCTCCTTCCTCACGTCTTCCACTTGTCTGGCACTCACACCACAAACACTAGCCCATCAAGTGCACTCGCAGGCTGGCAAGGACTTACAAATTGACAGCTTGATGAATATGTGAGGTAAATCTTGCCCCCCTCAGCTAAAGCCAGCTGCATGCACCACGAGAGGAAAGGCAGCCCCCAGCAGGAGGAAGAAAGTGGGCTGGGTCAGCTGACTGCACAGATGATAAGCCTTTCCAAGCTAGAGGGCAAATTGGGAGCACGTGGGATGCAGAACCGTGTAGCTGGGGGGATGGAAACTTTAACTGGCCAATATTCTGTCAGAGCCTATCTGGTTTGCAATTAGCGGCAGGTATGCAGTGGGAGAGGTGAATTGTTGGCAGTTCCTCAAGCCCTTGAAGATGTTCCAGAGCAGACACTCAGAAAGTCCCAAGTCAGGCTGTGCTGCCATCAGGCTGGCACAGTGCAGCCCATAATGTCCTCAGAGGGAAATAAGGTACCAGCACAGCTGTCGATTGCACAGGTACCCTACAAGCAACTCATGCAAATCTTCCAGTGCTGCTCACTGTTTCCCACCTCCCTGGTAATTATCACATCCTAAGGACCACAGTGTGCCATCGGGACAGTGAATAGACTCAGTGTACCCTGCACTGCCAGCGCTTCCCACCCCAACATCTTTATGCCCCCGGTATTGCTTTTGCCTTGTTCCACACTTCACTTAGACTCTTAGTTCAGACCCTAATTACACTTTGCAGATGATTAAAGCACCTCTGCTTCTGGATACAGAAGTGCTATGCAGGCCATACTGCAGTTGTCTGGGAAACACTGCCTTCCTCCGTGACTAGTGGGTGCAGCTTAGCTAATTGAGCATCTGGTAGCTGGGTTACATGTGTCAGCTCATCTCTCGAGTGCCATAACCACAAACCAGGTCGTGAGGCTGCACTTGGAGATAATTAGAATATAAAGCATCAAAGAGTTTTCTCCACGGCACTTCCCACGAAGAGGGAAAATAACACTGTTTTGTTTGCCTCTGACTGCAGTGGGGAGCTGCTGCTTTCTTCTCCCAGGGGATCTGTTCTCCGCTCTGTGCCACAGGATGCAAAGCAAATATAGATTAAACATGCTACGTGGCATGCAGCCACGACTGCTAACTACAGCAGGATCAAAGATAGCTATAATCCCAACAAGGTGGGTTAGAGTCAGCTAATGAATTCTCTGGGGAAATAATCTGGCTGGACTTGAATGACTTGATAAAGAGCAGATAGAGCTTCCAAGGCTGGAGAGACCAAATGGTATGATCCGAGGCTTCTCAGGGAAATTCATCCAAGCCCAGGTGGGATAAGGAGGGAAAATCAGGTGAGGGAGGAAGGAAAGCACTGGAGGCTGGTATTCTATGTCCTTTCTCACCACCCTCCACAGTTCTTGGCCCTATAATCTCCATGTAATTTAGCACCATCTTCTGAGAGAACCACTCTTGCTTTTCAGATGGCTCATTGTCTTTAAGTGTTTAAAGCCTCTTTAGCCTCCTGGATTTTATGCCTGGCAACCCTGGAAGGGTATGGGATGACATTAGCTGAGACTGTGGATCTAGATCCAACAGTGTGTGCAAACATTTCCCATTCAGTGTTGGCATCCAGCTGCTACAGTCTGAGCTGCAACAGCCATAGGACAAACTTGTCTTGTCAAAAGACAAAAAAAAGAAAAAAAGAAAAAAAAATCTGATTGCTTTGGATAGAGAAAGAAGAATTAAAACAACTGCATAGCCAAAGCAGATGAAAAGCACATATTCTTTGCCCACTCATTTATCCTGTGCCCGTAGGGGTCTTGCAGAGCTGGGAGGACTTCATGTATCAATATTGGATTGATTTCATCAAGAGCAGCAAAGGGTTATAATTACTCTCCTCAAGCATCTAGAAGCTCAGCCTTTCTCCTTTATGTCCTGCACAGTGCCTTCTGGGACTCTCCTGGGAGCTGCAAGGGAGCTCCGTATGGGGCAGCTCTCCCTGTGATCCCGATGGCTGGATTTTCCAAGCAGGCACCTGAAACACCAGCCCTTCACAGTTTTGCTGGAGTCAATGAAGCAGCAGCCTCTCCACTGTGTTCCTTCCCATATATGCCCTGTTCTGAGCCGGCTACACCAGTGTTGGCTCCTGTCTTGCCGAGCAGTGCGGTAACTTGTTTTTCTAGTACAGCAAACCAACATCGTACCACATCAGTGGCAGTGTGGCACGTGTATGATGACCTGCTTTTACACCATTTCTGAAGGGTTTTGTTTTAAGTGCCCAATGTTGAGTTAGGCACATGGGAGGAGCTGCAAAGGGGATTCCCTTGGTTTTGCAGGGAAATAAAATGATGTTCCCAACACTCAGGTGCAGGTTCTTAAAACTAACTTCTCCTGGGTGAATTACAGTGAGTTAATGAGTTTGAAAATGAGTGTGTCCACTGCCCGTCAGTGATGGTTAACAACATTTGGAGGCTTTTCTAGGCTGAGCCAGCCAGTGCGTGGGTCTCCTGTCCCCCCCTTGCTCACTCATGCCCTTACAAGGGAGCAGGCAAGACTACTCTGCCTTCAGGATATTATGAGAGGAGGATTTCAGAGTCTAGTTGATAAAGCTAAGTTGTCTTTGGTTCACAAATTCTCTCCCCATCCTAATGAGAGCCCACTCCACACTGCCAGAAATGTGCTATTCCCCTTGCTGATGAGATGGCACCATCACTCAATTAGTATTTTCCTTCCCCAAGACAGACATCCAATACTTCAGCTTCTCTGCAGTTGTGTGAGCTGAGAGCACACCCCTGGATCACAGATAAAATGAAATGAAATAAAATAAATAATCTCTTCCCACTTGCTTCTTACTGCTCTTCCCTCCTCAGCTGTGCGAGGTCACAAGCTGTGACCATGTCTCATCCCACCCCTCTTGTCCAGAGGTGTCAGGCCCAAGAGCCATCCGAACACAGCTTGCCAGGCTGCTCCAAGATGCATTTTTATTGTAAGCGGGTCACAAGGCTGCCCCAGAAAGTCTAAACCATATGGTAATCACACCAGGTGGTCAGTGCCAGCACTTGCATGGTGGCAGTGTTAACACTGGACACTTGGCAGGTCCCACTAACAAGGTCTTGCCGGTGACAACAATGTCCCTGCAGCAAGAGAGGCTGAGCGAGAGCGTACGATCCACTGCCTTCCTACCCATGCCTCAGGTGCTGGGGGAAGAAACACTTCACATTGAACTGGGATCTTTGCCAGCCGGAGTAACCCAGGACATACCTATGCACAAGCTAAAGCAAATGTAAGTGTTAAGACCACGCAACAGCAATTTCCAGTTTCTTCCTCCACTGCACTAATTTTTGGGGTACCCTATCTAAACATTCTGCTTTTCAGAGACACGATCCTCAGCGGTTTTTGCCTCTCCAAAGGCTTTCACAAGCTATCAAATAAAAATCCCACTCCAAGACCCTCATAACCATATCCGAATGTCATCATTTTCAGAAACCCCACAGGACCAAGCAATGGACTGAGAGACAGTCTGGTAGAAAAAAAACAAACCAAAACATGAACATATAAAAAGAGAGACTCTCCATCTTAAAGGAATGGAGGGGGAAGCACAGTAGAATAGAATAACCTAGAACAGAACAGAACAAAACATAACACAATATATTCTATATAAAATATTGCACTGCTGCTTATATCTGTGTAATATAAAATGTTGCTCTTTCACTTAAACAGAAGCTCTCCACATGTGTGCACCAGGGCCACACATCCCCTCATCCCTATTTCCGTAGCAGGACTAGACAGTCACAGAGATGCACAGGGGGAAGTGGGGAGCAAAGTACTGATACATCAGGTCAGCAGCTGACCCCACTGCTGTGCTTTTACAGGTACTGCAGCCCACCCACAGGACCTGTGCAAGCAGTTCCCGTCCTCCATTGCCCCCCAGCCTCCCAGAGGGTACTAGAAGTAGCCTGGGTAAATTCTGGATGGCAAATGCAAATTTTGACCTTTCACACATAGGGCTGCTGGGCTGCTCCAGCTCTTCAGGCTGCAAACAAAACACAGCAGAGACATACCACAGTGTGTGACAGTGACCTTGGGTTTTGTTTCCTTGTGTGTTAAGGAGATCTGCAGAGCTTGTGAAGTACAAGGCTGAGGGAAGTGAAAACACTGTCAGAGCATTTCCTGGGGAAACTGTTGCAAAAACTCTCACCTGATCAAAAGTTTGACTTCTACTTACTTCTCCTTTGTCTGTCTGTTTCTTTTTCAGTGAAAATTTAGGAATCTCAAACCCTTCCTGTCCTTTCTCCTTCCCCTATGACTGATGAGATCAAGTTTCTTCTCCGCCTCCAGCCTGTGTCTCTCTGGATGTGGTTTCCAGTAAAATTAATTCCTCAAGTTCCTGGTGACCTTCCTGCAGCTGGCCAGGGCTCACTGGGGAGGAGGAAGCCCAGGCAGTGAGCTCTGGAAAGGGGGAAGAGCCAGCTCAGCAACAGGAGAGAGGAGACAGCACTAAAATACCATCAGCAGCTGCTAAGTACAAACTGGTTATTAGAGGATTGCAGCTGCTCCTCTCTAATTAAGAGAAGAGCCAATGCCAGAAAGAAAAACGTGGCAAGAAGGGGATTAAAGTCTAAAAGAGCCTGTCCTGCATGGCCAGGGGTGAGAGAAGCAGTGTGTGCTTGCTTTCCATGCTGCAGCTCAGCTGTTGGACTCTTGAGTTAGGCTAGGCTCTTTACCCCCTTTCTTCCCACAGTCTGAACCAGGACTAGATGCCCGTGCTGTGCCAGGGAGCCAACCTGCCAGGAGTGCTGACTGTACCATAGAAGCTCCACTGGCTCTACTGCAAAGGCACAGGTCTAAACACTCCTTCTCTTGCTACCATTGTAGGAACTGGAGGGAATATCAACACTACCAGACTATAAAAGACCATACCTCTCTTTTCCTCTTGTCCTCATTTTCCTTGGGTGGAGGTGCTATGAACGGAGCTGGACAAGCCATGCTCCTGCCCCATCTCCTTCTCCAAAGGGACCAAGGACAGCAGCGTGAGAAGTGATTCAGGGTTCCTGCCCCACTCCCAGAGCACACTGGAATTCTCCTTCCTCTACCACAGCAAGTGATGTGAGCTGCTTTTAACTGATTTGAAGGCCTGGGGGCTTCCTATTCACAGCTGTGCTGAATCCACCATCTGGGTCCAGCTACTGAGGCAGGTCACATTCCACATCGCCAGACTCCAGCGCGTGGTCCAGGAGTGGCACAGGTGGCGAAGAACTGAAGCAGAGCAGCCTTTGGGGACCACTTTGCTCTCTGCATGATGCCAAGATAGAGAAAAGCACCCTGAAGCTGGAGGTGAGACTGCGTGCTAACTCAGTAGCCATAAAGAAGGGTGCCTTGACCAGAGAAGAAATGTGTAATGGCTTCTAGAGATGTCTCCTTCTCTTACCCCTCTGAGGAGCAGGTCCTCTCAGGGTAGCTGAGAGGCTGGCCCTTTGCAACACGGATAAGACCAAGACTGCCAGTTACCATCAGCAGCCAGAAGGGTCAGAAAGCCCAGAACCCCTAAAACTCTTTAGCTTTCAGATGGGCACCCTATTAATTTATTGGACATTTTATTTTTGGGCTCTGCATTACTGATATGGGGGGGAGGGGAGATTGGATTTCCCTTTAATCTGTTTCTCAGTGCTCTATATACTCCTGTCTCTTGCCACAGGCATTCCCTGTGGAAATGTGCTTGGATTCACAATACTGCAACAGGATGCAGCATAGAAACTGCATCCTGAGGTAAATCCATGGCACTGAGGTTAATGAGCTGAGGGATATTATGCAGTGCAGAGAGATCAGAGGTAGCTCTAATGGAGATAGCATGGTGAGCAGAAGCAGCCTACAGCTACTGTTGGCCTCTTTCCCCTAAATCCTTGTCATTCACATTTGGCGGCTTCTGATATACCCCCTTTAGAGCTAGTTTGGGTCTAGCTGCAGAAGTAACTGTGCAGATGTACCTGTGAATAACCAGGATTTTAAATTTACACCATGCCTTGGCACAGAGGTAAGACATCTTCTAAATTGGAATGGATTTGAAATGTGTGTTGAAGGGACAGCAGAGAAGACATCACTGGTGAAACCCACAGCAGACAGGTCATTTTCCAACCACGTATTCCTTGCAAATGATCTGCAGATACCATGGGCCAGCAGTAAGAAAGCATATGAAGCTGAATTCTTTGTACTTTGAATCCCTTTCCACATCATACCATTGTGCCCAGGAGCTCAGCTGGAGGCAGAGGGAAGTGGATCACACAGAAATCTGGAGTTACACTAATAGTAGGATAAGGACAAACTGGTACTTCAGAGCTTGTACAAACTCACGGGTCTCAACGTGTTAGCTAAAGGTGTAACCAGCCAGGCATAGATGGCTTTCCCAGGACCACATTGTATCCTGTACTGGTCTCTGGCATGTTTTGATCCTCCCAGGAGCCCCAAGGCATTGCTGCACCTAAAGGCATTTGTGGACTAGTAGGTCTGAACCTGAATGTTGATTACCATGTGTTGCTACAGATCTCATGCTCCTTGACAAGCCTTCGATTGCACCTTATTTCAAAGCCCCTTTGATTTGGCCACTAACTTTTCCAGGGGTAGCAAGCAGAGAGCTGGGGAGCGTAGACCAGATGTGGGAAATGGCCTAATGCTGGAGAAACAGCTGTTGGAGGGGGGACACAAAGAGGGGACTGAAGCCATGTGTGAGCACCTGCAGTGACAACCCCAAGCTGGCATGAGGCAAGTATGGGCAGCTGGTGGAGCACATGGCCTTGTACAAGGGGATTCCAGCACTCCTGCCCCTCCAGCCATCCCTGGCAGAGAGCAAATCCTGCATGAAGGAAGGACAGGAATCAGCAAGGGCAGATTGGTCACAACCTCCATTCAGCCTGTTCAAGCTGGTCTGAGAAAGAGGACAGGTAATGTTTTGATGTTCCAGTAGGCAGATGTCCAAGAGCACTAGGGTAGAAGCGTAGCACAAGAGATTTTTCAGGTGATACCACTGAAAGAAAGCATCTGAATTTTACTTCTTGATGTGGGCTGCCTTTGCTATCATAAGAGCCCAATCTTGACTCCCCCTAAAGCTCATGTCTGTGCATGGAAACGTGAAAACAGGCCCTAAGGGCAGGTAGCTCCTCTTGAATGAGGTTCAGCTGTGGTCCACATGGATGCAAAATTGGAAGACAGAAAAGCACTAAAAGGTTAATTGATTTATCTAAGCTCAAAGAAGAAATGTAGCTGGGAGCTTGAATTTGTATTGAGATCCTCTCCAGCACCTCAGAAAGCGATCAACATTTTTTCCCTAGTAGCTTCCCAGGCCTGGCTTATTAGGACTTCCAAATTTGTTACAGAAAGAGTGAAAGCAGAGGCTTTGGGGCTATGGGAGAGAAACTGTCTTGGGGTGAGTGCTACTGTGCTTGCATGAGGGGGGTTGGTTATGGGAAAGTGTCACCCATCTCTGCTCTGGGATATGAGCCAGAGGCTTTCACTGGCAGTACAGCCATCCCCAAACTGAACACATGCACCTCTCCCCACACTGCAGGCACAAAGATGATGTCTCATCTCTGACCTCTGTGCAGAGGCAACTTCTCATGATGCGTGGGAAGCGACATCTCTCTCCAGGGAAGGGTGCTGCTCCCAGCACCCAGGAGGGTTGCTGCTGCACTGGCAGGGCAAGAACCCAGCAGCACTAAGGTGACCATGGCTGTGGCTCTCTGCCCTGTCTCCATGTCTAAACATAGGGAACACCAGTGTGAGACACATCAGACATCTGCCTATCTCACATCATCCTGCTGCAGGAACCCATGATGGGTCTTCAAGGAGGGATGAAGCTGGATCTGCCTCCCCACCCTTCTTCTCCCCTCTCAGCTGGGTCTAATGGGTCAAATGTTTTCTGCACCCTGAAGCAGGGAGTTTATTCTACCTGCTGACATTTCTACTGTCATTAATTCTAATGAATCTAGATACTCATGCTGTCCATATCTATTTAGTCTTTCTCTGAACCTTGATGTATTTTTGCCTTTGGGAATTTCTGGGCCATGTTCATTGCATATTGTAGAGGAAAATAAATTAAAGAAAAATAGATTTTCACAGCTTAAAATTTCCTTTCACCTGTTTCACTGTCCTGATGTGATAAGACAGACGCATTTATCATTTCCTGTACTCGCAGCCTGTCTTGTGACAGATTTCTTAGGCTTTCAAAGTGGCAAATTCCCTTGCATAAAAAACATCCTCTAATTTGCCTGCAGGAACTCCAGTTTTCCTTTGCTTGACAGTTTTTCTTAGTGGCACTGCTTAAAAATTATGCCACTCTGCCCCAGTCACAAGACACGTAAGGTCTCACCTGCCACAAAATCTGTTAAGTGCATGGATGGGTTTTGTGTAGAGTATTACAAAAATCAAAAAGTGATTAAGATCACAAAGGCTCACGTTGGTGTGGAAAGCAAGTGAAAGGAGGCCAGTAGAAAAGGGGAGGGAGGAAGAGGTGCTGTGTTGAAATGGGTGCTTCTGCAGCCATCCCCATCTTTACACAGCTCCTCTCGGGTTTGCTTTCCATACAGAATGTCTTGGGTTGCACCACAAGTCTGGCTCCCTGGTCCTGAGAAGGCAGAAAGGAGGAAGTTTGGAGGAGGAAGACAGGAGGAAGGCTGTGGTGCACTGCAGGCTGGTGGCGATGTGCAAGCTGGGATCAGATGTCCTGCAGAGCCCAAAATTCATCTGTCTGAGGTGCAAAGCCCAGGGAGGGCAATGGGAGCATGTGACAACTCAAGAATACTTGCAGGAGGTGGACACTATAGTGCTGGGTGGTGGAAGGTCTCCAGGCAAACGGGGTTGCAGAGCTGCAAGGACGTAACAGAAGGGAACCCCTGTTTTTGTCATCCTCAGTCCTTCCCTCCCTGCAGAGGCCATGCATGGTTTGGTTGTCTTTGGGGCCTCCTTTCATGACAACCTTCAACCATTCCAGGCTTCAGTCTCCACAGCTGTCCAAACACAGAAGCAGCAGCATCCCTTGATGCCTGTCACTTGACTGCCACGGCACCTGGGGCAGAGGCTTTCTCTTGCCTCTTTGGGGACGTGCCACTTACTCATGTCTCCTACAGCAGACAATTTTCCTCTCCCAAAGCCATATATCGAATTTCAGTTGAAGTCAAGCAGGCCCACTGGTGTGCTGCCTTCACGTGAGCGCACATGGACAACGGGTCTGACTCCAGATGCAGGCAAGGGATGCCGAGTTGGGGGAGAAAAAGGTGGCTTATAAATAAAGACATAGTATTTCTATATAAATATGTATTACTATGTATCTATAAAAATTTAAATAAATAAGTACAGGAGTACAGACAGGTGGGCAAATAGCTCTGCAAATACTACCATAAAAATATCACTAGCGCGAAGTGCTGTCAAACCTTCATTTCTTTCTCATGCAGATTTTCCCACCTCAAGGCAAATATGTGGAGGAGAAGTCAGCTTCTGGTTTACAGGTGAACACACTGCTCAGGAGACTGTTATTCCACCCTCGATATAATGAGTCAGCGTGTTTATGCAGGTAAACCATTAAGATAATTTTACTCCTCAAAGTCTCAGAGCTTCTATAATTAGCCTCTGGCAACTTTAGGTTTGGAGCTATTTACACGAATTGGAGGTTCGTTCCTGTATAATTGCCTGTCTTGGTTGTTGGCTGTGTTTGTCTGGTTTGGGGGTGCCTGGGACTGAATCCAAGGGAGGTGGCTTCTGTCTGAGGTCTCTGCCCCCCCAAATCATCTCGAACTGAGACACCATGGCAGAACAGCATGTAAGTGGACTGGAAGCAACACATCCAGTTCAGACACACCCGGACACCAAAGTTCTCAGATCACTTTTGTTCTACGCTCATGTTAGATCTTCCTAGACTATGGCAGATCTGACATTCATATCTGGAGATAAATTCTGAGGTCCAACCAATTCAGCATTAAGTTTCAAGTCCCCTAAACTACAGTTTCCAGTGCTATGATGCCATTCAGCTGGTGGGAAGAACTCTGAAGGTAGTCAGGCTCTGCCATTGAACAGTTTGAGAGCTCTGACATCCAGGACTTGGTCCCACCCAGGAGTGTCTGCAACCAAGCTTGGCTGGTAGAAGTAAAAGGGAAGATGATCATGGATTTGCCCCATTGAACCACATCTTACTTCAGTTGCTGGCCAGGAAAATCATTTCAGAGGAGCTGGCAGCTGGCCTGGGCACATGTGTGCAGACTTGAGCCTTTGATCAGCTCAGCTTGTTAATCTGCCCACATGTGCCATGTGGCTCCTCCCCAGGAGCTCCCAGCTGCTTTGGTGCCTGGCAAACCTCCCAGGTCCACCCTTCCCTCCCTCATCCTGTCTAAGCACCTGCTTTCTGCGGCAAGGGAGGGAGTGGACACCTGCCTCTCCTCTTCCTTGCCAACCCAATCATTCTGCAGTGCAAGTCCTGCTTTGCAGACATGTCTCCTTGGTTGAAAGCAAGAGACAAGGGAGCTGTCTGGAGCATGCACTGTGCATCAAGCTCCAGCATCTTCCCTGCCATTTCCATGCTCCCAGTGCTGCTGGGCCTTTGGAAGCCCTCCCACCAAGACCCTAAAGGCATTACCCACTGTGCTCCTCATGCCCTACATGGGCTCTTTGGGTAAACAAAAGCCAACTAGAATCTCTCTCGAATGTGAGTCCTCCCTCCCCTGCGTGCAGCAGCTGGGCTGGCAGCAGTGCTCCCTGCCTGGACCCCCCACCTGGCCCTCCTTGGGTCCCTTCCTTCTGGCCTGTGCAGCTGTGTCCTTGGGGACAGTGGCAGCTGCTGGGGCAGGGAGTGGGGATCTTTTGAAGCGACAGTTTGTGATGGGCTGTCATGGGAAGGAGACAAAAATGCTGAGACTCATCCTGCTTGCCTGCCTCCGGACCCCCAGCTACCCGCCCTGGCAGGGCTGGGCATCTTCAGGAGCAGTTCAAAGCTCCTGAGGGCTGCACCAGAGCTGGATGGTGCTTCTTCCTTGATGTTGACTTGAAAAATCCAGTCTAGGGTGATTCTAATCCTCATGGATGAGCATCATTGCCGTGATGCTCTGGTACAGCCACATTTGCTGGTGAAGTGTAACAGCCCACCCACCAGTCCCCATCCTTGCCTCCCATCCCTGCATGCGAGTGGCTGCTGCTGGTAAAGCATGTGATTGCTCCTAATCTGACATGGCCAAAGCAGTCCTGATAAGAACAAGCCCTTGTCAGGAATGTTCCTGATGAACTTGGATAGAAGCTGCTGCCCCTACCAACCCTCCCCAGCAGCACCAATAGAGCCCCACCGCTTCAGAAATCCGAAAGACCTTGCCCAAACTTTACCTTCAACACACAGGCCCTGATGCTGGGCAACACCTCCCACCCAAACTGGAGTCCTGGAACAAGACTAAACCACCACACCCAGTGGGAGGTCAAAAGCAGGGAGTCAGAAGCACCCCTGGCCGTGACTGCCCACACCCAGCTGCGCATCCCCACATACCACTCACGCGCTCCGCATGGGGATATGATCCCTCTGGGAGCTCTTCTGCATATTTTAGGATTTTTTTCTACTTGCAAGGACAGAAGAAGTGTGTGCTTGGGACAGCTGCATGACTGCTTCCTCATCCAATGACAAACCACTCCTTTTGGTCCTCATCCAGTTCCATCAGGTGGTGGCAGTCACAGCCCCCATTCTGTCAAGCAAAGCAGGAGGTTGTACCAAAAGCCAGCAGTCAGAAATTGTGCTTCCTTCCCCCCGTATTTACCCCACATAAACAAAATGCAAATGTATGTTTAAAAAAACAAACTGCACGGAGCTGGCAGGCGACCATGTGTCATCTCTGTCACTGTGTCAGCTCTCACAGGGCCCAGGGCAGCATCACCAAGACAACAGCCGTTCAAAGGAGGAGCAGTCTGTTCCCCCGGAAAACACAACAGCAGCATCAGCCTGACCCGTGAGCCTCCAAGGTCTGCTTGGATCTAGGTAAGCATGTGCTTCCCACACACCACTTATCTCCTTTTCCAAGGCTCTCATCGCTGAAGCTAAGAGGCTTCATGACTGATTTAACTTTCCTAACAAACTAGCTGGGAGGTGAATATTATTTCATCCAAGAGATAAGGGCACTGACTGAACTCACATAGAAAGCCTGTTATAAAAGAAGGAAGAGAATTTTAACCTACGGAGCCCTGGTATTGCTCATTAGTCACAGACAGAGGCTTTATTCCACATGGGAGTGCAGCTGGACTCCCTACAAGACCAGTTTCTCACCAAGGAGCCTGTTAGGAGACCGTCTTATCTAACCACCCTGTGGCTGTAGCAGAAATGATAAGATGAAAGTTACTACCTGGTAGTAGCACCATGTTTGCAGGCCTGGGTTGAAAAGAGGTTTTATTAAAAAAGCAAACAAACAAAAAAACCCAACAAAAAAACAGGAGTTTGGGAGAGTGAAGGGAGGATAAAAGGCCATTGCATCCTTTGGAGAAAGAGAAGTCTGAGTTCCTTATGCCTCTAGAATTTTGCGCGGGGACCAAAGGCAATGTATTTGGTCCACCTTGCTTTGTCTGCAGCCCTGTCTCCCTGCATACCTGGCAGTGCAAAAGCTGATGAGAGCTGAGGCTTGACTTTTCCCTGCTGAGAATCTGATGGTGCCTCACGAGCATCCCCACTGTGAGCTGAGCCTGGTTTTCTGTCCCGGCAAACACCAGGATCTCACGCTGGCTCCCGGCAGCCTCCTTTTCCAGCTGATGTTGGGGAAGCCCAGCACCCTGACTGCTGCCACCCCTCCAGACACCTCTGCCTGGCACTTTCTGGCTGCAGGTCAGACAACAAATGCAACATATCCTCTGGCCAGAGGGCAGGAATTCCTGAACAGAATGCACACACTCTTCAGCTCCTCACTTAAGCTATATCTCACTCATGAAGGGATAACAACGTGGCAGGAAAAACTACACTGGAAACAAGATACATGTGTGGGGTCTGAGGCGGGGAGAGGAAGAAGCAGCGTAAGCAAAAAGAGGAAATGTTGTGGTAAGCCAAGTGAGACTGCAGGGAGAGGTCTCCTTCATGTGCCAGGGATCTGGCCAAGCACAAACGTCATTTTGTTCTTTGAAGAGAGAGAAAGACACTGTTTCACTCAGCCCATGGCCCAAAGAACTTTGGGAGCGAACCCTTCTGTTGCCTTCTCCTGTAGCCAGCTCTGGTTCTATAGGGAAGGTTTGCTATCTAAAGGCAGCTGGTTAAGAATGAGAGAAAAAAATTAAGTCTTGTGTGTGTTTTTTTGGTGCTCTAGCAGTTTAAGACCCAATCTTAAAGGCACCCAATTTCCCTGAAGCCTGACTACAGCCTGGAAAACTCAAGCCTCACCAGGGTGGCGTGTTTGGGCATCTGACTTCATTTTTAATTTCTCCTACTCTCACTCAAGCCTGCAAATGTTTCTTGAAGCCTTATTTTCGAAGGCAGCAATCTAATACTTTTTTTTTTTTTCCTTTAGTTAAGCAAGACTGGCAGTTGGAAATGCTCACATTTCAGTGAGCATTAAGAAGTATTGATAAGAAAAGACCTGGAATTAATTCAGCTGGTAAAGACTGCAGCATTCCCTGTCTGTATACAGGGTTTAGAAACAGAAATTTTTAGAAATAACTACTCTGTTGGGGCCCCAGATTGTTGCCCAATTCAGGTAATAGCTTCTCTTTGTTTATTTAAGATTAGGCCCCGTCATCCCAGTCTCCAGCTTGTTTAATATAGAACTGGTACCTTTTTGCCCTTTTTTGAAAGGCTTTCTGCATGGGGACTTAGGGGTGTTTGGGGCTGATGTTTTGGAGATGTCTCTCTCACCATCCTGGTCTTTTCCATAGCCCTGTGTTGTACTGAGCCATTTTCCTGAGTGATGCATTGTGGGAATTTGAGAAAGTATCCTCAGCACACAGCCTGCAAACTTGCTATTCTCACTCACTGGAAGTGAAACTGTTCCTCCACCAAGAGAAGTAGAGATTTATGTTTTTGGGCACACTAAACATGTACCTTCTGGGGAATGTCCTTGACATCTGGTTTTAAACGTGTGTTAATGAACAAGCCAATGCCTCCAAGCAAAGTCACGGCTCCCAGAAGAACATCTTAATCATTAACCATTAAATATGTGATTTCCCTGCAGTTTAGAGAGCAGGGGTTTAGATGGAGGCATTGTTAAAGGCCATCAAGATGCATCACAGCTCCAGAGTGCCTGGGAGAGCAGCGAGCAGGGACCACTGACAGCCCATGGTGTGTTGCTTCCATCTCCTGAAGATGTTCCCCCTGCCAGCTACTGCTCTGAAGCAAGGACAGGCTGAACTCTGACTACACATCCCGTGAGGACTTTAGTTTGGTCTCTTTACAACCTAAAAAGAGGGTTCTCACCTGGATTCCTCTTATGATCCCATTTTATTCAAAAGCGTCTAGGGATTGCTGAGCAGTTCTCAAGTTCAGTTGGTTTTCAGATCTGCCCTCATGACGATTTTGCATGCAGGAGGGAAGGTTCAGGCCAGCCCCAAAATGAGGAACTGGGCTTACAAAAACTCACAAAGTTTTTACTCACAACATCCCCAATCTAATTTGTTTCTTTTTTTATTATTATTTTATTTTTTTCTTTAGTTTGGTTGGTTAGGGTTTTTTTGGTTTTTTTTGTTTGTTACGGATTCAAACATTCAGATGGCCTTGTGCAAGTGCTGAACAGCTACACTGTGTTAAACAAATGAAACCAAAATGTGGCCTTGGAAGGCAGAGCTTGCTTTGGTTTTCTTAAAGGCTGAGGACAGGGGAACCAGTGAGAGCTGGAAGCACAAAAGTCACGCTGATGGTTTGCCTCACAAGGACACTGCCCCAGGGGCTGATCATCTCCCATTGTCGGCCCAGCACCTTTATCAGCTGCCCCACAAACACTGACTCCAGTTGGTCATGCTCACTCCACAAACATAGTATTTGCTTTCAAAGACTGAAGCCAAAATCGGTTGCTGAGAAGGTCATCCAGGTACTGAATGGCCTGGAAAAAGAGGGGTTTATTTAATGTCTGTGTATGTGTGTACACAAGATACATCGAGCCAGCTCTGCAAACAAGCTGGTGCCATCAACTGAAAGTTCCCAGGGTTTCCAGCAGCAGAAGAGGGAAATGGGCATCCAAAATAATAATAAAAAAAAAGCAAAACCTGCGGCCAAGCACATGGGAGATGAATGGACAACAGATTCGGGTTACTGGGCCAAAAGTATTCTCTGTCTTTTATTACCTGTTTGCAGAGCTCATGCAGTCCTTTCCCTACACCTTAATGCAGCATCCAAATAACTTTCTTCTAGAAAGAGGAGGCAGGGGTGAACAGCATTTCAGTAACTTGTCAGTGCCTGCAGTCTTCATAGAAACCTTGATGTAATAAAAATACGAGTACACTGAGGACAAGGGCAGTGACCAGCATATAGTCTTCTGCTTTGTATTGGTGGGAGGTAAAGATTAAACCAAGAAATCTGTAATTTAGCCAGGGTTTGAGGAGAAAGCACTATTAAAATAACTTCCCTTTCTGAGTGACATCATTGCCTTCTGTGGTGGGATTAGAAATCCTACACAAAGGGCAGCTGGCCTTTACATGAACTGCCTACTCCTGTGGCTCAAGCCCTCATTCTTCAGGGAAAACCACTAAATTTACTCCCTGTGACCTGAAAGCAACTGTGAAGTGTAGGCAGAGCTTAAGCCCAAAGCTTCCCCTGAGGAAGGATCAGAGTCAGGATAGGCAAAGTTATGTTGCAATTTCTGGGACAAAAATGTGTAAATAAGCTACTGACCCACGGAACTCCAGCTCCAACAAGAGCATAAACCAAGTAGGAACTTTGAGCTTCACTAGATCCAGAGTCCTGCTCTCTTCGGTCAGGTTCTGGTGGGCACCAGTTACAGCTAGTAAAATAGCTTTTTTAATCATCATCATCCACTGCTGCTTCAGCTGGAACCATATAAAGATCCACAGGATTATCTTTAGATCGACACGGTGGAGACAGGCTTTTAAAGCCCGTGATTCCTACATCTCCTGCCTTTACAACCTTACACATGTATGTTGAGCCAAACACATCAACACATTACACTTCTCAGAGGTCAGCACACTCATATTCACAAAGCACTCAGTTTTGCCAGAGACTATACAGTGATGCAACACTAGCAGCTTTCCAAAACAAAGGTTGTTCAATAGATGGATGATGCCGGGTTAACACTGTTCCACCACTCAAGTAATCCATGATGCACAAGTACACTGGAGCTAAGGTTACTCCTAGAGCAAAATATGCAGTGAGAACAGAAAGTAATTACCTTACAGATTTGGTCAAATCCCTGCCAAGATTTCACTGTTCACTTCGACTCCACATGAGGAGTCCAAGACTTGACAGAAGAAGAAGGTAAGGCCCTCAAGGTAAGGGGAACCTGCTTGTTATGCCAAAGGCAGGGGTGCTAAAACGTGTGTGCTGCCTAATACAAACCCATACTGGAAGTGGAGGTGAGTCCAACTGAAAAAGCTGTATCCAGAGGCTTAAGTCACAGATGAATTCTAAAAGCTCAAGTCTTCACCCACAGGTGAAGATAAAAGCAAAATGTTGCCAGAAGTCCAAGACATGGCCCATTGCAACTATAAACATTTCAGTGAAAGACTACAATTTTGTCAGTTCCTTGTGGATGCTGTATTACTACATCCAACTGGAAGTGAAAGCAAGAAGCCTTCTTTGGGTGTTTGAAGACAGTGAGGATGCTGGCGTCCTCTTCCTCAAGGCACTCACTTCTGCCTGGAGGATCTTTGCTCAACATCCCCAGTCCAGAATCACAGGTTCATTTGAAACCAATCCCTCCTGTTGCCAGCTCTTACTCAGTGCAAAGCTCAAAGCCTGGGAGGCTGCAAGCCATGAAGCAGCCAGGCAAAGGCAGAAGCAAGGTGAGCTGGAGATTGGGAAGCCCCGTCCCTGGAAGATCCATGCTGCCATGTTGCCACCTGGCTCTGGCACAGAGAGAGCATCAACCCCTTGGGGCCCAGAGGGGCCATGGCAGAGCAAGGCTCTGAAGATGCCCAGTGAGAACCAGTGACTTGCACAACAAGGGCATTTGTATAACTGCTATTTACAGTGTCTCCGGTTTCGTTTTCTCTTCCATCGCTTCCTCTTTCTGTGTCTTTACTTTCTTGGGAAGTGGGAACACAAACTGTGACACAAACTGTGGTTTCACATATAACACAGCTGAAGCATGCAGCCAGGGAAACTGCTGCTTAGGTATGATTCAATAGCTCTTCTTTTGTCTTCTTTTGATTTAACTGAACAGCAGAAGGAATCATAACCGTGACACTCACCTGCTCCTCAGAAAACATCGTTACCTGTCAGTTACTCAGTACTTTGTCAGGTGTACAAATATCTATTTATATAAGTATTTTATAAAAGCCTGGATAATTGTAATTAAACCTAGCAAAAATGTATAAAAAGTCAATCAAATATATATACAAAAAGCAGTTGGGAGAGGTCATAAAGAAAAATAAGATATTAGGGAAAACATCCATTTTACTCTAGGTTGTTCACACTTTCAGACTGGAATGAAAAGACCTCAAAGAGAATTTCAAAAACCTGAAGTCTGAGCCTTGAGCCTTCATCCAAAATGTAATTTAATGTAAATGAACAGTTTGATTCATTTTATTCCTGAAGAGAAACCAGTATTTTTCCAAACAACTCTAAGGGATTTGAGAAATAACTATTTGTCTTTACAGCTGTAGCCTTCTAATTAGACTTTCATTCTAAGGTGAATTTTTAAGCCCTTCAGAATTGAGACATTACACACAATCCTCTATAATCTCTTCCTGAGGAAATTATTGTATTATTTCATATTCCTTGTGTTGGGTAATTACAGCAGGCTTCCTTCCTGCTTTCCATTCCTTCTTCTCTTTATTTACTTTTGCAATAGGTTCATTCTCAGCTGACTTCAAGTGTATCATGCTTCAGTGAGATGCAGCAAGAACACGGACTTGGTGGGATTTTTCAGGATGGAAGATCTGGGTTTTTAACACAGAAACTGCTATGCCCTCTCATTCAGTACACGTAGTCAAGACAAATAGCAGCTGCCTTACAGGCTGTAGGAGGAATTGCAATAGCAGGGAGAAAAAAACATACGCAGAGGAAACTCTGAGAGTTTCCAGATGGCAAACACCAGAGCAGAGGTCAACAAATGTTTGAGATGATTGCAGGCAGTGCTTTTTCTCTGCCCAACCAGGGGCTGAGTGTCCTGCTAGGTGGGGTGAGCTCTGTCTCAAGGCAGGACAGTGGTAGCATTTCAACTCTGTTCAAGGCTGCACCTTTAGACTCTGCTGCATTTCCGACTTGGTGGAAGCTGGGAGCTTCTCATGGATGCCCTTGCAGAATGCCAGAGCTCTTCAGAGCTGGTGCCAGCCCTGACTTTACATGATCTTGAAAGTTGTGGGCTTTGAAAATTAGGAAGGATGGCTGATTCCCAAGTCGTATTTTATTTCCGTAAGAAGGGAACAGTGAAAAAAAGTAACATTCCTTAGAACTGGCAGCAGAGGCAGCACTTGTAAGGCTTTCTGAGAAGGTATTTAGTCCAGTACACTGGGGTAGAATTCAAGTGCTGTGTGCTGTTCCTGGCTCTGCCAGAATTGCCTACGACCTGTAACAAACCCCATCCCCTCCACTTGCTCTCCTGCCTTTTCTAGCACCATTCCTCAGACAAGCACTTCAGGGCTACACCCCTTTAGGTCTCAACCCAGCTCCTGGTCAGGATGCTTTCTCCTAAGGCAGGGCTCATTCATGAAAAGCAGACTAGGCTGCATTCAGACTTTATTGACTAATCCCTATTTAAAGAAACTGGTAAGTACAAATCATATCATATTTGCACATTATAATACAATTATAATAAAATAGCACTTAATCCTCAGGCAATAGGAGCTCTGCATACTTTGAAAATGAAATCCATAGAAAGTGAATCTTGCATCAGGAAAAAACAAGCAGCCTGTTTGCTAGTGATCAGCTTCGTTGCCTGGGTACCAAGTACAGAAGCTCCTTTTTGCTTCCTGGCAAGAGCCTATGAGTGAACGCTGTATTTTATTTCAGTCCAGAGCCATTATGGCCATTTATTCATCTCCAGTAAAATGCTCCATTTGCTGCTTCACGCAGACCCAGGCTGGCATCAGAGACAATCCTGCCTGAGTTTGAGGGAACTCACCCAAGGCTGCCTCAAGAATCTCTCAAGGGAGGATTTGAATTCTTAAAAGCCTTATTGTCTTCCTAAGGCACAGCAAACAGTTTCTTGTACCTACCTGCTTTTCTGTGAGGCACTGAAAAAATGTAGGGCTGTGCTGCCCAGCAGCTGCAGGCAGCTCCCTGCCCCGGCTGTTAGTGCACTAGGACAACTGAACTGTGGTGCAGAAACAGCAGCAGGTTCTGTTGACTGCTGGACCTGTGATTTTACTAACCCTGAAAAGCTGTGATATGAAGGAAAAAGCAGAAATTCTTATTGATATTAGGAGATGGAGAGAGACAGAGGAAGGGAGCTGACTTGCAAAGTTATATTGTCACGTAATCGCTTTTTGGAACATTATCACACCTCAAAGCTTTCCCATTAGAGAACAGGGTCTTCTGACCCAGAATTGCAGAAGCCTAGCAGTGAAAAACTCAACAGTTCTTAAAAAGTAACTGGTCAAAATAGTGGTAAATCCCAGCTTCTTCCCACTAGGGCAAACCCCTGAACGTTTGGTGGAAAGACCAAGAGTCACATCACACAGAGAGCAAAAGCTGCTCTTGCTTTTTGCCATTGTTTCTCCATGCACCGTGTTCCCTGAGGGTAAGGTTGGAAATAAACTTCCTCCCTAATCAATTCTCTAGAGGACAGCAACTCCAAAAATAGTGTCATTCTTTTTAGTGGCAGCACCATTATCAAAGATGTTTAATTTACAAACTGATTGTATCCAATTTAGCCCAGAAATACCTATTCATTTTTGTTTTCAGAGAAGGCATTAAGACTGTGCAGGATGAATTTTCCAGGGTAAGATCCTTAACGAGCTGTAGTGGGACACTTAGTCCAAGCATTCAGGCTTTTCCTACGTAAATGGCCATGGGAGGGATGGGGGTACACCCTAAGCTGTACCAATTACCCACCGAATCACCTCAAAGGGGCAGCTGAGACCTTCCTTTAAAAGGAACTTTTTTGGGAGGGTTTGTTCTTTCAACTCTTATACAGGACCCCATTTTCACCAGTTAACAGTGGGTCCAGAGGCAAGAATTCAGTGTGGAAATAAAACAGTAGGTTCAAGAAAGAGCTCAAGCACAAGCTGTACTTACAAATCAACTGAATCAATCAGTAGTTTTAAAACTGCCTTTATGGGAAAAAAAAAGGATTTAATTTCAAAATGGTTACGGTCAAAGAACCTACAAATGTTTAACTACATTTGTCCCAAGTCTTATGAATATGGCTTCACAAGACCATTAGAAATGCCAATACACTTAAGCAGCTGCTTTGTCAGCTTATAAATCCACTTCAACATTCTGTGACTATGAATAACAGAAGGCTGCACTCCAGTTCCTGTTTGTCTACTGCAAGTTCTCCAAGAAAACTGAAAGAACCTGCCTTTCGTAGGAGGGAGAAACTAAGCTTCTCTGCTTATTATTTTTTACCTACCTATGCCTCCACTAAGTATACCACACAACACTTGGGGGAATGTCAGACTCTTTAAAATGGATTTACATTACAAAGGACAAGCTGGAGGATACTTTGCTTTCCTCCAGAGTCTTTCTTTACCCTCATCCTCAGAAACCGTAGTAGTAGTGCTGAGGTACAACTGCAGTTCTAGGACCTACCTGAAGCATCTTGCCAAAGAACTTCAGTTTTCTCTCCAGATTTGTTTAACAAGAGCCATCTAAACTCTAAGAAAGGGCTTTGCCTCCAATGAAGCCTTTTATTACAGTTTGCACTACCATGACTGAGTCTTCTTCCCTTTTTGGTTCTGAGAAGCATGAAATGCAATGGATGAATCATTCTCCATGGGTTTCTTGAGAACTTGAACCTACCCTTGGAATAAAAAACAAGGCTTCCTACAGAATCAAGACACCTACAACGTATCAGTCCTTTTCAACTAGCTGCCAAGCATCATTCTGAACTGTTTGTTCCCACACCTTTCACTACCACTGCCATTTCCACTGGGTTTACTGTGTACAACAGTACATTAAATGAAGCCTTCAGCAGCCTAGAGAAATTACTTGGCTATTCATACTCGCACACCAGATGAAGTATTTGTAGTAGAATTCAATGCACTGGTAACTTTAACCTTCATTTTGAGGGGAGTTAACAGGGCAGATACAGTAAAATGCTTAAACCTAAAACTTTCCCCACCTCTACAGCTTCAGACTTATAAACTGTTGTTCAGCCTGCTTTTCATTGCTTGCTTAAAACAACTTTCTATTAGTATTCAGTTAGACAATAAATGCTAGAGACACCTTTAAGTAGAAGATATATTCCACAGCACTCAGCCTGTATTCTCAGTCTGCCTTTGCAAGGAAGCACTTCCAGCATTAAGGCCAGAAACAGCATCTATTTTATCCTGCAGCTATAACAAAGATTTAATACCAATAACAAGGTTTTTAAGTGCTTTATATTTATTATAAAGTATTAATAATTGAACATATGGAAAATTATTCTCTATACAAGAGAATAAAATGACAGCTTTTACAAGTTATACTATACAGTACATGAAATGCTGCACATTTTTCAGCTGCTTGAAACAGTATTTGCTATACAAGTCAAAAAGTGTAGACTTAGAAGTTTATTTATAATACAGTGTGTTAGAAAGCACAAACAAGTGACATTCAAAATAAACAAGCTCCCAAAAATCTAAAGAAATCTTAAGATGACATGTACACAGATTATACTGAAGTTTCAATATACATGTTATTGTTCCCCACAAGATGCTCCACTTTGCTGAATTGCTGGAACATGATGAGAACTGAAGGTGCAAGAGAAGCACCTCCCAAGCCACAATAAGGACTGGATGGGCAGAACAATTTCCTGAAGTGTTCTCCACAGTCTTTGGCTCTACTATTTCTTACAGCCATATACTGTGGCAACCCAAGAAGAGAGACAGGCTTCAGTTACCAATATTGTCAATGCCAATCCAGTTATCTGGGGAGCTGCTAGAGCAATTCAAGGCACTCTTCCCAGTGCTGCCAGTCCACAGAACCCCCTGTGCAGGACACAGCATTTTAAGAGACAACCAGGCTGGGCTAAAAGCATGTGCTTGAAGGACATGGAATGAACAGTTCAAAACAAACTCCTTCAGAATGCCCAGTTCAAAGCTCATTCATACTTCACTTCCCAGGCACACTAGCTTAAGAGAAACATTCATGTATGTGTCAGTAACACTTTAAAGCACACTGCTTCAATGTGTTTAGTTGCTTCTGGTTAAAGTGGTGTAACTTAGCAGCAGCTTTGAAGATAGTGTTCATGGGGCATGTGGAACCTAACCTCACAGTAAGTTTTTAAGCCTACTTCACAGTTTAGCAGTTGTCTCCTTCGCTTTTCCTTCTCATTAAGAGGAATGAATCATCTTTTATAACTGTTCTGCTTACAACACAAACCATAATGCCAACACACCCCCCACACATGTACTCACAGTAAGTTTGCTCTGATGCATGTGGTATTGACACTTAATCGTAAGCTTCTCCCAAAATATAAAATAGCTTCTAGATTGAAAAGATTTAAAGATATTGCACTGTTGTATTTTACTTTTGCCTCCCAATCTCATTCCAAGTATTTACGAAACTGTAAACAAGTCATTTTTATAGTCTTCAGTACTGTACACCTGCATTCCCAGGAACTGGAATTCAGCGACACCTTCGTTAGAGATACAGTAGCCTAAGCACAGTGAAAGTTCTGTCCAGCTGCCCTCTTCATACAGTAACCAACAGGCCACTCCTCCTGCATTCACACCTTCAGCTTCCTCTTCTGATCAAAGTAGGCATCAAATCTGGATAATGCATATTCCTGGAGAAATAAGGAACATTTAGTACTCAACACAGTAAACAGCTGAGTTTTCTTATTTGGGAAGGGGAAGCACAATGAAGGTATTAACTATGTTACTTGCATAATCCATCATCTCAATGCATTGATTAGCTCTGTTTGGAAAGGATAATCTCTCCAGAGGTGTTCTGGCCTCTTAAAATTTCCACCAATCTTATTTCAACTCTAACATAATTAACTGCTGCCCAAATGTCAGAAAAAACAGGTACTAAAATGTCAGGACTTCACTGAAAAGGCTGGGTCCTGCAACTGTTCCCACAAGATTTTCTGTGTACCTGATAGTCATATCATTTTACAGTACACCGAACTCAGACCAAGAGTCAGACTGATCAGTCTCTCAAGTACAAGCAGCTACCTGGCATTGATACTTGTTGTTTCATGTGCACTTTGAGTACTCAGTTTCAAAATTCACACTCATTGCATGTTAGCTTCCCTCTTGCGCAGAATGCCTTATTGCAGAAGAATGCACCACTGCAAGGCATCACCCCACTGCAGGGCCTGACACATAAGTCTATAGACTCTAAACATAACAATGGGAAGAATTTCAGAAGTTTAAAATCTTAGAAGTTTTTTACATTCTTAAGGAAAGAGTACAAACCAGTAACAAATAGATTTTTAAAATCTTTACTCACTTAGAAGATATTAGTTTCCGAGAGGCTGTTTCATTTACTTTCTGGTAATGTAGCACGGGTTTAGATTACGCGTTTTTAGTTGCATGAAACTACCATTAAAGAACTTACCAGGTAACCAAACTCAATGGACGAGATCTTTGCTTGGATAATAGACCACAGACCCCAGAAGAAGTGTGATGCAAGGGCAAACCTGAAATTACAGGGCTATGTTTATTCAGATACCCAGCTAAGTCACAACACCTTATTTCGGTGTCCTGTTAGAACAGTATTCCCTAGTGTGAGGATGTCCACACCTTTTCTTCAAGTGTGACAAAAATAATTCCATTAGCTCCCCCATGTAGTAATATTTTGTCTACACCAGTATTTGTGTATGACATAAACAGCTATTACAACAGACAGACTCTTCTTTACCACATATAAATACCTTACAATCTCTCTTGGCTCAATTTTCTCCACCTAGTGAGGCATTTTTAAGTATAGGATTCACAATGGACCTGTAACTTGAGATACAGCTGTACAAGACAAGTTACCTGTTAACTTCTACCAAAACCTCTTCTTCTAGTTTGGACTTCTCTTCATTGCTCAGACTTTCAAAGCCATCATGGAATGCAGACAGGTAACTGGAGATAAAATGGAGCTAGAAGGCAAGTAAACAACAGTGTTACAACTTTGCATCTCAAGACATACTTGCTTCCTTCAGACCTAGGCAGACCTTCCAATATGCTGGCATATTTTTTCCAAACATGATCAGTGCTGGAGTTCACTTTAGTATTAATGGTGGTTCTAATTGCTTAGAAGTCTCATTTAAGAAAAGACATAATATTAGGACAGGTAACATTTTGCTACTGGAAACTCATTTCACAGTTGCATTCTGCAACTACTGGACTCTCTGTGATGGACTGCTACGTGGCACATAGTAAATAGCCTATCCGGAAAATAGCTATTAAGTTACTATGATTATCAGAGCAAAGGTAGCCAGGATTACAGGAAGTGCTACATTTAAGGAATCATGGAGCAAAGTTCTTGAGATACAATAAGTCCAAAAGAGAACTGAAAAAGACTTAAAATCCGAAGACTGGACATTGGCATTTTATTAATTATGTTTTATGTGCCTACCTGTTGTTTCTTTGAGGGATATTTAAGAAAACTAGCTTTGAAGAACGGGTACTTTTCACACGAGTAATCATACATCCATTCGCAGAAGTGATTTCCAATGTCAAATCCTCTGAAAAAGAAAAAGAACCTCAACATTTGCCAACTAGCCATCTGCTTTTGTTTAAGCAAACCTAAAATCAAATTCAAAAGCACAAGTCTACTCAGAACTTACTTCAGTTTTGCTGAAGGAGGTAGAGAATCGATGACCAGAATACAACTTTTTTGCAAGTTATAAAAACCATTTAGTTAAGATGGGCAGTTAAGAATGAAAACTACCAGCTACATTAAAATACTAAACTTTGCTACCAAATTTCATACCAATGTAGACAGTAAAAATACATGCTGAGATGTAGTGCATACTCAAGAAGTCAGACACATCTCTACCATAGCTGAACATAACAAAACACTGAATTCCAATAACGTAAAAGTAGATATGTTGAATACTTTGAATATGATCTCTTTGCCTGTGATAATGTTAAATTTTAATGATCCCAGTGACTTCACGCACTTAGATCGTCCTTAAAACAAACACTAGTTAACTAGATGACTGAGGGAAGAACAAAAAGCATGTTGCGTAACCATGTAGTGAAAAACCTCAGATTACTCATCTGCACAGATGAGAAAGTCATTAGAATGGACAAAAAAACCCCACAAAAGCAAAGCCCTCCTATATGCATGCAAACACATACAATATACCCTTCTCAGCTTCCCACTAGAAAGAAACTTTGACATGTAAGCCAGAAGCCATCTGTGCATAAACAAGCCCTCTAGTCTGGACAACCAAGGAGCTCCAACAACTTCGCCTCTGCTGCATGCCTATACTCAGCAGCATCAGGACCAGAGCTGTTTTGACTAGTTGTATTTGCCAACCACCACTAACAGCCCAGAACACAATTTAGAATGGACAGACAATCCGTAGTGCAGCACTTGGTCTCCCCGTAGCATGTAGAAAGTAATACACTTCCCTGCTGTATAGAAAATAAAGTGATTTACCGGTAATTATAGCTGCTGTATTCGAAGTCAATCAGCATCAGCTTCTGGTTTTCTGAATTCTCTCTGCCTTCCAAAAGTAAGATATTACCTGAAAATTAAGATAATACTGCATGTCCAATAAGGTCCCAGGAAAATTAGAGAAAAACAATACTGTGCATCTTAAACATTGTTCAGCTAATCCCAGTTATCCCTTATATCTGCACAGAAGAATTATGGGTGTGCTGGTTTTGGCTGGGGTAGTTAATTTACTTCATAGCAGCTGGCATGGGGCCATGTTTGGATTTGTACCAGAAACAGCATTGATAACAAAAGGATGCTTTTGCTATTGCTGAGCAGTGCTTATGCAGAGTACAAGTCTTTTCTGCTTCACACCTCACCTCAAAATGGGACTTGGGGGTGCACAAGGAGTTATGAGGGGGGACAGCCAGGACAGCTGACTCCAGCTGACCAAAGGGATATTCAAGACCATATGGCATCATGCTCAGTATACAAAGTGGGAGGAAGAAGGAAGAGGGGGGAAATATTTGGAGCCATGGCATTTGTCCTCCCAAGTCACCATTACACAAGATGGGGCCCTGCTCACCTGGAGATGGCTGAACACCTGCCTGTCTGTGGGAAGCAGTGAATGACTTCATTGTTTTGCTTTGCTTGTGGATATGGCTTTCATTTTCCCTATTAAACTGCCTTTATCTCATGAGTTCTTACTTTTACCCTTCCAATTCTCTCTTCCATCCCAGTGCAGGGATCAAGAGAGAGGCTCTGCAGGGTTGAGTCGCCAGCTGGGTTTAGCTAAACCACAACAAGAAAAGCCAAGTTGTATTGGCTATTCACCATCTCACTGGAAATTGAGATATATATGATAAACCTTGTGAAGCTGAAAGAAGAAAGTTTTCATCTCTACAGGCAGAGGTAGATTTGTTCTCCCAAGCATCCTGTTTCTTAGAACTAACTCAGGTGGCACTGTCAGCCTTAGCAGTCCTTGCTGCACTGTTTCTTTCTACAGCTGGAGATCTATAGATTTTGCACCCTCTCTATCTGTGTAGCACTAAAACTGATCGCACAACACTTGGTACAGGAACTGCTTTTCAGCAGCCTGCAAGCCATAGTCTGACCACCCTGGTGTTCTAATATGTGGCATCACAAGTACCTACAGAAAACTCAAGACATTGCTTTATCTGTGTTTCAGTTCACATAGTCACATAATTCATCTGAAAGACATCAAGTCTGCCTTTGTCAAGCGTCAGTTAAATTCAGAGTAAGGTCGATTTCTGCAATATTTTGACCCCTCTCCACAGGTACATCGGTTCTCCATGCCATACCCTTGCACCAACAGGACAATCATAGTATTTTACAGAACTCCCACCCCCAAATCCCCTGGAATTTTAGGCTCCATGGTTTGCCCAAGCCCTATTATGCTCTGACTCCTCTAGTATGGCACCTTGCCACATCAGCAATGAGACCTCAAACTCCACCACTACTGAGCTAGCTCTTCAGACCTCAAATCAGTGGCTTCTTTCCCTTGTGCCGCCTATCCTTAAGTGTCTCTTCTCCAGGGCAGTTCTCTTCCAGGCTAACTCCTCAGCCTTCATTAACAAGGCTGGGACCCCTGAGAACAGGAGAGCCCTGCATACGGTCCCAGTACAGCATCCTTCCAGCTCAGCTCAGCCCAGCATAGCCACTGTACAGGTGACAGGGAGCACACAGCATACCCAGCACCTTCAGCCCTTCCTCCTCTTCATCTTTTTCAGTAACTGGCTCAGAAAAATTGCTATTCCTTCCATGACTCCCAGAGAGCACTTTAAAAAGGTGGATAAGTTTTTCCCAACATTTCTTATCAGTACAAAATGAAAACTGCTGAGTCAAACTACCTTAGTCTCCATTTTCACCACTCACTTTACTTTTTCAGTACCCTTTAAAATGACCAAAGTATTATCCTACCTTGATTGTGTATATTGCAGACAGCAAAGAAAGGCATGGTCTAAACAAACACCCAAGGCTCCCATCATCAACTCTCCTGTACTAAGAGAGCATGTGTACAAGCTTGGCTTAACCCAGTTAGATACCACAGTTCTCTTAAAAAGCCTCAAGGGTTGCTGAAGCCATTACACTTTGCTTTGCTACTGCAGCACACTGGAGAGCACAGGCTGCTCGCCAGGGCAGCTACCAGAGCAGCATCTCCACAACGTGGCTGCCTGTCAGAGAACAAATAAGTAACCACAAAAAGCTCAGTAGTATCACTGAACAAGACTGAAATATTAGCACCTTACCTTCTTGACAGTCATTGTGGCAAAATACAACTGGTGATGAAGTAGCTTCAAGCATAGCTCTAGAAAACAGCAATACAGGATCTTGTAAGTAACAAATCACTAAGTTCAGTTCCGTTTCCAGGTGAAGATGAATTTTGTTATAATTTGAAGTGCTATTCCTTCCCAGCAAGACCCTATTTTCTCAATTAGTAGCCAAACACCAGCACAATCAAGTTTAACTTCACTGATAAGCAAGTCAGATCAGCAATTTGATTGCATCAATTTGTAGTCATATGAGACTCAGGCTGGCTAAAGAACCAAAAACAATCCCCAGCTTGTAAAGTAAAATGAATATAGGGTGTTATACGGTATAATGTGTTTGAACAAGTACACAAAAATCCATACAGAAACTGCAAATTGGAAGATTGCGATAAACAAAATAATGCTACCTTAGACTTCTCATTTCCTCGGGGAGATTGTAACTGAGAAGTTTGTTCAGTTTCCTGGTTTTGGATTCTCTGGTAAACTTAATTCTTAGCACTTGATTTAGATACCTGTTAAAAAAACAGACAATAATACAGCATTTGTGACAATGAGTATGTTATTCCTCCTGTACTACGTTACTTCATGTAACAGCTTCTAGGTACAGTGAGAGCTTGTGTTCTCGGGAATTCAGGAAGAATGATCTGCTTATCAAAATTACAACAGGACACCTTTTTTCTCATAAAGTATTGCATAACTTACTTTTCAATTGTTCCAAAAAGCCACTTAGGTTCTTTATTAAATGGCATTTTCATTCCATGAAATCTTGCCATCTTCTCAGCTATTTCAGCAGATATGTCAGGTAAACTTAGTTCTTCAGTCCTCAGTTTCCTGCTCTGTAATAAAACACAGTATTCTTAAAGTACAGTTAATTGATTAATTATAAAAGTGTGATTAATTACAAACACTAGCATTAGTCTCCATGTAATATAGTGTGAAATATTAGCACAGTACCCAAGCAATAGACTTTTTTTATCCCCGATGAACTTACAAAATTGCTGCCTTGGGAAAAGCTGAGTTAGCCAGCCTAGCTTACTCAAGACTTAATCAATTCTCCTCTAGATCAAGACCTGGGGAGTATCACATCTCACACTAAGAATATCTTCAAAGCAGAATGAGTATAAATATTTAAGAACATCAAAAGCATCTGCTCTTGTTGCTGTTAGAGGGAAGTGTGACTCCATAGCTTCCCATGCTATGTTTGGTATCTAACAGACTTTTTATCTTAATTTATTAGCCTCTGCCACAGCTGAAGAGTTTTTAGATATCTCTCCCTGGCAAGAGCTATAATGGGGCTCTCCAACACCCACTATAACCATATCAAATTACAGCCAGCAATTATTACAAGCTGCCAAGTATTCCATTCCCACATCTCCACTTTTCTGGGCAGTCCAGCAACCTTCTTGTCATGACTAATTAAAACAGCTACCAGCAGCCCACTAACTAATTATGAACAGGACTTACGGGAATGAATTCCTCCAGTCGCCCTTGTGGAAAGATTCCATACAGCTTTGGGCCAAGTGCTCTCTCTGCAAGAATGGCAAACATAACACTTTCCAGAACCATGGCTTCTGCCCCCTACCAAAAAAATTAAAGCATTAGTTGATGCTTGCATGGAAATTAACTTGGGTGTACACAACAGTTAAACTGCTACAAAGTGAGACTTTTTTGGGCTAGCCTGAAAAAGAAAGACTCGACATTTTACTAACAGAAGTTCCTTGACTAAACTTTTAGTCAGCATGGGAGCAATACAAGAATTTTGCTTTCAAGTTTAAAGCTGGAGAGGAAAATCTGTACAGGTACTGTTGGTGGGTCAGGTCAAAGGAAAACTGCAAAAACCAAAACATCCTCTCTTCCCTAACCTGTGGAAACTCTGCAAATTCATTTCCTGAAGGAGTTTATCCTACTGAAGGACAGTACAGGAACTACAAATATCCTGTATTAACTATTTTAACACACTTCAGATCACTGCCTTACAACAGGACATTTTAACAACACAAGTGAATAAAGTGAATGACTGAATGGAATTTTTCATTTTGAAGAATGACTTAGGATTCCATTAAGCACACTTTTTAGGTATTCCCTATTTTATTTTTTTCAAGAGAGTAATTTAAACTCCTAAGGACCACATGTGTATGAATAATTATTCCTTTTCTACTGCCAACATACCTAAGTTTCAGTAACTTTTCTCCAAGGTTTTCCTTACATCAGTAAACCTGGTACACAAAACCACATGCAGACAGCTTTTTAATATGAATGTTTAAAAATTAATAGAAATATCAACTGTCTCAAAATACAGTTTAAAATCACTGAAGTACAACTTTCTTGATAGGCAAGATTATCTGTAAGTGAACACAGAAGCCACATTATAAATCACTACTTCTAGCAATTATGTTAACCAGAATCCAGCTGTACTCAAACCCTAGAGATCTGCTAAGCCACTGCCTACTTCTGAGCAACTCATCTCAAAAGTGTAAGAATTAAGAGCACAAATTTAAGAAAGCTCTGAGGTATTTCTGACTACAGAGCCTCTTGCATTATTGTAGTCAATGTAGTATCAGACGGCAAATAAATCTATAGAAGATTCACCCTTGAGTATGTTCCAGGAAGTACTGTTGATAAATTTTTATTATTGACCCACACCTTATTCTGACATCAAGAAATTCTAGCATTTCATAGGGAAGTGTAGTGAAGACTCACATAACTATGTTCTCATCACTGAAAGTTTGACAATTTGCATATGACTATACTGCATCTGTTCACCATTTTTTCATTTCAACTCCTCCAAGCAACAAATGCATTATCCACTAACACAAAATATGTTTTTAGTCATTTCACATGCCCCCACCACCAGATCTGAACTTTTCTGTTCAATTCTGAAACCCAATGCCAAGAACCAAATAGCAAATTAGATACAAGTTACTGAATGTCCACTCCATTATTAACTGACTTTGTCTGTGCCTGGAACAATGCCAGGGTGTTTTAAAAGTCTGTTTCTTGTTTTCACATTCCACTGAAAAAACAACTCATGGTTCTTGGATAACAGCAAGTACAAAAAAGTGTTACTCATCATGATGTCCCTTCATGCATCAGAAGTGACAACCAGAAATACTGAAAGAGCTACTTCAAGATTCAAAAGTATAGCCAAATATTATCTAAAAGCAGCAGTGTAAGAATATTCAAGTTTGAAAGCTCTGATATCTTAGTCTTAAAAGAAAAAAAAGTTTAGAGCACCAGAAGAACTTCCTCTGCTGTAACAGAAGAGTTACTTGAGAACAAGTTCTGTTAGAGCTCTGGAATAATACCACCTATGTAACCTCAGACACAAAGGCTTCTACTTTAAATACCTGATGGACCTTTTACCAAGTCTCCACTCCATACACTATTGTCAAGCACAGGTGTGGAAATAAACTACTGAAGGACATAGAAAATTCTATATCGTACCTCATATGGACACTGAACAAATCCAGGTGTCTGACTCCCCAGATAAATGTTGACCTGACAACTTTTTAAAAGAGCATTGTAATCAAGTAAATGATGTACCTCAATGCCTTCAAACACTTTGTAATACACTTATGCTGCCAAGACAAGAACCTGTTGTTTTAAGCTCTGCAGTTCTCGACTTTGATCAGTTTCAAAGAGATGCATCCATAAGCACTTGTATTTAAAACAAGCTTTTGGAGAAGATCTGACCACTCCCATTTTTAAATGAATATTTAGAGATGAATGTTGCATTTTAAACCTAAGAACCACATATTAGAAAAGTCTTGTAAAGAATGTTTGTAACTCCCATTCAGGCAAGGAGAAATCAAGTCTTTCTACATTTCATTTGGAATTGAAGCTTTTGCTTTAATCCTGCTTCAACAAGAAGTTCACTATAAAATACACAAAATAGTCATATTCTGAAGAAAATTAACTATAGCAAACCCAAGGTAAAACTTAGATAATCCCTATGAAAACACCTTATGAGCTGACAGAAGACTAGTCAACATCTACTCACACTTGACACACACCAGGCAGCTCAGAATAGCTACAATTCTTTTGCTAATGAACTCACAGGATTTTTCATTCTCTCTAAAGCATATTCAGGCAGCACACAATTTTTACCTAGGCACAGGAAGATTAACAAACCCATTCTGACAGCAGTTCTTGAGAACACTGATTCAATGGTGAAGTTTTAGCACTATGAGACTAACAGCCGAAAACAATAACCTACCAGCAGAGAATCACTATTTTCAGGCAAAAAATTAACAGTTCTGAAGTTCAAAACCTTGTTTCTGGTACTGCAAAACTTCTATGAACTTCTGGTACCAGGGTGGGTCTTGTTTGGGTTTTTGTTTTCGTTATAAAACTTAAAGAATTTTTTTTTTTTTTTACAGGATTGGGGTGGGGGAGAAATCAAGCCACCTCCATTTTTCATCACTGAAGAAAACTGAGGTATCAAACCAGCACATTTTTCAGTTCAGTCTTGGTTCAACTGATTGAAGCTGTTCCAGTAAACTAAACTGAAAGTTCAACAAAACTTCAAAAGCAGTCATTCAACAACAAAAAAATTTAAAACCAGTTTCAACTCACTAGAAAAAAAAATCCAAATGCTTAAACTGTTTCAGATGGTAATCCCATAAGGCAAAAAATACAAGGGGAGAAAAACAGCACTTATCAATTGAGTAAAACGCACTTTTCCCTAGTCACTGCCAAAATCATTACAGAGCTGAAAACCGATAGTACATAACTAGCAAGGCATCTGGCTAACATGCTGCATCCCTTACTGAAAAAATACTGCCAGGGTAGAAATCTCTATTACCAAATCCTATTTAGATGACTTTATGAAAAGTTACACTCAGCTAAACATTATGCTTCATGAGCAGAAATAGTTCCAAATGCAAGAATTTTTAAGTTTGCAGAACACAGATAATCCAAGCACAGTGCTAATCAGAAACACTTCTTGTCCAAGAGCAAGTTCTCTCCAGCTCCATTTACTTTCCTCAGAGGAGTTCACTGACATATTAGAAAACAGGGATTAGGTTAAGCAGAATACTGACCTTTGTTTACTAAAGAAGGAAGAGTCTAATACTAGAAACTGCAGTACTGATACCAATGTTCAAACTTGGGGTAGGATTGGGGGCTGTTTCTTCATGTGGAATGCTTAAATCTTTCCAAACTATGTCCAAACATTCATGTTATAATATTTCTTCTACAAGCAAATAAATTTCTTCATTACTTTTTACAGTTTCTAGAAACAGTCCAGAAACTTTTTATAGTTTCTACAACCAGGTAGGGTAACTACTGGTTTAAAACAAGCAGGATCACTACATTTCCCTGTAACATACAGAATTCTTTAAAATAAGCAAATTTAATTACTCACTTGTAAGTCATTTTCCTTCTGAGACTGTACAGACTCTCCCTTATCACAGGACCTCTATGAATGAGAAAAACCAAACACAATGAGAAGATGAAATTTAACGTGATTAACCTGCAACCACCAGAACAAAGGGAGTAGAAGTGCCAGCTACAATTAACTACAAGTCTCAACACTGTCTTGGATCTGTGACAGCTACAGCACTAGTATCCATCTGACCTCTGACCACCACACTATTTCAACAATTCCAAAACCTTTCAAAAGGATGTGCCACTGAGACCGAGTCACTTATAAATACTTGATTTTCAGGTAGGTTTTTATTGCTTCCCAGTCTACCAAAATGAGATTTCAATGTACCATAAGCTTAGAGAAACATTTTTAATTAAGAGAAAATTAAGTCTCTCTGCATGACATCTGGGATGACATTCTTCCAGCCAAAGCACTTGAGACACATTACAGAGATTACATACAAGCCTTAGGACTATTAAAAAGAAGCATGTTACGAAGGCTACAAAGCATTTGCTTTTTCCTGTTGTCTTATTTTCCAAATTTCTTGTGACTAGAATTTCCTTATTAAGAGCACACTGTCTAGGCTATACATACAACGTACCACTGGCCGTGCAAATGCAAGATTTTTCTGCGAATCAATTGCCCATGTAAGCTAGAGGTGTCTCACTGAGAACTGCAGTATACTAGCAGAACTTCAACAAATTTCATGCATAAAGTATTGTGCTAGGGTTGTTAACAGTCATTGTAAAGCAGTTTCAGAGTATTAAACCATACCATCAGCAACTGAACCCTCAATGGCACATGCTTTTAATAGAGCTGCATATTTAAAATTCAAGGTGTATTGAAAACCTTGTCCTTTAAAGGGCTTGAAGGTAAGGAGAAGAGAAAGCAAATATCTGCTTAGAATTAGTGACAGTTTGTGGTTGCTATTTATGTTGCATTCCACCACTGACTGTTTAAACCAGACTAGCTTTAGAGGCCCATAAAGGCAGCCTGCATCTCCACTTTCTGAACACAAACATTTCATTCACGGAACCATGTGCATACCTTTCTGTTCCAAAGCTCTAACATGTCCAAAACAAGGGTGGAAATATGAACTTAATGGAATACAGTTAAGCAACACCAGCTGCCTTAAGTACAATACAACAAGCTAATGATTTACACAAGCTATGCAGTTACAGTATTTCAGAAGCTATAGAAGAACGATAGTTAACATGAATCGATGGTCTTTCAGCAAGTACTTCCCATAACACTTATAAAATAAGTTTAAACCAAAACAATATGGAAACTACTATTACTTTATATTCCTTTCAAGGAAATTAATAAAGTCCAAACATATTCACTACAGCTAAATGTGTAACTACTTAATAGCATTAAGGTCATTTACAGAGGGCTTCTCTGAACAAGCATGTCCTACATCAATACCACTCACAGATTTTTCTTGAGCAGTCAGAAGGTTACTCACCATCCAGGAGTCTTTCCTGATAAATGGTGCTCTCAGAATGGTTCAGTTCATCAGAAGATAAGCAGATTAGACTTTTCCCTAGAACCTGAACTGGCATCTGCTTTCCAGAAGTCATTGTGCATAAAGAGCTAGCCAGTTCCAAGAGTCCACCTCAAATTAGTGCTGGAGAGAGCCTAATGGCAGCTACTGTGCCATTGGAAAGAGACAGTTAGGGCTGTGTACTGCAGTCTCATCACAAGAGGAGACTTCTGCAGCATCCCTTCCTCTTTTCTGTTCCCTCAGCATGGAGCATTAGTGTCCAAAGGAGAATGAATATGAATTTGTAAATAACTTGCAAATATGAATGGGAGCTTGGAGAGGATCAGTCTTCACACATGGCCATGTACTCAGCCTAGAGTTAGGGAAGTCTCCAGTACATATGGTCAAGGAGAATGAAGTAAGCAGCATGCAATTGTATGTAATAGAAGGGTTTGGTTAAACTAAGTTTATCAGATATTAAAGTAGTGGAATGTGATTGTTTCCTGATTGCACAATCACCTATGACAGTGGTTCAAAACAAAACATCTACTAGGATGAGGTGCTTGATCAACCTACTTAACTCACTTGTTCTTGGCTAAACCAATGCAAACTTCAGCTTTTCTGTAAACCAGAAATGGACATGTGTTCTGTAGCTTTAAGATTTTTTTAAAATATTTGTTCAGCGCTTCTTTTATTGTGGGAATGTTTATTCTCAAAGTAGACTGAGAAAGTTCACTACACTTTTAGTAAGGGAGAACAACTATATGTAACAGAAGTTTTTAGAGTCTAATTTGTGATCATTTAAATTGATTTTAATGCAGGATACAAAATTAAAACCCTAGAATGGAGGACAGTGTACATTGATCTGTGATCAGAAGATGACCAGACAGTGTTTATGCATCTGGCAGTTTGACACAGAAAATTGAGTTCAACATGTTCTCCCTGATGCCTCTGATTTATTTCTCTTGTAGCTGGAAGATAAGATCTGTATCAAAAATCCCAAATGACGCTTGGCCAGAGAATTCCATATAGAGAAGGAACTTGCATTTCTTTTTTTCCCCCTCAAATAACTTTTAGCTCTGCTCACAAATTTAACATAACTCAATTTTTCTGAGTTTATTCGGCTTTAGTTTTCAGTACTTCAAAATACTGCAATATCTTGATTTAGACAAATCCCTAGGAATTTAAATCTCAAGAAATTACAACATTACAAGGAACTGCCTCAGGGATTAGAGGTGACCTGTGCAGGGGAAACTTTTCTAGAAGCTGTTGGAAGATACCGATTTGAATTTCAGTGTACAGGAACAAAACCAGCAATAATTATGTCTGCTTCTAAGGATCTGCAGCTGATCACCTATTCCTGAAGGAACTAATACTAATCTGCTGAAGTCTTGAAATCTAGCATATGAAGAATTCCCAGTTCAAGCTCAACAAAAGCCACAAAGACATCTCTAATCCTCTTCATTTCAAGCCACCATTCTCTTATGAGGGAGCAGAGAAAAGGAAGTAGCAGTTTTTTCATATTCTGTTATTGTTGTAAACATTCAGATGCAGACAGTAGTAGCTGGTGCTACTTAAGGCTTATTTTTAAACAACGAAATCCAGTACTAAAGAAAATGAAAGCTGTAGAGAATGCTCCAACTTCAGAGATCTCATACTATACCGTGAATCGTGTCTGTCACCTGGAAACCAGAGTGCTCTAGGCACGATCGCATGGGCAAGCCTGCAGCAGAGAACACATGCATATACAACTAAAGTGGTACATTACCCCCAGAACACCCTTAACTCCACCCAACACAAATATATCCCCGTAAGAGGTGCTTGGTTTCTTTCAAGCCGTCTGCCAGTGCCAGGGATTTGTAGTTACTCCATGCTACAAACAGACATGGACACCAACAACCACAGAAGACGTTGATAATTACAGTTACACAGCAGTCTGCATTTTATTTAGTTACACAAAATAAAAGGCAGCAAGGCAGGTATGGAAGAGATTTACCACGGAACTGTGGCAACCATTTATACTTATTTTGCATCTGCTCACATGGAAATTGAGAGACCAGAGAGGAACATTAGGTATACTGGTTTGTTTTTCTCATTTACACAAGATTTTGTTTTGGCTGTTGCAAAGTAACAGAGTCCCAGTTAATCAGAGTTCAAGGTTCTTTTGACATGTGTAAAAGAACGGGAATCAATCCCCAAGTTACCTTTCGCTAGGTGAACTTTAAAAAAAATTCACCTTAACTTGAGCTTTTTTTTGTTGTTGCTATCTTATGTCGAAATCCTATCAGCATTTCTAAGATGTTATTCTGAATTTAAGTAGAAACACTAGTGATCTGCATATGAAGTCCAATTTTTAAGGTCTGGACATTAAGTGATATATTGATGGAGAACCTTTTGTTTCAGTTGTTAACACTAATACAACCAACAGAAAGACATTTTATCACAAGGAGTTTTACTTTCAATGCTCCCCTTTAAATTTAGTAACTAAGCTGGAGCAAGAATAAGTGAAGCAGAGTAAGACATTTCCCTTTTTTCAGTGTAGGACATATCTGCATTGTGCCTCAAACATTTGAGTTTTAATGTGGTTAGTACTTTAACCTGTCACAAGTACAATACTTGTCTTAAAAAAAAAAAGTTCTGCTCAAGGATATACTCAAGAGAAGTCCTTGATTTATGAACATCCATGCCAGTGCGACCATTCATAGTAATGGCCAAGCCAGCTCAGTTCATCACCCCCCAACTCCCCCCAGAACAGTCATGCACACAAAAAATTGGTTTAAACATATCAGCTATGACAGAGGAAGGCACAAAGCCTTCCCTGTGTGGCAGCTTTGGCCAGCTGGCATGGTTTATATTGGATGAGTTTCATGTACTGACATTTGTGTCTTCCAAGAGTCATAATAAGCAAACTGGAGCTATTTTCAAACTGCAAAAAAGGTTCCTTTAAAAGGTGGCTCAAAGACTTATGGTGCCAGTATCATTCATTCTAAAGTTAGTAATCAGGTATCCATTTTTCGCTTGTATTCAAAATTTTAACTTGTCTTCTGTATATACAACAATTTGGTGCAGGTTGCTATAAATATACAGTATTTACAGTAAGGAATGAGAGCTGATATCCCTGTTTTATACTCCAATTTCAACAGAAAGTAAAATGGACAAGAGTTAAAACATGCTACAAAGGCTCAAACAAACAAGTGTTAACTACTAATACCCAGTGGCAGTTACAATTAAGTCATTGAGAATTAATTTAGTGTAAGGTCTCAAAACTCAACTTACTTAAGCAGTGTCCCTAATTTCTCTAGGGTTTTTAACTTAAGCAACTGTACTAAAAAATATCAAATTACTCCCTCTTAACAGGCTTGTCATAACATTCTGCTTACGCCACCCAGAAACTCATAGGAATCCTATGTGAGGTTTTCAAAATATCCCAATAAAACAGTTTGCTTATATTTTAACTTGCATTTAAGGTGGAGGGGCTGGAAGAGACAAATGTTTGTTGACAGAAATTGTGAACCTCAATGCAATCTGAAAGTTTTACCTTGGGACTTTCTCTGCTTACTTAACCTTTAGTGAACTGCACCAACAAGAGCAGTCATTTCACTGCCACTACGGAAATAAAGGAAGTTAGACATCTCAAAAGATCCTTCAACACCAAGAGTAGAAAGGTTAGAAAGTTATGAACACACTTTCAATTTTCAAACCAAATTAGTTCTGATTTTAGAGCCCAAAAATTAATTTTGATTTCTTCAGTGCACAGAGGCACAGAAAAGGCAAGTTAAAAAACACCCTGAGGGAGGAAGAAGACAACCAAATTCTAGAGTTCACTTTTCCTTTGAAATACAAGGGAAAGGCCACATTTCTTCACAGCTCTTGGGCAACAGAAGCTCTACTACTACAAAAGTTTTACAGCCCATGTTCCTACTCAAGCATTCTATGTATTAAGCCATTACATTAAAAACATTAATAATTCTGAAAAAAAAACCCCAAACTTAGTACCAATCCTAAAAATCATTTTGAGAACAAAGTTTCTCACCACCATTTTTTTCACTCTGCTTTTAGTTTCTCTTAAACTGAGAACTATTTAAGCTTGAATTCATTAACTTCTACACACTTTTCTTGTTTGACTTTCCAAACACACATACAGTGGTATAGCCAAGCATTTCATGCTATTTCAAACCACTGGAATATTTTACATTTTTCTGATAAAGTCTGCTACCGCAGGAAAGTTAATAACTCATAATATAATAAAGGAAGACTTTAAAGTCAGTAAAGTGACACTATCCAATAAGACTTTTAATAATAAGTTTGGTCAAGACAGCAGAAGCAGGAAGAATGGGCTGAAATTTCAGGAACAGTCAATTTCCTGCAGATATTGGATCAGTTGTGCAAAGCAAGTGACTGAGTACTGGAAAATATAAAATTAATGGATAATAAAACCAGACCCTCTAAGTCAAATAGAAATAACTGCCAACATAAAAATGTCATGTCATGAAGCCATAATTTTTCATAAGGTTAAACACTGACATTATGATTACTTATCTGCAATATAATCAAATGTCTAGCAGAGATGGGTAAGAAGATATGCTGTACAGTCCTACAGTAACAGTCTGTAAGCTTTAGAAGAGATCACCCTTACAAAATATTCTTGCTTTTAAACCTTAGTATTTGAAAGAGATTTGCCAACCACTTCTCTTAAGGTTTGACAAATTTCAGTATTATTTACATTTTACTAACCAAATAAAAGTAACATTAGAAGAGCTCCACAAACATCTGCTTAAGCTGCTATGCCAGCTATAAGGCATATCACACATTTAGGAAAGCATGTTTTGGAATGAGATGACTGTACAGTACTGATGTTCGCACTTCATTCTTATTCTAAGACTACAGATCAAGTTTTCCAGCAACACAATTACCCATGAGATCTAATAAAATGCTTGAGCACTGTACAAGCTTGACAAAACCTTCAACTAATCTCCAAGATTCATAAGAGCTACCAAGATTAAAATTAAGCAGTTTAGTCTCTTGCAATCTTGCTAGTTATGTCAACGTCCTACATTCTGTAGAGAAGCAAACTTTTCTGAAACAGCACAGTCCAAGCTTAACACTGTAAACAAAACATTACTGCTCAAACAGACAACAAATGAGCCTTCAGTTAACACACGCCAGTCATGACCTGTGTAGAAAGGTGTGTAAGTTCTAGACAATAACAAACCATACAGATAATTGCTTTCAGCTAGCAATCTACCCTCCCCCCAGTAAAACACATTCCCCAAAAGATAAATTTGCGCAGTGTGTTAGAAATGTAGATCTCCAAAGATATTACAGTGAAGCTACAGAAACCCTCCCACTCCCAAAGCACTCCATGTACTCACCATCTGCAGGATTGCACCGTATAAGCGCAGGAGAACTTTCCGTGGTTCATCTGCAACTGTCTCAATGGTATCAGGTAGTGAGCACTGAAACAGCATGTTGCTGAGGCCACCTCTAAAAAGAGAAAAATACATTTATCAGGTAACTTGCACGAGCATACATGTTTCATCTTCAAGTAAGTAGAGAGGCACATACCTTTTGGCACGATTAACTGATCTACTCTAACAGGAAAAACAGTTTTCTAACAGTACCAATAACTCATAACATATAAAGCTTTGATAAAAAAATAGCAGCCTCAAGTTTAGCGTATAGTTCACCATCAAGATCTATTGATCCAAATCACAGTTCAAGCTAGGAACAAAGTGATGTGAAAATGCAACAAGCAACTAAGATGTAGATGTCAATTATTTTCAGTGATGGAGTCTTGTCAAATATATTGTCTGCACAAGCAAAACAACAGCAGAGTAAGTTTAAAACCATACTGTGAATATAAAAGTTTTAATTTAGAGCTGGTATCCAAGGGGTGGCAGCTACGAAATTCAGCTATAAACATCTAACCTGAGTACCTGTGCTACAGCATTGCTGATAAAAGTCTTATCCTGTTGTTCTTAGGAACACACTTTCAATTTTGAAATTTACAATTAAAGTTCTTTATTTTAAAGAAGTTGCTCATATTTACTTGTCAAACCTAAAGTTACACTCAGAATCTCATCAAGGTACAAACTAGGGAGATCTGTGCTTCAGTCACTCAGGTGTTACACAAACATGCTGGCTTTTCATATAATTAGTTTTACAACAATGTTTTTAAAGAAAAAGCGACAGCATTTATTTTTTACAGGTTTATCGGTCTAGATAGATACTAGATTGGAGGAACTAACTTTCTTGATGTTCTAGTAGCTCACTAAGAACACCCATCTACTCAACCCACATTTTCTTTACTGCATTGACTTTCCACATTCTTTTCATTATCAGTACGTTCATTAATGAAGTTCTCAAATTTCTCTTCTGCAAGAGATTTTACCTACAACTTCTTCCTTTAAGAGGAAAAAAGTACTGAAACTTCTGGTTTACTTGCAAAATAGAAATGCAAATCAGCTCTACTGAAAAGTGTTGTCTGTCTTATCATTAAAGAAAAAGTCTTCAAAACCAGATACAATCCAAACAGTACCTGGCAGTAAAGGGATGAGGTAGCACATATTTTAAAAAGTAACTTTACTTACAGCATGCTACATAGTTTACAGCTATGGATTCTACTCTAGACTTTGCCACACTGTGACCTTCAAAACCTAATACAGTTTTTTCCTAATCACCCAAACCATAGTATTTAGTATTATCTTGCAGTGTGCTTGGATTCCAGGAATTCATGGCAGATCCAAAATACAGTGGCTAAAATGTAGTTCTTAGTCCTAACCTGACATTCCTCTCAATGCTTTTTCAAATATTCTTCTGGATTCTCTTCCAGCACAATGGGGAAGCAGTCAAGACTTTCTGAAGAAAAAGGCTACCAAGGAGACAAGGGCTGGCCTACATATCCAAAGTCAATGATTGAGAAGGAAAAAAGAAATCTCAAGAAAACAGGGTAAAACAGCAGCTGCACAACATGCTTAAGAAAGGAGACAGAAGAGAACCAGGTGGCTTGGCAGGCATCCAAAAAAAAAGGATGTTTAGAGACAAGAGATATGAAGTAACTTTGAACCATGAAGGTGAACAGCTAGAAAAAAACCAAGAGACAGATGGAAAGGATATCAAACAAAGAGCAAAGCCAGCTATTCAGATGCAATCTGAATATTGGCTGGTTATACTAACTTCCAGTTTCATCTGAACTGTGTTAAACAGATTTTTTGAAAAAACATTTTCCACCTTTTCTAAGACTGACAAAAACTTTGGTGAAAACATCAATATTTAAACAGAAAAACTAAACACACTGAAACCCACTTTACAAAAAAATACTGGACTAAATTTTAAAAACCTGTATAGTTACACTAACTAAACACATGCTCAGCCTGCACAGAGTACATGAAAGCCCAGAGACTCTTCTTTAATACCAGAAAAGACAAACAGGAGTGTCTTACTGAGGCTGAACTCCATTAAACAGAAGTTTCCCTATAGCTTCATGCACTTAGGACTTCAAAAGGTACCTCTAATCAAGGAAATCCATACGGGAGTGTAATAAAAGGCATTGTTCTCCTGAAAGGTCAGTAGACTCAACAGCTTGTTTCAGGGTCAAAAGGGCACATCTCACTCATACAGATAAAGCTACCAGTTAGTTTACAGCTACAAATTACTCCAAAGGGAAGTCCTTCCAAAAGGGTCACCTATATTCAAAGCTACCCCAAACCACAGCCACAGCAGTTAGATGTGCTTATGCATTTGCATTCTGATTAGACACGAATCTTTCTTTGCTCACACAATAAGAATTGCAGGCCTTCATCCTATGTTACCAAGTATCTGGCAGCTCTTCATCAATGCGATTTTGCACTCAAAACAGCAATACTGATGGACACATTGGAAAATGCACACTGAGTGCCTGACTTCTGTGAAATTAGAATCAGCAAAACAATATGATACATTTTCTGTGGATAAAAGTGGTGGGAAGACTTTTGCAAAAAAAAAAAAACAAACCGCAATTGCCAATTAGCATGGCCTTACATATTCTTAAGTTTCAGCCCACCTTCTCTTCCCCAATCTGGAAACCACCAAGCCATTTTGAAGCGGTGTTTTAGAAGGGAAGTTTCCAAGAAATGCAAAGGTAACTGAGCTAAAACATGAGGCTTTAGAAAATAAATACCAAAGTCAGTAGTACATATTAATATAGATGAAAACTTAAGCAAATCAGACTGGTCTGTTTAGGAACTGTATCAGTTTTCTAAAAATTCTCTCCCGTCGTGAACTCCTTATGATTGTGCCAAGTAAGAAGTGATCTAGAAATACTAATACTACCTGCACTAGCTCTCAATTAGTTGCCTATTTTTAATAAGGCTTTTAAAACACATTTAGAAATGAGCAGGATGGGATTTTGATCGTACATCAGAGCTCTGTCAAATATTTATGATTGTTTAGCTAACAAGGGTAGATGTGCATATATTCTGTATATGAACAAAAGTAGAAACACTAGGAAAGTAAACTCAGAGGGGAAGAAGGTAACCCTTATCCTTTAAAACTGTACATGACTCGACATTTGATCAGGTAGAATGATCAATCATGAAGACGCTAGACAAGCGGTTGCAAACGGGAAACTCTGAACTAACACCGGTTTAGTTAAAATAAAGAGGCAAGAATCTCAAACACATTACATCATATGGCTTCTAGAATATCCCCAATTTACATATTTCTGCTGCCAGCGTGCTGAGTCACAAGCACTCACTACTGTGTGCGCTAGAAGATGACTCACATCATCGATACATCGCGTTCACCTGCTGACTGCTCCATCCGGAGCAGCCGGGGCCGGGCCAGAGGGGCCCTTCTACGCCGGCAGGGCGCTGCGGGCGCGGTGCAGCGGTTCGTGCCGGCTCCATCCCTTCCACCGCCGCGGCCCTGGGCTCCTCCCCCGGCGCGGGGCCGACACGGGGCCGTCGCGATGCAGCAGCCGCAGGCAGCAGCCGCCGCCGCCCCCCCC